>JAKWBJ010000061.1:4190000-4790000 GCA_023159175.1 Wohlfahrtia magnifica
TACATATAAACAATCTTAATATGCAAAGCGAGCTTTTATCAAAAGCTATCACACAACTGAATGAAATCGTTGTTTATTTCTTATTGTCTGTTGCATATTTTTGTTTTTGTTCAGGAGTATCAGTAACCAAAACCCATATTCGTACACCCGATGAAAATAAGAAAATTTACAAAATATTCAACGAATAAGCAAATTTTTGAAAATTTCGTTATTTATTTATTGTTTATTTGACAAAATACAAGAAATATGTAGGAATCATATAAATCGACCGCTAGATGACGGAGTATTCACATAATGGATAACAAAAACCGTATTCGTACAGAGTAACAATTTCAATAAAACTAAGAATATTATGCATATGGATTAAAATTGATATATTGTTGGATATCCTTTTTGATTTATTACAGCATTGAGACGTCTTGGCATCGATTCAACTAGTTTGCACAGCACTAGTGTGCACAGCAGCAGGTGAAAGTGCTCGAAATCGCATAAAAACTCAATAGTCGCCTGACAGGACTATGGCATCTGTATCGTATTGAATTTTGTTGAAATATCTTGCTAAAAACCACCCTGTCAACTCAAGAAAAACGATGCGAAATAAAAAAGTCTTGTTTCGCCGTGTGTGTCACAATTCGATGAAAAAAATTAATAAATTGAATGAACTGTGCTTTGGATTACATTTGCACTCAGATCACTCTGCATCGCCCACAGTGATTACTGGCTTTTTTTAGATGTGAAAAAAGTGCTTTAGGGAAAGTAATTTGGCTCAAATAAAAAAGTATCTGCAAAAACTGAGGCCTGTTTCGAGAACAAACACAAATCGTTTTACATGAGCATTGAAAAAATTTGTTTTTCTTAGTTAGACTGTAGACTTATTAAATGATGTTTTAGGGTATTATATAATTCAGCCTGATCGACTAATCCAATAAGTTAATTTGTAGGGTTAATAAAATCATTGTTAATTGATGAATATGTTAATTTAATGAAGAACTCATTGCAATTAATTTTTATAATAAATTATTTTAATTTTTTGTTTTATTTCAGTTCCTTGATTATAAATTTCAGAATTTTATTGAAGTTTTTTTTAAAAAGCTGTCATTAACAGAGGTTCACACAGTAAAATCGAAAGTAATTAATATATGGATTTATTTTTTGTAATGATGCTTTTCAAGATGCTTTTTTTAATGCATAAAAATAAAATTTTGGTAAATTTAAATAAATTTTATTATTTCGTTCCGATACCAAAAAAAAAACAAGAATTTAATTGAATTCACTGACACGTACTTATTTGAATTGTTGTTATAGCAGCAATTGATGTTTATTATTGTTGTAAGCAATAAATTCACTGTTTTTTCTGAATTTTTGTATTTTTGCTTCTTTTAATTTTATTTTTTATTTTAAAACATTTTTTATTTGTCGTTTTAAATTTTTCTAAAATTTTATTTTCTTTTCGAAATGTGTCATTTCACTTATTATTTTTTAATTTTTTCTAACTTTTTGTTCTAAAGATCCTTTTTGGCCCTAACGCGCTTTATTTTTTCGTTTTTCCTTTTGCACTCGATTTGTGTCCCCGTCAAAGAGAAGACTGAGCGATTGTCAAATTCGTGCAAGACTTTATAGGTTTCGGTTACTCGATTATTATTTTCTTTCATTTCATTTCAGTTTTGCTGCTGTTGTGAGATTGTACTTTATTTTTTAACTGTATTAACTGTGTGTTGAGTACGCGTTTGTGAATTATTTATGTTGTTGTTATTGTTGTTGTTGTTAATGTTGATTTTACTTTCAATTGGCTCCCTCACAATATTTTTTCTTTAATAACAAAACTAACAACAAGTGAGCAGAAATATATTAAAGAAACAAAAACAAAAAAAAAACAACGGAAACAAAAACAAAAATAAAAACAATGCTAAACGTTACATTAAAAATGTAAAAATCAAAACACAAACATAAAAAAAAAATTACAGAAAACAATATTAGTATAACGATCGTTTTCGTTTTTTATTACCAACAACCAACCACCTTAACAATGAAGGCATTGACAAAAACCAAACAGAAGAAGAACAACAACATTAGCATAACGATCGTCTTCATTATTTAGTTTCGTTACTCACTACTCGCTACTACAACAATACCCGTATTAGCACGCATACAAATTCACCGTTAAATATTCAATTTGTAAATAAACACAAAATGTTCAAGAAATTATTAAATGCCGCTTATTATTTATTGTCGTTATTATCACTGTGTTGTTAATTTGTTGTTATTATTTTATTATTACTCTCGTGTTTTATTTTGTTCGTTTGTAAGTCAGTGTATTCTTTTTTAAGAGTATCGCATTGTTTTTTCTTTTTTTTTTTAAATTTATGTACTCGTATAAGAGTTGTTTTAATTTTTGTTTGTTTTTTTCTTTGTATTATCTCTTGTATTAGGGTTAATAAGTATATATTGTTGTTGTTTTCGCTGCTGAGATTTTATTCTCTACTTAAATGTTTTTGCTCTTCTTCCTTTTAGAACTTCTTCATAAAAAGCTTCTTATTTTCGAAAACAATTTCTTGAGTAGAATTTAATATTTTTTTCTTAAGGCAACAAGTGTTTTCTTAACATTGTTTTTTCGTTTGCAGTCGACAGAATTTGTCGTATAAGACAATATTAAGTTTCGAAATTAGTTAAAAATTAGTTAAAAAAAAAAAAATTTGTTAGAAAAGCTAAAGACGGTCTACCCTGGCTATGTAATACCTTACTGCACAGTGTAGTTTTTAAGCAATTGTTTATTGAATGATGACAAGAGTAAATTAAAAAAACGATCTTTTGCGTTAGAAAAATTGCTTAAATGTCATGTTGGCGGAGTTTCATTTTATCTTACGATCTTTGAGTTCTACGAACTCTCAAATACGATAATTTGTAAAGTAGTTTCGATCGTTATTGGACCTGATTCAAACAAAATTTGGCACTTTACTCGAAAGGAAATACAGAAAAGTGTCCCTATAGACATGAGGCTCAAAAAAAAAAAATTGTCTAAAGGTGTTAAATCGCACGATCTAGGCGGCCAATTGACCGTCCTCAAACGTAAAATAAACTGTTCACCGAACTCGCCTTCCGATTGGGCCATTGTTTCGCGTGCTGTGTGACATATGACACCATCTTGTTGAACCCCATGTCAGTCAAGTCCAGCTTTTCCATGTGCAATTATCGTACGGTAGCGCTCGCCATTCATAGTAACGTTCCTGTCTTCGTCGCCTTTGAAAAAGTACAATTCAATAATGCCAACGGCCAATTATCTACAACAAACAGTGTATTTTTGGGTATCTATTGACATTTCGTACAATGCTTCTGGCTGCTCTTCATACTAAAACCAGAAATGAACTTCGTCGCTGAACATAATTTTCCGATAAAAAAGTTCTTAGCTCAGTATGAATTTTGATAATAAAATTAAATAATTTGCAAGTATTCTTTATGTATAAGCCGATTAATGGTTGCTATTTTTTGACAGTAATATGTTACAAGAAAACAGCTGAGCTGCCAAAAACAGTGTTGCCAAAAAGAAAGTTGCAAAAAAATCACCCGATATTTTAAAATTCCAATTAAATAAAATGTGTGTGAAATATATGGTGTCATTGTTGACAACCTTGAAAGAACTGCTATTTGACAGCTGAGAGTTTAAGGTTAGCAAAACTGAACATGAACGGGAAGAGGGTTCATATAAAAGACTATTGAACACCAGCAAATGGATGATAATTTTTCGAACAATGCTATCCTAAGCTATGAACTATATTTTTGCCTTGATTGAATTGGACTTGGCCCTCCAGATCGTTTGGTTTTTTTTTTTGAATTCAAAGGCCTATGTCAGCATGCTCTGAACTAATCATGTAGAAATACAGCAGGAAATTAAACGCTGCATCAATGAAATTTGGCTACAATTATGGAAAAAGGTGATGGAAAATCTTGACAGTAGAGTGTGTATGTACAAGCAAAGATGTGGAGCCCATTTGACCGATGTGTTATTCCATAAATAGCTATATCCTATGTACCTTATGATTCAATGAAAAAATAACAATATAAAGACTAAAGACATTATTTGCTATTTAATACAAAGCTTGCGTTAATTTGTTCTCAAAGCAATATGGGTCGATCACACCGCTAACCAAAAATATATACCAAACACTGGCTTTTTCGGAATGCATTGAATATTCTTAGATTTTAAGTGGACTGAGTTCTTTTAAGAGAAGCGAAAGCTACTGTTTTGGGTAAACTTGCACACTTTCAGGAAAAGAGGCGATGTTTTCGGTAGACTTTGCATATCATCATCGTAAGGGTATTGGTTCATTATTTACTTAACAAGTGGAATCAAATTTTTTCCAGCTTGCTACGAATAACTCTTTCACAGGAAGATTACGGCGATCGGTTAATGCAAAATTTATTGTTGATTTGGAAAATTCGTTCGTTGATGTACCCATTCATCCAATGATTGGTCTTATTGCTGAACTTTATAAGGGTGTTAGACTACCTGACTACCAAAACTTCATCAAATTATAAGCTGCGAAACGTCGACCACTCTTGTGACTGATACGTATTCGACTGCCACGAATTCCTCTGCATAGAAACTCAGTAATAGACAACCAATTCGACAAATATAGCTTTAACAACATGACCGCTATCAGTTCACAAAGTTCTGAAGTCCTATTGAAAGTCACTTTATTTTTTGTGTAATATAATGAATTTTCAACAATTTTAATTAACCACTTAGACTAAAAACCATTTACAGCCTGCTTGTCTTATTTGAAAATCTTTGTTATACGACACCGCTAACGGTTTAACCACAGTATTAACGTGCTGTACTGATAAGAATCCTAATAATGCAATAATGATCCTTTAATGTGAGTTATCTGAATAAAATTTCTTTAATATTTACAACACCTTCCCTTATTGTACTCGATAAGGCTAAACGGACAGTATTTAGAGTAGAAATTTACGCGATTAAGTACTAATGGTGGAGCATTTGGTAAAATTAAATGCAAATATACACTCACAGATTTATACATTCGTACAATTAGCGCATTAATGTAATGCTGCACTATTGAATATTTTACTTGTGTTGTAAATGAATGTGTATGTGTGTGAAATTTAAATCGAAATTGAATTCTTTAAAGGACAACGAGAGTAAATATTTTAATTTATTTTTATTACCATTATGCGTAACTATGAGTATATAACTGTGCGGTTCTATAATTATAGTGAAGTTATCAATTATATAATAATAATCGATAAGCAATTAAAATTAATAACAATACCCCCTTCTCCTATCTATCATCATGTGTCATTTATGGCAGTGGTGCAGTAGCGCTTTATTATCACTTAAACAATCTGTGCGACTGTGGTTGCAATAGTAGTGATAGTGGTGGCTTAGTAGCCAATGAAACATATCGTACGTGAATGTGTGTCATCATCGTCACCACCATCATTATTATTGTATTTATTTAATGAATTATTTGCTTCTCCCAATAATAATATGTAATAATAATCGACTTTACTTTTAACACTTAAACTTTAATTTAAATTTTACACATCGTTTCTTCAGAAGAAAAAAAATAACATCGATTTTACGTCAATCCAATAATAAATTCATCGTCATCATCGTCGTCAGCGTCATGGCGCTTTATACAAATGGTCATTGTTATGGCCTGAACAGATATTGTTGGCCATAAAATTCTATATTTTGTAAGTAAAGAAGTACTACAGCCATCAGGACCGACTATGTGATACTATACAATGTCTTTTATTTTTGTAAATAAACGCTTATTGTATGATAATCAATTAAATTTATGGACTAATCGAATGTTGATCGATCGATTACAAATTACAAATATATGGCGTGCCTTCTTTCATTCCGGTTTGATTCATTTCATTTCATTTTATTCAATCAATATCGTCATTTTACATTGTTTCTTAAACTAGGTTCTAATCTAGCGTTCTAGGTTCTAATCTAAGATTAAATCTATCCCTATACAATTGCAGCCCCACTGCGGTGGTCCTTAAATATTCGATCCATCAATACACTCAATAATATATAAATTTCCATAAAAGATTTAAAAAAAGGAACACATTCGTATTCTATAACTAAAACTAATAAAAATACTTAAAAACTAATCTTAAAATAAGGATGAAGGAAATCTCGAACCAAACTGGAAAGGCATAGGACATTAGTGGTCTCACAATCTGGCAGTATACCAATAGCCTGATCCTGGTACTCAGGCCCACTCTGCGTCCAAGTAATCCATGGTACATGTGACAGACTCCCTTCGCCTTATCGAGGATATAGACCACATATGAAACGGCAAACTCAAAGTTCTCATGGAAGAGTACTCCAAGGTACCTCAACCTATCCGACGTATTCACGCTCTCCACACCAA
Organism: Wohlfahrtia magnifica; assembly: GCA_023159175.1. Classification (NCBI taxonomy): domain Eukaryota; kingdom Metazoa; phylum Arthropoda; class Insecta; order Diptera; family Sarcophagidae; genus Wohlfahrtia; species Wohlfahrtia magnifica. The sequence goes on from JAKWBJ010000061.1 coordinate 4,196,408, forward strand.
TAGTCAGACGAGGAACATGAGATCTGCAGTTCCTATAAAGGAGACCACGTCATCCCTTTATAATAACTCTATCCGTCTTATCCATATTCAGCCGAAGACCCCATTTCTCAAGATACTCGTGCAGGACACCCAAATATCGGTTCATCCTGTTGTTCAATTTTTTCGCCAGAGGGCCATTTGCCGCAATCAGTATGTCATCAGCATACATCAGAAGGATGTCGCCCTCCGAAGGCTGCGGTATATCCGAAATAAAACTATTGTATAGGACAGGTCCCAGTAACGTTTCCTGCGGTACACCAGCAGTAATCAGTCTCGACCGAGAAACCTTTACTCCTACTTGCACGATGAAGCTTCGGGACCTCAAGAAATCAGAATCATACTGGTCGTCAACGATCAAATCCAAATTCCAGCATCTTATATAAGATCCCCTCCTGCCAGGCCGTGTCAAAGGCCTTAGAGAAATCAAGGCTCAGAGCCAGCGTAGGGCATCTCCTTCTCAGCCCCCTGACCACAAAATACCATGAGTGCATGCGAAGTTGAGTGTCCACATCTAAGTGCGAATTGGTTGTCCTTGATAATTCCGCCTTCCATTATTCTTTCCTGTAGTTTCCTTTCTCAAAAGTTTGCCAAAAGCTGACAGCAAGGTCTGTAGTTCCCCACCTGTTTCGGGTCAGATCTTGATTTCAATATGGGGATCACCAGAGCACTCTTCCATTGCCCTGGAAAGTACCCCATATTCAAGCAATGGTTAAACAAGATCGCTATATAGCGCCAAGCAACCATGTCAGTCCTCCTAAGGACAATGTCCGGGATGCCATCAACGCCGCTCGACCTTTTATTTGCCCTCCTCCTCAAGGCGTTTCCCACATCAGTCGGTGTGATTATCTCGTATGCAGATGTGCGCAGCCCAGTTCTGACAGTACTGTCTGCCATCACGCCTTGTTCGGAATATAGGAACGGTTCAAATCCAACCAGAGTTGAATTTGCCCGCATCACAGCCTCGGAAACAGAATTTGATCGATCGATCTCCCTGCTGTTATATCCGCAAATCGCACAGCCAACAATTCGGCCTCAGCGAGATCTTCCGATACTAGTGGCCCCCCAGTATCCATTAAATCAGACACAGGTGCTCTCTTGAGTATACCCCGCACATCTCTTCACTTGACGAAACATCCTCTCATCGCTATTCAATCTTTTATACTCCCGAGCGAATTTCCCCAGCTTCCCTAGGCAACTCAAAAGGCCACCGCCAAAGAAGCGCTTGCAATCCGTATCAATTGCATTGAATTCCGCCTGCGCAGAGCCCAAAGTTAGGATTGATGTCCGCAGACTGACCCTATTTCCGACGGTGTTCGTCCCTCCTGCTGCCCTAGCAGCATCAGCAAACGATAATCTTTGACAACTCCAGCTGCCCTCGCCACATGAGATCCAGCGTTGTTGCCCTTATTCTCCCTCCTGGCCGCAAACCTCCGCAAAAATTCTTGCCGTTTCGGACATTCCTTCGATACAGCTACAATTGACAATTGACCTACGCTTCGCAATTGTCACACATGACCTGATGTCCGACTTTCCTGATCGCACGCCCAGTTATAGGATCCGTGATCAATATTTCCGCATTGTCCTCTCCCTTAGGTGGTACCTCACACCTACCCGATCCATGGTCTCCACTGCACTTAACACACCTGTAGGGCATGTTGCAGTTCACTGATACGTGTTCAAATCGCAGTTGAGGCGCAAATGGCAGTTAAGGCACTGTACCAGCCCTTGGCGCCGTTGACTCTCCGTGCGTAATCTGCAATGCAGAATATATCTGATGTCACGGATTGCCCTGACATCAGAATCCCTGTCCACACGAAATAGCCATCTATCACCCCCAGTTTGGTGAGACCGACTATTCCAACCTCAATCTGGAGACTCTTCATGTACTCCATCACTTCCCGTTCCTCAAAGGTACCCGATAGACCCTTCGCCATAATCGATATTGGGCCTTGTCCCTTTGGCGTATACGTGTAGAAGTGTTCGCCCTCTTTTCTCAGCAGATCCGTCAGCTTGGCGAAGTCCTCCAGGGTGTAAGCCCTTATATTCGTGACATTCCTACCCAAAATCTTAATGTTAAAATCTTTATGCCCTAATGCGTTCCCTAATTTCACATTAAATTCCCTAACATTGATATTATATGTGGTTATAATAGGTACAGACTTACTCTTAATCTGCTTACTGTTCTTCTCTAATGCCTTCCCTTCCTTCTTTGTTGCTGTGGTAGATGCTGGAACTCTTTTGCCCGCAGCTGCTCTCGAGTTCACGGTCATTGCCTTCTTGGGTTTGGTAGCTGCAGCCATCGTAGCCCCTTTCTTATTAACACTGCCTGCAGCAGCTTCTCTCTTTAGCTCATTCTCGGCCAGATGTGTTCATCTCCTCAGCTTCTCCGTCCGCTGTTTCTTTCTCCTCGCTCTCTGTCCCAAATTTGGTTTCTAATGTCGCCATTAATTGGTCGACGGCATTCTTGAGACGATCGTTCTCATGCTTCAGAACGGTCACTTCCTTTTCCTTTATTTCCAATATTCGGAGTAGTTCCTCAGCTGTCAGCACCCTTGGCCTCTTCTTTGGGCACGTGGTGTCTCCGTCAGCCATTAATTAGTTGGACTCGTGTAAGTAGTCGTCACAACTTTTTCGAAATAAACAAAACCCTCGTTCGATGTCTCTCTTTCTATTTCTATCTATTTATTCATTATCATATTTTTCTCTTCTCTCTCTCGGATTTTCCAACCCGCAGGTAGAATAATAAGCGCAAATAATAATATGCACACTTTACGTTCTGCCGTAACAACTACACTCGTTCGCTGTCGAATGCAAACACATTCCGGTTTGAGAAATATTGACTACATATATACATAATTCTAGCAACATCCAAACTTGAAACTTGACATAGAGTTAGAGATGTTATTCACAGCGTATTATTCCTAACCAGTCGCTTGCTAATGTTATGACAGGATGCCGCTGTTGAAAATTGTCCGATAGTTTGATCTGGGATTGAACTCAGGACCTCTTGGTTGGTAGGCGACATGTGTTACTGACGAATCTGAAACAATTTGTCAGAAGTACCGATTGGCTCTCAAAATAACCACTTTATCGTTTGAATAACACACTGCTCTTGCACTGCACGGCCGATACAATGATTTGAAAGAGATTGAACTGAGTTGTTGAATCAGTTTCTGCTCCTATCTCTGGTAATTATGTTTTTTATAGGTAAAAATTACAAACTTTAGATTCAAATGGCAACATCGTTGTTGAAAACTAGATCTAACTATGTCGAAACCTGTGCCTTGAGTGAGGCTTTATAGCACTAATTGATAAGATCATATACTAAGGTGCAATTTTTGATGAAAAACTGGAATGGAAACACTACGTAGAGGAGGAAGCCAAAGTGCATTTCATTGTTAGACAGTATGTAAGAGAACTATAAGCTCTAAATAGGGTTTAAGTCCTAAGACAACTTACAGGTTCTATAGAACTTAGTGCATCTTACCTATGCAGGCATAGTCAGGCGAACTTCAGTGGACAACAAATTTTGCATATATGTAGGTACTATAGGGGATTCAACGTTGTTGTTGCCTGTGAATAAGTTGATTGCGGCCTAGAGACGCCTTTGGTAATCGTCACTTCGAATGTTTAAGTTAAATATGTCTAATAGCGGTAGATGTAGTCAATAAGGATACGTCATCAGTGTATTCTCAACTCTCTAAATGAATATACAGAATTCGGAATCCGACTGCATACTTGTGAGGAATCTATCAGGCAACCTGTAGTTACTAATCCCAAATAGATGACGTTGACTGAGTAGAAGCCCGGAAGAATAAACTGCTTTCGGGATGATGGGTAAAAATGACACTCAAGTCATTATTAAGAACCTAGAGAACCTCCTATAAACCCAACCTAACCTAACACTTCCTACCGATTGACACTAAACTGATGACATGTACTCTTATTGCATGTGTTAATAGCATGTTCATACAATCACAATTTTGGGAGAGTGATTTGTGTAAGTAATTCAACCAGCGAAACCATACCGATTGCAGTAATTAAGGAAGGGTCTTGCACCATTTTTTTAAATGTTACAAACTTCAGTATAAACAAATTATACCCACATTACCTATGGTGGTGAACATTTTATTGCCACAGTATGGCGTCGTTATGTAATTGTAATACAAACACCAATTTTCGATGGAAAAATCTTTAAAAGTGCCATGGTATACTATGAACATTTGCCCTGCATTAAGAGTCTTACCTGTACACTCTCTCAGTCATTATACTCGTTCATACATACAAAATATTAAATATGTGGGTTGAATTGTTCATTATAAAAATTATTTTAAAACTCTTTTAGTAATTGGTTTGTAAATTATTTAAATCAATATGTGTATTCGTCATATACCAGAATGCTTAAGAACTAAATAAAATGCTTTTCATTAATTTTTAAATTTTTTTTTTCCACAAAAAATATAGAATATTTTTATATTCTATACAAAAAAAAATATATATAAAAAATATCTTTTTATGTTTTTTGTTAAAAGGTTTTAAACCGCTTACCAACCATCTAAATAGTTGAAATACTGAAAACCTACACTTCAGCCCCCTTATCATTCGCGTTAATTTACACATTTTTCCATGAGAGTGAGAGTCAATTAAATATTTCAAGTAAATCAAAATCAAATTGAATTTCCAATTGAAAAACACCATCAACAACCAAAACTAACTAACGAAACAGGTCAAAATTATTCAAAGCGAAAAAAATTCTAAAATTTTCGCTTCTAAATGCTATATGGCAGCTGAAAAATAAAAATTGATTTTCACATGAATGTGTTAAAATTGTTTAAAACTGTAGTAGTTAATTTATAACATTTATGCAATGAGTACTAATATAATTACTTTACTAGCGTATGCCATTTTGAAGAAATTATACAATAAAATGCACAAAAGTTTTGATTTTAACCCTTAAATTCCTGAGACAATCTACAGACGGTCGTCTAAAAAAGAGATGTAACCAAAATCACTAAACTTTACTGTTAAAATATATATAAAATTCTCCAAATAACAGTACCAACACTTTACATTTGTCAAAGTGTAAAGCTTGTTGGTTATGTTTTTAACCTGTTTTCTCGATGGCCGTCTGTAGACGATATTAGGTATTTAAGGGTTAATGGACAATTTGAAATAAATAATTTGAAACACAACATTTGTTTTAGGAGTGATTATACAATAATAGGTCGAGTTCGCTTATTGATTGTAAAGCTTCTTTAAAATGCGAGTTTCACAGCAGATGGTGTTTATTTTACACATGATTTGTGTTCTTTATGAATTTGACACTTTGGGGGGTAAATATTTGTAATTTATTTTACCTTAGTAAGTGACTGAAGCCAAAGTCTTATTTAGTCAGTTTAAAAAATATCAGTTGAACAAGTAAAATATGTATTGTTTGTATTTTGGTTTTTGCTGACAAATTAACTGATGGTCTATCTAAGAAGTCATTAAGACCAAATTCAGACCCTTTCATTCTAATTGTTTTCTAGATATACAAAAATCAATATATATTTTGCATGGGAGGTGCTACTATCACTTATCTAATTCGGCCCAATTTTTGGCTGATTATTTGTATTGACCGCTAAGTTATTTGTGCCAAATTAACTATTACCGTTTTAAAGATATAGATATATAAATACAAATTTTATATCGGCGTGGCACCGCACAGTTGAACAAATTGAACAATACTGAAGCCACACACCAAATGAAAGCTTCCTACATATGCATTTTATATACACAGTTTTAAAAATAGTTTCTAACTCACTTAAAACTTATGCAATGCAAAGGGGTTCACTCTAACGTCAATAACTTGTGAACCAATGGACCTACAAAAACCGCATATACATAAAAACCTTAGTATTGAATTTACATTTCGTTTAAGGGCTTACAAAATAAAATCGGTTGGCGCATTTAAGAGAAGATCAATTACAACGCATTTTATAGTCATCTTTCATATATATAGTTTTGTAAATGTAACTAAAATTTAAATAAATAAATAAATTAAACAAAAGTCACTTATTTTGTCCGTTTTCTCATAATTTAAACCTCTTCTGAGTCCAATCTAAAATTTTGTTCGCTTTCATCAGCTAAATGAATCTGCGTTTTAATTTCTACGAAATTTGCAATGTTAAAACAAATTAATTAGGAGCTGAAAAGTATGTCGAACTCATATGACCTAATTTGGTCCACTTTCTACCGATTTTAACTTCTCCGAGGTACAATTTATATAAGAAAAGTATAGCAAGTAACAGTTTTGTAAGCCAAACCTATCTGTGTTCCATATTTCAACAAATTCTGTTGAGCCTTTAATGCGTGATTGACGGATAAACAAACAACTAAACTTACAAAGAAATTTATTTATAAATTTGAAATTGTCTATAAAGTCCAAATATGCATACGTATATACATATAAACACACATTCAATTTTATATATATGACTATCATTAAGAACAAACTAAAGCTATTACGGATACCCTGTTCTGAAATAAAACGTACTTTAATGGGTGGTCGAACCAAAAAGGAACGATGTTAATTGTAAATAAATCAAAAAGTTTCCAGAGAATTATCTTAATATTTTTTATTACATAGAAGGATCTATGGCAATTCTGTGTAAAACAAAATATCGGCCAAATGCTTGTCACGGCTTTGGGCGCATACCGCTCCGTCGGTCCATATTTTCAATGACTCTGAGACATAATTGAGGTTGAATGTCGTCAATATGCCAAATTATCTTATTCTTTAGCTCTTGAACTGTTGTTGGCTTAATGACGTACACTTTTTATTTTAAATATCCCCAAAGAATGAAGTTCAACGGTGTCAAAACACATGATCGTGTTGGCCAATTAACATTACCACGACATGAGATAAGACAGCCATTGAATTTCTCACTCGAAAGAGCCATTTTTTCGGTAGCTGTTTTGCAACTGGCAGCATCCTGTTGTAACCACATGTAGTCCAGGTCCATATCGTCAATTTCTGGCCACAGGAAGTCATCATCTCGCAATAGCGAATACCATTCACGGTAACTGATTGGCCAACATTATTTTCGAAGAAATTCATCCCGATGACACCGCCAGCCCATGAACCGCATCAAACAGTCACTCTATAGATACATCGGCTTTTCAACAATCATTCGTAGATCCTCATCTGCACCCAACGCGGCGATTGTGGACATATTTGGTCGATTATGCTGACCAAAAAATCACAAAGTGCACGAAATTCATTGTGTTTTGAACGCCAATTTTCATTAAAGGTTTAAAAAATCTTAAAATGCTGTTCAATTGTGCATAGGGAGATCGATTATCCCACTTTTTTCAAAAACCGCATTACGATTAATTTCAAAAATTAAAATTTTTTACAAAACCAATTTTCAGTTAAAAATAAATCATATAACCGGTTAACCGGTTCTTTTATTAAAATAAAATTCTCAATTCTTGTTGCATTAAAAAATAAATTTGACAAAACTTCGTTCATTTTTGCTAGAACAACATTCAGCTTTTCTTCTCGACAATGCACCGTCATAATATTTCATCCAGTGATTCTTTTTTTACAGCGAACTTTGTAAGAGTTTAATAAGCCAGCGCCTAGGAATAACTTGGTATAGAATCAAATTTTTTTTGCTGCACAATAATGTCAATCTTATAGACATAAGGTGGTTAATAATTCCTGGTGGTACTTAAGGACACTCCATATATCTTGAATTATCATTTCCATTGATTCCCAAATATTTCACACTTCAGAGGACTTCTGTGGAAACATAAATGCATGCATCATGTATTTATTTGTGTGTGCCACTGTGGTATGTTGTTCATGTTGGACTATTAGTGTGTACTACTGTAGTATGCTAGGCATGACACCCACTTACCAACCAAGAAGTTCCCGGTCCAATCCCAGATCACACCATCTCACAATTTTCAACAGAGAAACCACCTCACAACATTGCTAGAGACTGGTTTTATGCATTTACTCTGTAAAAATCTTCGCTTGTTGTAGGTCCGTTTAAATAATCTACTTAATCATCATTTTTCATATATAAAAAATTAATATTTATTTACAGCAAATGAGAAAAGGTTACCGGTGATCAAGTTTGTAAATCTTTTTCGCTCCATCATAGTTTTCACGTTCTTTTTGAGACGTTGAAAGTTGCCATATACATAAAATTAAGACGTTATATATTGTATTTAGAAAAATGCTTAAACGATGAACATATTTGCAACAAAAAGTATAAAAAAAAGTATAAAAATTATACATATTTAAATTAACCGGTTATTCGTATTAAATTAACCGGCTTATTCGGTATTCGAAAAATGATCATTTTGAAAAAACCATATTGGACAAAACCAAAAAACCGGTTAAAACCGGTCGAAAAATAACCGTTCGATCTCCCTAATTGTGCACCTCTCTATGGTTGAATTTGTCTAACACTGAAACAAAAAAATGTCAAATTAAGTTGGGCAAAAAAGTTGACGTTTAGGTGTGACTTAGAATTTACATCGTGCTTTATGGTTGGACCACCTTAAATAAAATCGTTCAGCATCGTATTGATGGGACTCTGAACCTTAGTTCAGATTCTGCGTGAAGGCAAATTCGGCGTTTTTATAATTTTTTTCCAATGATGATCTTAATTTGACCCAAATACTAAATGCTAATTAAGAAATAATCGCCAGATGCTGAAGAGTTTGCTGGTTGGGATTAAGGCTAAATCCATAACTTTTACAATAGTGATTAATCAGTTGTAAAGTAATATTTTTTATAATCGTTTTATTCACGAGGTAACTGTTGTGAATTGTTCCAAGACTTCCTTAATTGATAAATTCGCTTCAGCTTTCTGTATTGATTCTTACAAAACATTCCTAATCTTGTGCAGATTGCATATGAACACTGCTAAACATTCCCATGGTTAATTATCAGCAATTGCAGAGTCATTTGAGGCGAATTGCTTTTTCTTACCCAAATATTGATACCAAATGTATTGTATCCGCTCGATTGAGATGACACACTTTCACTCTGCGATCGTCTCACATCACTCCATTGACTTTTTCGACTTTTCTGACATAAACACTCTTTTAGGTGAACTAAACGTTTGTTGGCATATGTGCTAGGGCGATCCCAATGGAATTCAGGAAACCACTTTTAAACCATTTAATTTGATAGTATGAAGTGCTAATAGTACTTTTAACAACCAAGCCTTTCTTTAATTCCAATGAGTTTGTTTGAATATAAACAATAATTTGTATGCAGCCCACGAAACTCTTTCTTTGTTATTTTCGCTAAAATTAACGAGGTGTCTGCTTTTAATGGTTGTCAAAAACAAATCAAAAGACGCAGTTTATTCAAAATCTGACAGAAGCTCAAGAATGATAGATAGCAAGTAAAGGGGAGAGGAAAGCGATTCAGTGTTTCGTAATTAAACCCATAACCATTATAAATATTAATGTTATCTTTCTTAAAATTATCTTTAAAATTTCTACTTTAGGTCTCACTTAAAAGCTTAGCAAAGTGTTTCCTTTTCCCCATTTTTCCCCCATTAAATAAATGTCATCTTTCATTCACTTTTATTTCGGAAATAAATGCTAGTCTACTTGTACTAAATATTTAATAGCAAAAACGAAATTATTGTCATTTGTGATTATTATTTTGGTGGTTTATAGGAATAGAATTTTATTTTTATATTTCGCGACGTTATTTATTCATTTATTTGGTCTCTTCTAAATATTGGTGGGGTTGAAATTTATTGAATTGCTTTATAATAAAAAATACAAAAATGGCTAAAGCTTTAAACCGGCTATAAAGTTATATTGAATATGAACGAGGGGTCATAAATTTTGTTGGCCCCAAAAGTTAATGATTAACGCCAAATAATGACCCAACAATAGCAGCAATACAAACTGCTTCTGATAATATTTTATTTATTTCTAATCGATTATATTGAAATACAATTTCAATTGCACTTATAAATTATTAGCAAAATGGATATGCTACTTGTTGTACCCTACGTAACCAAAAATATGTTTTTGTCTAACATTTGTAACTTTTAAATTACAAGTTCAACGATTACTTTAAAGTATACGGATCAATTAAAATTTGTAAATCACTTTCTGTTTCAAATTACGAATTTAAGCAAACAAACCAATTTTCACAACAATGCTGGCCATTACTGAAGCAACTGATGTTATATAGCGACGTTATGGCAAATATAACGTCTTAAAAAACTTATACGAAAACTTTTTTGTTTTTATATTAATGTTGTATTGGAAAACGCAATAGAAGAAACAGAAGAAAATATGCGTCTAGTTTGGTCTTTACAACATGATAATGACTTAAAATGCGCTTCGAAACTTGTCAAGGAATGTTTGGGTAATGCAAAACTAAGAGTTCTCGGGTAGCCATCTCAATCGTTTGATCATAACCCTATGTAGCATCATAAGGCGCAAAAAAAGAGAAGAACAAACAAACCATTTTTAATCATATCTAGGAGGCATGGTACATTGTTTCTAAAACTTAAATTGTGTAAATGTTTGATGCAATGCCCCGCAGATATGCTGCCATAATTGAAAATAAAGGTTACACGAAGACTACGAAGTTCTGTGACAGAAATACAAAAGTTGCTCTAATTTTGACCAGTCATAGTTAAGAGTTTCTTGTTGTTGTTTTGATAAGATCATATATTTTAGAAAAATGCACTTATACATATGTACTAAAGGTCCGCCAAATAATTTTTTTTTTTTGAAAATGCGTTAAAAAAACTACTGAATATTTTCTCAAATTTCTTCTTTTATTTAAACGTACAATCCTTCCGGTTAATAATGGAAAATAATTTCATTCAAATGGCTGCCTCGGCTGACTATACTAGCCTACACGATCGGTCCAATTTTTAAGCACATTATCGATTGTTTGCAGCTGAATTTCATCAATGGCTTCCTTTAAAGCGTCAATTGTTTCTGGCTTGTTGGCGTAACACTTATCTTTGACGACACCCCATTAATAATAGTCCAACGGTGTCAAATCGCAGCTCCAAGGTGGCCAAACGACATTAGCTCTGCGGCTGATAATGCGATCTTCAAAAACAAGGCGCAATACATTCGGCTGTGTGCACGTAGCGCCGTCCTGTTGAAACCAAATGTTGTTCCTCCTTGTATTCTCCTCTTAAATTTTTTCTTCAAAAATTCATTCAATATGGCACGATAACGGTCGCCATTGACCCAATTATGCCTCTGGACCAAAATCCGCAGCAAACAGTGACTCGTCTTGGGTGCATCAGCTTTTCAATGTATGTGTGCGGGTTTTCTGTGCCCCAAATGCGACAGTTTTGCTTGTTTACTACCCGCCAAGATCAAAATGAGCTTCATCTGAAAAGATGATTTTTGTTTTTGGCAAAATCGGCATCTTCTGTAAGTCGATCGCTGGCCCACTTAGCGAAGCGTATACACAACCATATTCGTTCAGCGGAAGGATAAAACTAATTATCTGTCAAATCAGACATGAGCTAAGTGTTACCATTCACGAAATAAGCACTATTTGAATAAAAAACGTTAGATGGCGGACCCTTTATGTACATATGTACTATATTATAAAATTCTTTGCAAGTTTATTTGTTTGTTTGTCATTCAATCACGACTAGACGACTGAACTGATTTTGATGAAGTTTGGAACACATATAAATCAAGCCGCTGAAGGTGTTATAGGGTATGTTTTATCCACAATTTGACCTAGGAGACTTTAAAACCGAGAAAAAACGGACCAAATAAGGTCATTATGGGCTTGGCACAATCTTGGCTTAATCAAAATTGAAAATTTTGGTGCAATTTAAAACACAGACAAATCTAGCAAATGAAAAAATAAATTTTTCAAAATTGAACCCAAGAGAGGTAAAAATTGAGGGAAAATTACAAAATGAGTGACTTTTTTTAAATTATATTTTTTCTTTTCAAAACAAATTTGTTGTTAGCTACACACACAAAAAAAAAAAAAAAACGTAGTAGACAACCGAACAATTATGTAGTTTTTCTGAACATTTTTTACGTTTTCTGCACCTTGAATGGTTGTAATAGAAAATAAAATAAATTGTTTAGTTTCGAGTGAAACGTATGTATATTCAGTTTTCAATTTTGTAAGGTTCAGCTAACCTAGGAGTGAATATGCGTTGAGAACTTTACTACGTTCGTTCAGCTTAAATATTACTAAATCTAAGTGCAATATATAACAATGCGCATTCAATTCATGCGAACTAAACTTATGTATTTGAAAAATATCTATGGACATTCAATATTTTTACCATTAATTGCGAACATCTGACACGTTTAGTAATTTAAATAAATGAATTTTTCATTATTTTTATATTTTTTATTAAAAATAATTGTTTTTCACATTTTATACTATTACATACACAGATACATATTGTTATGAAAATAAAAATGCCTAAAAGAAAAGTACACCAGATCAGCGTCTTTGCATCTCTATTAATGTGTCACTCTGTCAATGCCGTACTTAGTTGTGTATTTGGCAACACTGCCAATTCAACCATCTTTGTGTGTTACATTTGAATTAACGGAAATAATTCGAATGTTGTAGCAAAAATAAGAACATTCGGAATTAATTTAAATTGTATATAAAAGGTGGTGCCTTATGCATTAGTAGATAGTTATCGTTTTGCTGTCATTAAATAAAGTCGTGTTTAGGCGTCAATAAAAAGTGGTGTATAAACGAATATTAAGTTGCTGTATAAAGATAAAGTGAAAAAATAAAAACAATAAAACAACAACAAAATGGTGTTAATTTTTTTCTGACTCAATTTAAAAGAACTCAAACGTTTAAACATAACAAAATTAAGTAGCGTTTTGCTCCACTACGGGATTCAGCTCTCAGATTAATTTCGTTTATTTGTTCAAATCATTTAACTCGATTCCTGCCTCTAAGGAAACAATATATAAATTAATTGCTTTCAATTAGTTTTAAACAAAGCACAAATAGTGACTTTTAAAATCCGTCAAAAACTGCGAATTAAATATTTTCATCTCGAAAATACATAAAAATTATTATGTATGACATTCGAACATAGAAAGTTATTAAGAACCCAATAAATAATTTTTATGTAAAACAATGTGTTCTGATAGAAATCAATATTATTGTTTGCCATAGAGATACATACTATACTAAATATACATGTACAATATATATTTTTTAGAATAAGGCAGAAGCTTTGTTCCGTCTGAAGCTTGGTACCACTAATCACTGAAAGTAAAACGACAAATTTAATTTTGTTTTTGGTCAATATAGTATGGTATGAAATGTTTATTAATACTTTACAGCAAACATAAATCCTTTTGCATATTTATGTGAAAAAGGGGCAATAAAATTCGTTTATTCAATTATTTTAATTTTTTATGTCAATTTAAGAATGTACACTTGTTTTAGCTTCTGAACATATTTCTCAGTTCATTGATTATCGGCCGTTTAAGCATATTATTGTCGTTAGAGAATTTGACTTATCTACTTATCTTCTTCATTTTTTCTTTTAGCGATGTTTAAAATAATTTTTAATACTGTTACGAAAATAAAAATACAACACTGTACTGTGGGATTTTGGTATATTTTGTGTCACCCTATCAATTTGGCAGCACTGCCACATCGACCATCTTTACGTTACAATTGAATTAACGAATATGAAAATAGAATATGGTCGATATTTCCTGAACCTTCCAAACTGTAGGCAATTAGGTATATAAAGGGGCTGCTTTACCTACATGTCAGTTAGTTATCGTTTGGCTGTCAATAAACAAAGTTGTGTCAAAGCGGATATGAAGTGAAGTGAAATGAAGGGAATAAAGAAACCCTAAAAACAACAAAGTGGCTTCATTTTATTTTAACGCAATCTAAACGAACTCAAACATTTTAAAAAGATTAAAACGTAACAATACTTAACAAAATATATTCAGATTCTAAAAATCTTTATCGTATCAGATTTGTGTGTGAAAAGTTTAAATAGCTTCCGTTTGGAGAGAAAAGTGTTATCTATGTATCTTATTGGAAATCCATATATTTGTTCTAATTAAAGCAGTTTGATGGATAACATTGAAGTGTGAAGTATTTGCACGATGTTCCATTTAGGTTTTTTAAATGAAGCGTTCAGATCGAACGCTTCGAATTAATATTTTACATTTTCTATGAAAAAATTGACCAAAGATTTCATACTGTTTTTTTTGGATGGCAGCTCAGAAAAAGGTTAGAAAAAAACCATAAATATAATCTAAGCAAAACGTTCCCTGGAGGACTGTACATTTTTCGTTCAGTCGAATTTTAAATTCATATTTAACTGCTGAACGCTTATGCTCGAAAACCAAATATACGTTTGGTGTAATAAGTTTTAAACGCAACTCTAAACAGCAGAGTAAATCTTCCTACAATCATTCATTTTTAAATTTTTCTGTGCAACATTCTGATTTTGATGAAATTTCGGATATAAGTAGATCCAGTTAACGAAAGTGTTATATCTATGATATGTTTTTTGAAATTTGAATCTAGGAGATGTTAAAATCGATGGAAAACAGGCCAAATTAGGTCACATGAGTCAATCACATGTAAACGACTATATCGATTTTGTTAAAATTTGGAGCACAGATATATAGATAACGAAAGTGCAAGAAAGTACTTTTTCGAAATAGAATCTCAAAGATGTTAAAATCGGGGGAAAACGATCACAATTGATGACTTTTATTCTGAAACGAAGTATTTTGCTTCTTAAAGTAAAGTTTTCTGTTTGTTTACCGTCATCATCTACTAAAATGTGTTGTGCAAAGGTTCATTTTCAAAAGTTGCAATTTGATGGGCTAATAAGGGCAATAACACCTGGTCGATAATGATGATAATATATGTATCAGAAAATTCCTTCGACCAACGATTCATAAATCTTAATATTTTATTGGCTTCATTGATCATTATTGAAATATGATTACAAAATATTATGTAAATATTCTGATCCAGCGGAATTCTAGGATCATTTATAATAGAAACTCTTTCCAAAATTGTTCCTTTAAAATAATAAGAAGTATTATCAAGCTTATATGAACGATAAAAT
The DNA here is from genome assembly GCA_023159175.1 of Wohlfahrtia magnifica. Taxonomy (NCBI): domain Eukaryota; kingdom Metazoa; phylum Arthropoda; class Insecta; order Diptera; family Sarcophagidae; genus Wohlfahrtia; species Wohlfahrtia magnifica. The sequence continues at coordinate 4,211,560 of JAKWBJ010000061.1, forward strand.
GTCTGATATTCGAAACCAATAAATAGTTATGATACCATTAAATGGCGTTCGTCTGGGACACTCAATCTTTAATAGTTTCTAAACTTCAGATCGGCTAACTTAACCCCTCGTAATAACCAAAATCAAAAGAGAGTTCAATTTCTTAGAAGTATATTTCTCTGTAAAATATGTAGGAGCTTAGATTAAAAAGTGACAAGTCCGTTTAGTTATAGGATCCCTAGAAAATTACTGCTTTAGTTCTACACAGGCAGACAATCACCTCATCTGTTGCTATTCGCTGGAAAAAAAATTTCCTGGCATAGGTATTTATTATCAAAGGCTAAGCAGGACGACTGTGAAGTCTCAATGTAGGGTACGCTCGAGACCCAATAAGTGGGAAGCCTTGCGCATTTCATTAAAATGCACAATCTTTTTATAAACTCGGCCAATGTCAACATTAGGCCTTCAATCCATGGAGGTCTAACCTCTCACGCGCCAAAGTATTGCAACTCCTGTATCAAAGTGAATTTATAATATTTGGCCATATTTAGCAAATATGGACGGTGTTCTCTGGTGAAAATAATGGAGAAGTACGCTCATATCAGGGCATAATATAATTTGTAAAAGAGAAACAATCTTACTTACCTATAAGTCACTGAAACCTCAGCCCGACCGTTGAAAGGATAATTTATAAAAGAATCTTTAGTTTTCATAGTGTATTGAAAATCCTCGTAATCGATTGTATTTCCTTTCAAATCATTTATCGAAACCTTCTGGCTCAGCGCCCTACTTATAGCAATGAATTGAAATTGTGTCAAAATAATTTGTTTGTGACAATAATTGATCGTAGACGTCTTCCAAAAGTATAATGCGGTTTTCAGTGCTCGTGATACCAGAAACTCAAAGTGTGACAAGGTCATTGAGAGTATATTGAGAGTTTTTTCTAAAGGAATGTATCATTCAGTCGGCTTCAGCTGATTACAACTTTCTCACTTGTTTCCTTTTATTTCTTTAGTTTTCGGTGTTATTTTTGTGATTTTTTACTACACAAAGTCATAATATTGTAATAGACGAACGCTTATCTAATATTTTTCTAATGTCAGGGAATAAAACAAAAGAAATCAAATGATTTGGAATGGGAATCCAAATATTTCGAAATATTTTGTTGTATTTTGTCCATTTGCTTCTTGGTTGGCTTCAGATTTTCTATAGTTTTATGATGAGAAATGAAATTGAAAAAAAACGATGTGAATGGGGGAGGGTGGGCGTTAAGTCATTTAGGGTTAGACAATGTTAAATGTTTTAGCCAAGTTATAAACATATAGCTTAAACAATGACCTTGGGTGGTAGTTAAAAAGACTGTTTATGATAAATGGCTTAAAGATAAAGTTGAACTTTTCTTTCTCTCTGTTTTTTGGTGAATTAGTAATAATAATGAACTGATGAAGTTTTTGTATGATTTTGTGTGAAATAAGGAAAAGTTTTCTGTTTTGTTTTCTTTCAATATAAACTCTATATTTCCTTTTTCAAAGTGATAAGCTGAAAATTAATTTGAAAAAAATGAATTCTTACATAAATGCTTGTAATAATCAAAAATAAACCTTTAATAGGAGTTTTCTAGGTTACTAATGATAGTTTTAAGATACATGTAATGAGTCATTGTAATAACCGTACATGCAGCCACTGATGGTCATGAAGCACAATGCCCTTCAAATCGTACAAACTTTTACTCTGTCTGGTTGTATTACGTTCTCCTTGCAGTTAAGGTATTTTGTGCTTACAGAACAGTTTTTCTTGTCCGTCATATTAGAAAAAATTCCAGTGAACTAGTTGGTTAGAAAGTTGTATGTTTTTACATACAAATCGCATGACAAAGTCAGAACTTTTGATAACTGATCGCCGTCAATGTTTGCCGATGACACTGCGGTCCTATTCTCTGGCTTATTTGCTTCGAAAATAATTAACAATAGACAATTATGCTTGGATGGGTTATTGAAGTGGAAAATTATGATTAACAGTGACAAAAGCCAGGCAATTTATATCACGCATAAACGGAAACAATGTTTTATCCCACAGTGTAACATTTTAGTCAATGAAAACCCAATTCATTGGGAGCATAAAGTTAAATATTTGGGAGTTATGCTGGATACGAAAATTTAATTTAATCACCATATTCCACACATAGTAAATAAATGTAATATTTTAATTCGACAACTGTACCCACTAAGTAGGAAAAAAACATTTTTTTTTTCAAAAACCATTCATTTCTCAACATAGTCTCCTTTTAGCTCAATACACTTAGTAAGACGATTTTGCAACTTTTTTATACCATCTGAATAATACGATTTTGGGAACTTCTCAAAATACGCATTAGTTTCGGTAATCACTTCTTCGTTTGAGATGAATCTTTTTCCTGCGGAACATTATTTCAAGTTTGGAAAGAGGAAAAAGTCACTAGGGGCTAAGTCTGGACTATAAGGTGGATGATCAGCCAATTCGAAGTTGATTTCTCGTAGTTTTAGCATCGTATCTAATGCTGTGTGAACCGGTGCGTTGTCTTGAAGAAAGAACACTTTTTTCTTGTTAAATGTGGTCGTCTTTCCTTGATTACATCAACCAATTGATCCAATAATGCACGATAATACTCTCCTGTGATTGTGGAGCCCTTTTCAAGATAATCGATGAGCAATATTCCGTGTGCATCCCAAAATATAGTGGCCATAACCTTGCCAGCCGATTTCGCTGTCTTCGACTTCTTCGAAGCACTTCTACCCATTGCTTCGATTGATTTTTGGTTTCAGGTGTCTAGTGGTGGACCCACGTTTCATCTACAGTTATTAATCTACGCCAAAAGTCAGCAGGATTATGCTTTATCATGTCCAAACACCGCCGTGAAGTGATCTGTCGAACTCGTTTTTGTTAACTGTAAAAGCTATGTTCTACGCAGTCATATTTTATGCTGCACCGACTTGATTTAAACTAATTTTTGATCTTCCCAGATTATATTCTACCACGAGTTAACACCATATTTCAGGAATTAATTTAGTTGTGGATAGAATTACCAAGCTTAGGCTTAACTTTAATGACAGATGTTCAGTACCCAAAGAGCTGGTCTCAAATTGGGTAGGTTAATTAGTTGTAAGTTTTATTAAAAAAAAAAAAACATTTATATAGGTTTTTAGAAAATTTGTTTCTCTATTTATTGATGGAACTAATATGTGACTAAGCACGTTAATATTGTTCCGTTTTAACCTTTTTCAAACATTTGAGTTCTTTTAAATTGCGTCAAAATAAAAATAAAGAAGACTTTGTGGTTTTTTTCAGTTTTTATTTTCTCACTATCTTTATACAGATTATCTTAATACAGCAATTTGACATTCGTTTATATAACACTTTTATTTACGCCTAAACACGACTTTATTTTATGACAACAAAACGATAACTACTTCTAATGCATAAGGCGCCAACTTTTATAAAGAACTAGAGTAATCCCTTCCACGTTGCTGGGAGCCTCTGTGTTGCACCTGCTTTTTGAGTGATCTGGATAAATAAAGAAAGCTTTAAAATACCATATTTTTTAAATGATTGACTGACAAGTTATTTAAACCAAATTTAGAAACTTCAACTTTAACCATTCTAAAGATATACAAAAATAATTATTTAATTCATATGGGAGGTACCATTCCAACTTATTCGATTCCGCCCACTTTTTAACTGATGGTTTGTACTATATAAGAAGCTATTTAGACCAAATTCATTCTATTCATTACATTCTAATTGTTCTCTAGATATACAAAAATCAATATATAATTTACATGGGAGTTGCCACACCGACTTATTCAATTTGGCCCAGTTTTTGACTGATGATTTGTGTTAACCACAAAGTTATTTGGCCCAAATTCAAAACCTCTTTCTATCACCGTTTTAAAGATATAGACATATAAATATAAATCTTATATGGGCATGGCAGTGCCCAGTGGAACAACAGTAAAGTCACACACCATACGAAAGCTTTCTACATATGCCTTTTATATACACAGTTTTAAAAATATTTTTCAACCCATACAACAAATTTCGTTTTCAAATAAAACTTATGCAATAAAAATGGGTTCACTCTATCGTCAATAACTTTCGAACCAATGGACCTACAAAAATCGCATATACATACATAAAAAATGGTATTGACTTCTCCTTTCGTTTAAAGGCTTACAAAGTAAAATCAGTTGGCGCATTTAAGAGAACATCCATAACAACACATTTTATAGTCTTCTTTTATGTATTTCGATTTAAATTACTTCCGAATATTTTTGTTCTTCCTACAACATTCGAATTATTTCCGTTAATTCAAATCTAACACACAAAGATGGTCGAATCGGCAGTGCTGCCAAATACACAAATAAGTACGGCATTGATAGGGTGACACATTAATACCAAATATACCAAAATCCCACGATACAGTTTTAAAGGGCGTTGATGTGGTGTATTTTCTTTTTAAGCATTTTTATTTTCGTGACAATATATTTCTATTATGAAAAATGTTTTTATATATAAGTAGATTAAGGTATATTTCCTTGAACTCTTTGTTTATATACCTACATATGAATGAGAACTCAAGTGTAAAATTTAAAATATTATTGAATAAATAAAATAATGAATGAATGAAAATCAGAAGCTTATTTGAAAACTATAGAAATCTAGTGAAGAAGAGAATTTGATACCATAACCAAAGTTGGAGCAGCGCATTTATCCCATTTAACTATTTTTAGAGATTTTATAAAAAGCGTATGACGTCTGTATTTGAAGTTTAGTTTATGACATAGTCTCGATTAAGTCAATAATTAGGCTGCCATCTAATTCTGCAGACTGGGTATTCATCATACATGTTTCCAGCTTGTAGCTATACCTAATAAGTGAACAAGCGCTACCGGTTTTGAGGTAGCATGTGTGGTTGTTGGTGTACTCATTGAAAAGCAGTATCCTCACAAATTGTCTCTAACGAATATCTGATGATTGCCTGGTAATGTTTTACTTCTAATTCGTAGTTAACCTTTACAAATCAAAGTCATCAGCCTTAATTTACTAGCATTGGAACCCTGTATTTCAAAATTTTTTTACACATGTTACGGACTATTTATTACACTACCCAACATTAAGCTAGTACGGAACCTGCAAACAGTATCTTCCCTGTTTTTAATTAATGAAAATAATTTTGTATTCTGGAGATTCTCATACGACTAAAAGCGCCTAATGTGACGGTTAGCTTCTGAAACAATCCATATTACCCAACTCGTTCTTCTAAAACTTCCTAGAAACTTGACAGGATTTCTATGAAGAAATATTTCACGCTTCTCTAGTCTCCGAACTTGGACGTCATTTTTTACATTTCAATACGCTTCACTTAATTTCACTTTAAAAAGTATCTTTATCTACGATGATAATATCAACGATTTGCTTTCAAAACTTAAAATTATAAATATTATGTGCTCCGCTAATTTCGGCTATAAATTGTTAGTAAATGGCTCTTAAATATAACATCTCTGGTAATACTAATTACATCAGGCAATACTGTAGCATGTTTGGAAAGCAAATTTTAAGCTCCACTTTGTTAGAATAATTAAAATCCCGTTATTCTGGGAAAAGTTATCTACGTTTAAGAATTAATGAAAATTCGAAACATTGCCGTCATACCTATTTTGCTTTTTTTATTTTAGAAAAAGTATACGTCACATGTCACTAAAAAAACTAAACAGTTGTCCACCATTTGATGAATAACAAAAATTTCCATTTGCAATTGACAGCCTAAAGAGACTTAAATCGACCCATTTCTGAAGCGAAAGCTTGACCGATGAAGGTAAAACAAGTATTAAAAAAAGTAATCCTGTATATCTGGTGGGATTTGAAGGAAATTGTTCGCAGATTGAAGTAAAGAGTAAATTAGAATGGCCAGAATGGATTAACAAAAAAGGTGTTTTGTTTCATAATGACAGCGCTAGACCACACACACACACCCAGCAAAAACTCAGAGCTTAGCTGGGAAGTTTTGAAGCATCAAACCATACAGCGCGGACTTGCACCTTTAGGTTATGATTTGTTTCGATCTGTACTGAAAGCTCTTAATTTAAATTCCGTAGAAACTTGTAAAATGAGTTTTTGCCTTTATCTCAAAAACAGCGCTCATTTGGTCTAATAAAGCTCGTTTCAAATATAAGAAAAAGGCGGTACGCAATTAAATGGAGATGGTACGGGTTAGTGGGTTTCTGTAAACTACTGTCTAGCTTCTTCAAGTATGTCTCAACCTACCTCGCCGTTTTCTGTTTATCTATTCTGGTCTTTAAGGATGTTTGAAATTCTCATAAGCCATGGAGCATTTGTTATCAGTCGTAAAATTTTAGCTTTTTAAATCAGTTCAATGTTTGAGGCAGTGCCCCATCACTCCTGAGCATCAGATAAGTATCAAAGTTGTTTAAAAAAAGTTGTTTCTATTACAAATCCAATTTAACTGTATCGCGGTAAAGTTCATTTGGGTTAAGTAAGCATTTATGTAGCTGTTCCATGTTAGCCAGAGGTCAAGATAAATAAAATCTAAACAAATTTGCGCACGAATTGTTCCACTTGCACCGTGTGTTTGATGTATGTTGGCAAGCACATTACATCACATGATTCAATTCATTCAAATTAAAATCATTTTTAATTTCTAGTTTTTTATTTTATTTTACAAAATTTTCCAATTTCAATAAACACCGAATTACACCGGGAGAGTTGTATGGTAAATTAGTTGAGCGTGTAAAACTTCAAATAATTCAGTAGTCAGTGTCTAATTTCCATTAAAAATGTTTCCAATTAAAACAGTTTATTAGCACTCTCTACAAATGAAAGTAAGTACATATGTGTGTATGTATGTTTGTATGTATTTATGTACATTAGGGTGGTCTTTATTTTTCAACTTTGTTATTTCGAGCATAACTCCCCCTAAAAATGTTTGTTTGTTTGTTTAGTTTAAAAATTGAGTATGAAATATATTATCACGATTGGGCGAGGTTAATGCGTGGCGAATCGCTCTTGAAGTTTGGCTCGAAAATTTTAAAAATAAAATTTTATTTTTATTAAGATTATATCTTTTCATTACATTTATTGTCCGTACAAACGATTTTAATTGTATTTATTTATTCTAGTTTGTATTTCATTTTATTTCAAAAGAGAAATTTGTTCACATCAGGATAGAGTTACCAATAATCTGCCACAATTTGAACTTTCAATTGCTGTTTTGCTTCATTTTTTTTTTTTGAACGATATCCCAAGTTTGGGATCTTTAGGAATACCAAACCTTTGAAAAAAATCATGTGGTTTTTGTGATATAAAATATGCGATATTCTTGTTAAGATATTGACCAGTTTTCTTAACTCGGATTTAGTAGGATTATCCAGAGCTTGCACCATTAACATTTTCGTCTCTTATGACAACTTTGGATCAAACAAGGCCGTCGCTGCTGTTTCTGGAGTCAAATGCTACATAAGATTACTTAATTTGCTTAGTGACAGACGACTTATCTCGTCATCAATACTATAAGCAATTCTATAAGCAATTTTAAATCCTGCATAAGGGCTTCTGTTGCAACAGGTGCTTGTATCCAATTTTTTAGGTACACCATTTTAAGTTCACCATTTGAAATAGATATAACTTAATGCAATAAATAGCTTTCAGCATTCACCGGACATGATGCTCCAGGTTTGACGTAAATAGCGAAACTGTACCTCTAAGAAAAGCTATACTTAATTCAAGAAGTTCTTTATAATCATCACGTGGCTGTTTTACTTCAAGACTTTGAGATGTAAATTTAATAATTTCAGATTCACTTCCAATTGCATTGCCCACTTTCTGATCTTCAATTCCAGTCGTAAAGTTAATTTCATCTATTTTGTTTCGGGCGTCTCTAAGTCTGCTGAATAATTAAACAGTAGGGCTTGATGATTTTTGCGTTTTTAATCGAAAACACATTTTAAAATAATTTCATAGATGTGATGCCGGCATGTTAAATATAAAAGGTCCTTTCCGATTTCTTTCTCTAAAAGAGCACAAGCACCTGGAAGTCGTCCTAAGTGAGAAGCTGTGATATTGCGACATAAAGCTTTTACTTTTTCAATTAAATTCCATTCTCGCAATATGTCATAAACTACTTTCGCTTGTTGCTTTCCTATTCCAGATGCTATTGATGGGATTCCAAGTAATTTTTCTTTACCATTGTATGATATGACTACTGGAATTCGATCAATGAAGTTTTTCAATTAACGAAGGTAATGCTAACAATTTCTTCATCATGGTATTTATTTTTAATTTTTTGTGCAATTTTAACTCGAAAATCTGAGTGGATTTTGTAAATAGTACTTCTATTTACTATTAACTCATATACTTCGTGATTTAGAGCTTGAGCAGTTGCTATAAGCATCCGCACAGCGTTACGGTTATTAATTTTACAATTGTACAAAACTATTACAAGATTTTCGGTTATAAAATTTATTTTCCCTCGTTTTCTTCAGTGTCCACCATAATATAAAACTGCTCAGTTACTTTATTTTCGCTATCGTAAACATTGAAGGCCAATTCGATATTCTTTTCTTGGAAACATTTTTTTGATAGAGGTATTTAATTAAAATATGAAAAATCTTCACAAAAACTATTACTAGTAAATTTTTCGTCATCTGGGGTATTCAAGTATGTGTATTAATGCTTTTAAACTATTATCAGTATATACATACACATATGCTGTACTTGTCGCAGCAATAATTAACATCTATTTCTACAAAAGTTTTTATAATCAAATTGTTTGTAACAAATCATGGAATCTACCGTAAATTTAATAAAATTATTGCAAAAACATTCTATCTCTATCGTATTCTAAAGCAAATAAATAAATTATTTTTTGATTATTTCACCATAAGGGGTCACCTTGAAAGGCGATGCGTCACGTATTTCCTTTATACGACGCCCATAATTTTTGCAAAACGTATTTTTACACAAAACCTTATATTTTAGGGAGGAGTTACGGTCTCTAACTAAAAAAAAATTTCTTCTACACATCTAAAGGCCACCCTAATGCACATACATATGTCTGTAGATTTATGAATCACATTTTGTGTCAAATTACCTTTTTTTGAATGAAAACCTCTGCTTAATATTCAAAAATGTTTGTAAATGTTTTAAAATTTATTCTTAATTGTACCGCATGCCGCGCACATTGCATTGCAATCAAAATCATTTATGGTCTGACATATGAATTTTAATATTCCGCAATTACATTATTGAAAATCATGAGGAAAAAAAATTAAATTCAAATGAAAATGAAAATTCGTTATAAAATAATTTAATAAATTAAAATAAAATTTTATTTTGTCATATGGGAGAGTTCAAGGTTGACTATTATATATGGCTACAATACTAATAACTTGACTTGACCTAATTCGAGTACGGTATTAGCTCTTGTTTTCCAGACAGACCGTTATTTCGAAAATTAAGCAGGTTGCACAACATATATTCGCGTAACTCAAAAGCGGCTTAGTTTATTGAATATATATAAAAAGCCGAAATTCCGCAATAAAATACCCTTTAAGGAAAGCTAAACCTTTTTTATTCTGCGCAGTCTTTTTAAAAAAATATATTTTCTTTTTAGAAACAAAAAATTGTTTTTTAGCAAAATTTCGAAAGTTTTGAGAGAATCAGTGTCAAGTGGAAATTTGTATGATATTATCGGAAATGAAAAGTGACACTAATGATGAAAAAATGAACCCTAGTGATAATGACACCAACAAAAGGAACTATGCATGATAATTTTGTTATAATGTCATCATAATAAAAAATCTTATATTTAGCACAACTACGTGCTAAATAATGCAGGATTTTGTCTGCTACACTTCTTCGTTAGCGAATAAAGCACAACTATTTTCGATGATATTGTCTGTCAGGACTCTATTAAACGTACGCCTGCAACACACAATCAACTTCTGTCATCTATGAAAATTTGTACAATCAATTTAAGAAGTCATATATGACACAAAAGAAAATTCATCGTCCCCAATTTAGCCTGGTAACTTTGATAACTTTGTGTAAATTTTTTGTTCTGAACACAGTTTAATCGGTTCAATTACTTAATCGGTTAAATTGCCTTAAAATTACCGGCTGAAGGTCCGTCAGCTAGTTGAAATAATAGGCATTTCCAAAAGTGTCATATAAGCGATGATTAGCTATTACCGAAGAATTTTCGAAACAAAATTATTTGCTGAACTGAAAAACAAAAAACAAAAAAAAAACGAATGCTTACAATAGCGAATAAGTCTCAAAACTAATATTGGATGGCCTAATACAAAAATTTTTTCGCTAATTTCGCGCCAAATATTTATATATGATATTAAACTGTTGCTTTTGTCGAACAAATATATGCTTAAACAAGTTAACAATCTCTACCATTTTTAGCATTGAGGGAAAAAAAGCACAAATAACGTCAAAAACAGAAGAGAGAAGAGAGGAGAGACCTCGTTCTTATTATCTTTCATTTCACGGCGAGTATTACGCTAATTTATTGCAAAATTTAAATTATGAAATTAAGGAATAAAGACCGCACTTGACGAAAGAGAAAGTGTTGTTTCGCCAACAAAATGGCGCTGGCAGAGATAAATAAGAAACCAATAACTGAAAAAAATTAAGGAGTCACAAAGTTCTTCTTATACACAGCGTATAAGTTTTGTAGGGTGGTGAACCTCCTAAAGGGGAAAAGTCCCACTTAGGTCGGAGACTTGGCCCATTGTGATGTCACAAGCATAGAAGCTAAACCGGGGATTTTGAATCCAAAATAAATCTCGCAATTGCGGTGACCAAAACTGTCGTCGTCTGGTAGCAAGGACTTGACACTGACATATGAGCTGGAAAACAGTCTTCTACTTCTCTTCAGAACTATAAATCCTGCAAAAATAATGCGAGAGGATACCTAGCCTATCGGCATCCAGCTTAACCGAGTCCCTCGTTCGAAAATATAGAGCTCAGTACCCGCCCTAGCTAGCCCGTTAGCACCTGAATTTCCGGAATTTCTCTGTGTTTCAGAACCCTCCATAAGAAGCCTGCGGTATGGATGGAGGAGGATAGACATCGAGGTAACGCTCGCAAGGGATCTGATCGCAGCCCGAAAGATCGAGTTAATCAGAAGATTCTCAGGGAAAATTCCGCCATCTAACAAGTATAGCCATGACTTGCACCTGGAATACACTGCAGTGGTCAGGCAACTCATAAAACAGTCTAGTGTCAGAAGTCTTTATGAATGTACCACAATCCACTCTACCCAGTATCTTAGAGCCATCAGTATAGACCTCAAGGATATTTTGACGAAACTCCTGTTTATTAGACCAGAAGTCTCTCGTGGGTATGTCAACGTCAAATCTATAATCGAGAAAATTATGAGAGACCGTGTAATCCATCCGAAAGTAAGGTTAGGAGTTAACTGCATTTAATCTTCCTACCAATGCCAAGTTATATATACAGACAGCTGTCTGCCTGCGCACTCTGTCTATCAGCTTACAATGACACTGGTACTTACTCACCGTCCACCAAATATGAGCACCGTAAAATAGACTGGGTTCTACTACTACTAGAGCCAACAGGTGATGGCTGGCTTCAGCCCCCATATCTTGCCTACGGCCCTCTTACAAGTGTAAAGCGCTATGGTAGCCTGCCTTTTTTACCCTGTCCATTATGTTCTCCCCCAAGATGAGCATGGGGTCGAGATTAATCCGTTTTTACAAAGTTTTTTTCATTTTGTTTATTTTATTCCCTAGATCTTTTCTTAGATAACTGAGGAGTAATACATCAGGAGATCTTACCGCGCTGTTAAATATACAGAATTGCAAAAAACTACTCGTATGTTCATAATTTTGTCCTTATATTGGATTTTGTCCTTTGAAGATTTTTCCCTGTATTCAGGCCTGAAGAGGCCCATGATTGTGAAAAAAGTTGCAATATTTGAAGAAACCAAAACTATATTGCTTTACTTAAATGCATTTCATTATCAATTCGTTAGCTTGCACCAGTGTAGGGTATAATTTATTGTAAATTTAATAAATTTTAATGTTACAATTACGAAATATTTTAATTTCTATCGTTTAATGAAATTTTTTCCTTTTATTATTTGAATGTGTAAACGTATCCTGGCTCGTTATTAAATCCAACCATCCATCCATCCGTGTATGCACTCATTCATTCATCCGTTTAGTCAGTTATTCATTCATGTGTTCATGTGTCTGCCTGTAAAGAACTGCATCCATCGTTTGGTATATTATTTTGATTTGTTGTTGTTGTTTTTACACGTATTTATCTATCCAAAAATTGTGGTCATCATTGAAAATAATGTGGTTTTGTGATATTCCGAAGGTAACTGTATTGTTGTATATAAAATTATAACAAATTTTTTTATTATAATTATTTTTTCATTTGTTGTTGTTCTTGTTAAATTTCATTCATTTGTTGCTATTGTTATACAGGGTGTCAGCCGGAAAGGTATATTACTTTGAATGTTTAAAATTTTTGATTATAAGAAAGAGAATGGATCTTATATTGATAAATGATTTATTTAATGTTGGTAATTATGTATAGAATACAATATCAGATAAATGCCCGCTTCTGTTGGCCTTACAAATGCGAGCCCTTTTGAGCACATTTTTCATTATATTCTGACACATTTCACGCGGTATTTCATTAATTTCATCACGAATATTTTGTTTGAGTTGCTTTAACGTTTCTGATTTGTTTGCATAAGCCTTGATTTTCAGATATTCCCACAAAAAGAAGTCCGGAGCAATCAAATCAGGCGACCGTAGATGCCAATCAACATCACCAATCCTTGAAATAATTTGTTGTGGAAAGAGGTCTCGCAGTAATTCCATTTTAATCCTGGCTGTATGCGATGTGGCACTGCCTTTTTGAAACCACATGTTAGCCAAGCCCAAAGCATGCAGTTGTGGCATTAAAAAGTTTTCAGTTTCAAAGAAGTAAGGTCCAATGATTCCTCCTGATCAAATTGCACACCAGACTCTCACTTTTAATGGAAAGGTGACTGATGTGTAATTTGAGGGTTTTCGATTGCCCAGAACCGACTATTCTGCTTATTTACATAACCATTCAAATGAAAATATGTCCCGTCACTTATTACGATTTGTTCATGAAAATCGTGGTTGTCATGGGTGAGCTATTTTAATGATTAAAACATGTTGGTTTACTGAATATTTTTCCATAATAAATATGCCACGTCTCTACTTCCCGACTGCCAAATATGAACTGTCAAGACTAATGTTTACCAAAATGGCGGCAAAACAGAGTAGTATACCTTCCCGGCGGACACCCTGTATTAAACAAATTTAAGTTTTTTTTTTTAAATTTTTTATTTTTTATTTTAGCTTACAAAACATATTCCAGCTTAAATGTAAATTTAATTTTTTTTTTAATTTTTTTGTTTCATAATAAACAGTAAACGATAGTGGTGAAGTAATTAGCATAAATTGAGTATAAATGGCAACAAAAAAAGGCTACAACTATAACGAAAACAGCAACTTAATTATAAAGAACAAAAATCCCTTATAATAATGATTTACACAAAATAAAAGCAAAAAAGAATCATTTTTAATGATAATGTGTAGAGCTGCGAGAGAGAGAGAGTGGAAACTTTCGTACTCCGCCCTACTAGTTATTCGTCTATTAAAGCCTTTGAATTTAATTCCTGGCTATAGCGTTTTATATTTTATTTTATTTCGTTGTATTCTGTCCTATTGAGCCTTAAGGATATGCGATTCATTAATATTAAAATACAACAATAACAACAACAACAATAGGAAATAGTTACAAATAGAGAAATAAAAAGAAAAAAGCAAAAAAATTGAAAACAAAGCTGAACGATTAAAATAAATTAACAATTAACCAAGTAAATGCCACATTAAATGCTAAGGTTATTTTATAATTTTCAGTTTTGCATTTAATTACAGTAGGGAGCAAATAAATAGCAAAAAAATAATAATTATAAAAGTATATTCTTTAAAATATACAGTGTTGGACAAAATATATGCACGAACTAACCAAAAGTTCTATTTATTTATTTTTATTTATATATAAAGTTAAACATCTGAATTCACTATAAAATATAAAAAAAACAAAGAAAATTCGCATTTAACTCGGAAAAAAATGTTTTGTACGTTTAACGTAGTTTTTTGAATGCGACAAAACATAAGCACATCTTTAATAGATCCACTTAAAATGTTAATTTTATTAATATTTAGTTGCACAGGCATAATTCTTTTAGGCATAATTAAATCTTAACATATTAATGTTATTGACTCGATTAGATTCGATAATGTTTCACCAGAAATTTCATTCAATACTATTTCCACTAGTCAATAAAGTTCGTCCTTATTTCAGCAGTTATCGTACATGTTTCTTGAGCTCTAAAATATCCCACATATTTTCTGTGGGATTGAGATCTGGCGACTGCACTAGAAAATTCAAAAAGTTGATTTGTTTGCTTACAAAGTACTTTTTCACTTATTTATCTATGCATTTTGGATTGTTGTTCTGTTGATATCTCCATTCAAGTGGTACTTTTTCTCTGCATGCGATAACAGTATGTATTCCAAGACATCCTTTTAGACGAATCGATTCATTACAACCTTTATTTTGTGTATTGGCCCAGTTCTACCGCCAGAAACGCCTTCCCAAACTAAAGCACTTCCTTATTTATGTTTTACCGTGTCTTTGGATTGTCCGAGGATTAATACGTTGTTCTTTTTATTCGGCTTAACATGCTAAATCCATAAGAACGTCTCACATTAAACTTAGATTCATCAGAAAAGAGTACGGTCTTCCAAAAAAGTATATCTAAGATTACTTGCCCTTTTGTAAATTCAATTCTGATCAATCTGTTTTTGGCAGTAGCAAATGATCTTTTTGCACTTCAACATGATACTAATCCACCGTCTACAGATCGTGTTCGATAATAGACCTTCCTTTCGTTTGCTGGTTTTCAGGGATCTACTACCTCTGTGTATAATTGTCAATGAGCCTGATGAACGGAAATGGCTTATAATACGGTAAATAATACTGTTTTGAATTCCAAATTTGTTTGCGTTTGATCTCACTGACTAGTCTCTGTTATAATCGCTATTTATTTTTCTTCTAATTGCTAACTACTGTTTGCCATTTTTGTAGAATATTAGGGAAATATTATCGGCTAGGGACAGAGTTTTATAGATTGAGTACGATTATAAAGACGTTCAAAATTTCTGTAATTATTCCTTTAATTTTGAAATAATCGTTTTTGATATTGAACAAGATTTTTCGTTGGTTATTTAATTATGTTATTATTTCGTGTTATTGTTTTGACGCATGCAAAATAGCGGTTTCTTCCTGTTACAAATTTGATTATCTATGTTTTTGTTCTTTCTTAGTAAAAACAGAATATTGTCATTATAAATTAATAAATCAAATTAAAATTCGAATGAGCTTTTCTATGTTACAAAGATATATGATAGTAAGTGCAAGCTCATGCCTATGTTTTGGTCAAGTAAATGAAAACGTAACGGACCTCCGTACTTAATAGCCTTATTGCTTCCAAGCCGCACAGTCGCGGCAAAGTTATAAAAAATTACGGTTTATCAACGTTATATAAATTTGTTGCTTTTGTTTTGCACACCCTTTGCTTGAAGACTACGATTGTTTTTGTTGATTTTTGAGAAAACGTTGAGGGAAAGTAATATATTTCTTAGTGTAAATCTTAGTGCATATAATTGGAAATAAATTACAGAAAAACTATTTTTTTGAATGAAATACTTTCAGAAATAAACGACATTATTAATTTTTATAGCGTGTGTTGTCTTTGTTTTGCACGACACTGTACCTAAGTTCAATAGTCAAAAAGTTAAACAAATATATGTCGATTTAGTTATTGTTATGTTTTATTATTATTAAAAAGAACCGAAATTTTTATTAAAATGTAGTAAAAACGTCTGCATACATATGTCAAGAAATTATATTTAAATGTCATAAAAATAAAAACAAACAATTTTAAATTTAGTGTTTTTTTAATTACGCGTATTTTTCTCAACGTATATATTCAGGGTCTAAGTGAGTTGAATTTTATTCCTCGAATTTTCCTGCACATAAAAAGTAACTATCTTTTTGGCAACACTGTAATTGGCAACTAAGCTGTTTTCGTGTAACATGTTACTATCAACCATGTTGAGATTGATCTATAATTTAACCATGAATCGACTTACAAATGAGCAACGCCTGCAGATTACTGAATTTTATTATCAAAATTCATACTCGCTTAAGAAAGTAGATCGTGCACTTTTTTAATTTTATGGTCAGCTCATATTGGTTAAATGGATACGTCAACAAGCAAAATTGTCATATTTGATGAGAAGAGCAGTCAGAAGCATTGCAAGAACTGCCAATGCATCCTGAAAAGTGCACTGTTTGTTGTGAATTATAGGCAGGTGGCATTATTAGACTGAACTTTTTTAAAGACAACGAAGGCTGGAACGTTACTGCAAACGGCGAGTGCTACCGTGTGATGATTAAAAACTTATTTTTGCCAAAAGTGAAGGAACTGACCTAGCTGACATGTGGTTTCAACATGACGATGCCACATGCCATGCTGCACGCGAAGCAATTGCCCAATTGACTGGTAAATTCGGTGAACAGTTTATTTCATATTTGGGGGCGGTCGATTGGCCGCCTAGATTGTGCGATGTAACCTCTTTAGACTATTTTTGTGGGGCGAAGTAATTCGTGAGATACCGGCCAATATGTTGGAGAGAGTATGCCCTGCGTATGAACCATTTGAGTGTAGCCGCGGTCAGCATTTACATGAAATCATCTTTAAATATTGAATTAAAAATTAGATCGTTCTATCTATTCAAATAAAGATTTCATACATTTCTCTAAATTTTACGTGTTATTTTAAATCAAATCCGAATCCGATCAGACAAAAATTTCTTATTGGCATGGGTTACGTTAGCCAAATCGTTCGATCTTGTTCTGATCACACCACCTCCATGTAACGCTATCACCTACAGTTTGTTTGTGTTGTTAGGTTGTATGATCTTGTTCTTTTTGCGT
The DNA here is from genome assembly GCA_023159175.1 of Wohlfahrtia magnifica. Taxonomy (NCBI): domain Eukaryota; kingdom Metazoa; phylum Arthropoda; class Insecta; order Diptera; family Sarcophagidae; genus Wohlfahrtia; species Wohlfahrtia magnifica. The sequence goes on from JAKWBJ010000061.1 coordinate 4,228,681, forward strand.
TGTTGGATTGCTTGTTGTTTGCGTCGTGGGTTTTAATTTTTGGTGTCTTATTGACTACTAGTCCGAAGTAATTTTTACTTATACCGGTAGTAGCATTTATGTTATGAAGCCTGACCTTAATTTTGGTCTCACGGGAGTCAGGAGCTCTCTGCCCATCTATGGTGAGTCGCCCTTATGGTAGCAACGTGGTGGCTGTAGTCATATCCAAATAACATGCTTTCGTTGGTCGTGATACTCACGTTTAACTTATGACTTACCCCACCGTGTGAGATGAAATTGCTTTTAGAGCGCTCGTGCAGAATGTCCAATATAGCACGTACTATGTAACATGCCGAAATCACATATCGGTGGTGTCCATATCATCAAAATCATTTCAAAAGAAATGTGTAACTATCCCACTATAGTGCTCGCTATTGAAGTTGCTTGCATGGCCAACGTTGTTTTCAAATAATATGGACCGATTTTTTTGAGTGAATTGAATCAAATCAAATTCGACAAGTTTTGCAATTTACCCACTTATCAAGAAAATAAGCTTAATGCCAATTTTCAGCTGCTCCAGGCTTAGATCACACGTTATGGCCTACAGTCGTTTATGTTCAGCTTCTAGGTGAGTTGAATTTTGTTTCACGAAATTTTTTGCACATTAAAAAGTACATTGTGTGTTGTGGGATAATGGATGAATCTTAAAAAATAATAGAGGCAGCTCATTGGTATGTCACGGGAATTATATGTGGTGGGATATAATTGAACTTGTCAACTGAAAAATTCCAAAAAAAAGCAATTAAAAAGTTTTAAGGTGCAAAACGGTCATTATCTTAGATAAAGTGAACTGCAAACAATATTTGAATATTATTTTTGTATAAAATTCCAATCAATTCGATTACGCACCCAATAAGTTAGTACACAAATATGTATAATAATTAAGAGCTTTAAAAAAGGCGAATCTTCACACTCAATCAAGAATTGAAAAACTAATATTTATTTAAAGTGATCCACTGTTTTATTTGTTTCTTCATATTATTTTAATGCATACTTTTAGGCATTTTCTTTATACCGTGCTATTTCATCCGTATCCACTGCCAACTACTGTACAGACCAGCGATGGAAACAACAAAATCCAGAAAAGGAAAGGAATAGAATTAAATAAAGAAATTGAACCGACAAATTATTGTATAAAATAATTAACGAATTTTTTTTTTATTAAATTTATGTCGCTTAAGTTGCAAGACAAATTTACTGAATAAACGTTGGCAAAAAATAGGTCATTTTCAATTAGGGCTAATTATGGAATTTGTCCTTGTATAATAGCGTTACAAACAAGTTTTTCGCCTGACTCTATCGGTAAATGAAATCAACACTTGCACATACATACATACATTTGTATATACACAACAACACAATTACTTGAACACATTAAGGAGCAGTAGCACTCAATGACAAAGTATAAATCAACCATTAAACATTGAATCAAGGCAAACCGCAAGTATACAGTGATACAGTGATACAGTGATACAGCAAACACAAACTTTCACAGGCAGATAAAGAAACACTTACACAAACATATGTGTGTATGTGTGTGTGTGTATGTATGCATTTACAAATAACCAACAAACCATTCATCCATACAACCAATCGACCAAAAATAGTCAAAGAGAAAGATAAACAGGGAGAGAAAGAGAGAAAGCCCAGTTCAAAATTTATAAAATCATCATCGTCAGCAGTGTCATCAATAGCAGCAACAACAGCAGTAGCCGTCAAAGCAACCTACAACACAACAATTACTACAAAAGCTATGTTAAGAAGAACATTAATAATATCAACACCAATACGAACACCAACACCAACACTAACACCACAACCAACAAACAACAACAGCTACAACAATAACAAAAACATTAAAATGAATGGATAAATGGCTGGGTGGCTATGAATGAATGGGTGAATGACTGCTTGACTGGTTGGTTGGTCGATTGGTTAGTTGTTGACTGACTGACTGTTTGGTTACTTGGTTGAATGAATGTATGAATTTGTATAATATTTGCTTATGCTATTTCATGCTATTGATGTACAACAATAATAACAAACAACACACAATCAGCGGCACACTTACATACAAAAACACTCGCTTTTTTCCCTCTGTTTCTTTATCTCTTTCTTTCTTTAAACCACACAAACGTAACGGCGAAAAACACGGCATATGCTTGCGTTTGTAGGATTCTTCAGAAAAAACAAAAATAAAGCCTCTCCTCACTAAAATAAACTACGTCAACGTGTAAAATGTCAAATTGTATAAATGGCATCACAACCAACAACAACAACAATCAACCAAACACACCTACAATTTGTTTTGCCCTCTCCCCATATGAGAAGTATGTTTATGCATGTACTCAACATACTGCGATTACCGTTAAGTAAAGCAATGCTTGCTTGAGTCGTATGCATGGTCGTTCATGTACAACAATGTTGTTGAGATTAAACAACAACTACAACAAATATGACGTTTTAAAAACAAAAATTAAAAGAAAACACACAAAAACAATTAAAAACAGAAACAGAAAGAAACGTCAAAGCGCATAAGAAGAAAAAGAAGGATTAAACAACCAACAAAATGTTAAGAATGCCAAGGCAAGGCTTCTGTAGAGTGACCAAATCACTGTTAACAGGTCAGGGTTAAACTTAAAAAAAATGCATAATAAAGCGAGTCATAATTGATCATGCCTAGTCGCCTTATCAATATCGGACAACCGAAGAATAAAAGTGTGTAATTTGACTGCGAAGAGCGAGTACATCATATTTAATATGAATATTCGGATATGATAAAGCAGTTGCTCATACTCGACTAAAAATGCAATTCAGTCGCCAGTGTTCAGTCGTAACTTAAATAGTTTTTGCTTCGTTTTGTAATTGTGGTCAAAATATAAATTCATCACAACATACTGGAGACCATAAAACAATATTTGGATTAATGTGGACTATATGGTTGTAACAGTACCCTTTTCGGAGCCTTTGAGAATATAACTGGCTGTGATATAAAGATCGTAATGGCCGTTATGAATGATGCTAAGGTGGACGACAGCAAAGCAAACTTTGGTCATTTAATGTCAATTCACGTTTTTGTTTGCCCAAGCGAGAATGCTAAGATGCTGTTTTGAGTAAAGAGCGCAAAACGTAAAAAAATTGATATCTTAATAGACATGGGCCAGAATAGAAGTCGGAAGGAAGGCCAAAGCCGCCATCAGCAATGCAAGTACCCGTAGTGTGGCATACCTGACCCAGCAGATATATACGAAGATTAAGATGAAGGGACTGAAAAAGAAACTGCAGTGTAGATTACTTTTTGACTGCGCATGCTGCATAGTAGGCGGTGTATCAAATGGGACTACACCTGTTAAGAACCTCAACGGAAGGCTGTTAACCAACTGAACAGCTGTAGAGATGGAGGAAGCACTTCGCATAAGTCTTTTAAAAGTCCAGCAACTTCAATGAGTCGTTTTGCAATAACGAACACAAAAGAGTGAAAAAAGGGCGCGGGAGTAGACCATATTGTACCGTATTTCCTCAAGGTTGATTCAGAGTTGAGCTCAAAATTCTCCACCGGTGTTTAAAAACATTCGGGAGAACGAAAACTTTCCGACTGAGTGGTTGCAGAGAACTTTGGTAAAGTTTCCGAAAAAAAGGCGCGAAAACTGATTGGAAGGCTATTAGTTTACTGTGTGACAACAAAGAATATACAATATATGGAATGTGCATGTTATGCAAAGCTAAAAATATTTTTTCTCTACTTTTCTGGATGCGGGGGAAAGGGAGAGGAGACACAATCAAAGAGAATTAAGATTTTACGCACATCAAATAAAGACAAAAGAGCATGATAACAAACTATAAATAAAAGTATATATGGACGTATTTATAAATGTTATTTAAAATATGTAAGTTTCCATGTGAGTTGTAAAACACAAGTTTTTAGTGATGAATGATTTCGATTTCTTATTTTAAAATTTAGGAAGTTTTTGCAAGAATTGTCTTTTATAACATTGTACATACTCGTAGAAACAAGAAGAAATAGAGCACGGACTTTTAGTTTTGTATAGGGTAAACTATTGTTTTGTTTTTGTACGGGTAAACATACAGGGATCAGCACCGATTTGAATATGTCCCTTCACAAAATTTAGGTTTTAATGGAAATTCAAACAAGTAGGAATTCAGGTTCTTTTTAAAATAGATTTTAAAAATATTTCCTTAAAAATTGTAATATTTTGAACCAGGTATGCTTTTTTAAAGGAAAAGGTAAAAAACAAAATTACATTCCACAAATTTTTGAAAAGGTTTTTCAAAAAAATCATTGGTAAAATGTAACTACATTTTAAGCAGGTTTGCTATTATTATTATGATTATGATTATCATTATTTATTTATTTTAATTTTTATTTATTTATTTTTTTAAATCCAATAAGAAATATATGTTGCAAATAATTTTTCTAAAATGCCATTTGGCAAATGTAACATTAGTGTGTGATCAGAGCTCAACAAACAGAAAATGCTTCTCTAATTTTGGGTTATCTTTGAAAGGACATTTTTGTATGTATAATTTTCCACATTTGTTGAAGTCTTTTCAAAATGGATGGATGAAGTAGAATTTCAGATGACATCAGACATCAGGACATCAGATGAAAATGCCAGTTTTCAAGTATTAAAGAACTTTGAAGAACTGGGTGGAGATAAATGGAAAAAATAAAATGTGCCAACGGCAACACATTTTCTTTCAATTCCTTTTAAAAAATGCTCATCAAATTTGCAACACAACTTTTTAGTAGAACGGTCGCCGCTGTCAAACCTCAACAGATAGACAATAAAGTTTATAGAAAGAGTTCATAAAATTTTTGATTGCTTTAATAGCGGTTCACTCTATGTGGATAATTGTTACCGATTTGGAGTTCAAGTCAGCAATGAGAGTCATAGATTTATACAAACATTCTTTGAATACTTGGACAGAGTGGAGTTTGTTTTATTTATAGAAGGAACTTTAAAGAAAGGAAGTGATGTTTACTTTATTATGACAAATGCTCTTGCGCCAAAAAGGAGGCAATAATAACAACTCCTCTGTAGCCATACTTAATAATATTTTGGCAAAATTTATGGTCTTCAAAACTGTTTAGTCAAGCTCGTCCAGTAACTGTAAGTCGAACCAAGATGAGACTTTTCATTGGAATGGAAATTGATATAGATTTTGAAGAAGTAAAAATGTTTACTGAACATAACGAATTATATCCAACCGAAGCATGCGATGTTGAGTTCGATTTTTTTCTAAACGTCGAGTTGGCCCCAATGAAATAACAATGTGAAAAGTGTTGTGAAGAATTCAAAATAATTGATGAAGTTTTTACAGCACCAAGCTGACTTTTTATATTCTGTAAGAATTACAGAGATTAAATGATTTTATAAATTTGATTGCAAAAGCTTTTATATTCCACAAAGTATTAAGGAAAAGCCACAAAGAGTTGGTATAAAATCTTTTATTTTTGAGTAGTGTAAACGGTCGACTTCAGAATGGGTTGATGATAATTGTCTTCGGCACAGGCTGGAAATATAAGACTTTCTTTTAATAGTACTTCTTAGAAAGCATTGCGTTTGTTCTATGGCAAAAGGAAAGTAAGAATTCTTTCAAATGATAATTTATTTTTATTAAAAATTTAATTTTAATCAATTAGTTTATTTATTCAACTTAATTAAAATTTTATTTTTGTTATTAATTAATTTAAATTAATTAATATTTTGTAATATTCTAATTAATTAAACTTTTACTTGGAACCATCATATTACTTTTCTTGTGGCAGGAACTTACTTTAAATTGAGTTCACTGTGTGCTACTCGAGCCCACAGATCTCTAAGGGTAAGAATACGTCTGGCAAAATCATATATTATCCCTGGTCTGCTTTATGGCTGTGAAATTTTTGCTAACTCGGATTCTTCCTCTAAGCGCTGACTAAATGCTGTGTTTAACAACACTATTAGATATGTTAATGGTTTAAATAGATTTAGTTCTACATCTTCTATTTATAAAAACTTATGGGAGTATAGTTTAGGAATTAAATTAAGATAATGATATGTTCGCACGTCACCGTTTTTTCATCATTCGCTCTCTCATTGATAATACAACCCCCGATTATGAAATTAATTTCATAAATTTCCATACACAATCTTGAGAGGGAATCATTTAAATTGTAAGTAATGATATTTCTATTACCCTTTGTATTACTTTAAAATCAGTATCATCTCTAATTTGTATAATACTTAGATCAAAAGAGTTTCGCATACTTAGTAGCCCTTAATCAAAATGTTTTAATTATAGATTTAACATTGCAAAGTATTTAAATTGACCTCCATAAAGTATGCAGTCAAGTGCAAAAAATAAAAAATGGAATAAACCAAATAGAGACAAAAAAAAAAAACAATGGCCATTCGCTGCATTAGCTACATATGCTAGCTGTTATTATGTGCCGTCCGAACGGTAGAATCCAATTAAGCAATACAAACAGAGAACGAAGTAATCCGAAGTTTCGTGCGAACATAGCATAAGAGTGCTATGTTTGTACATACAATTATTTCCACTAGGGAACCTAAATATCTTTTTGATAGTATCACGTTTGCCATATCACTTAGGGGAAGAAAACTAATACTCACTATACATCACACCTTTGTCTCTCAGTGGCACTTCTCCGTTTACTCCGTTCATCATTGGAATCTACTTCCTCACGGCCTACAACTGACTAGCAACGTAACGCATTTTAAAAACAATTGTATCTCTTTTTTTCTAATTAACTTACATATCTTTTTATTAATTAATTTTAATCCTTTATTTATATTTTGGCTTTTTCTTTTTAAACTATATTTTATTTCACATTTTCTTTCCTTTTCTTACTAATTCTCATCTTCTTTTCCTTCTTTTTAGTTTTAAGTTTTTATAATATATACGAGTATTAAGTATTGTAATTTAATTTTTACATACTCGTAAGTACCTTATTGTTATTAATTAATCACGTACTTTAACTATAAGATTTATTCTTGTTGAGCAGAAACTCGAAAAAAAGAAATTAAAATTAAAATGATAAATTTAAATACACGTCAATTTCATTTTAGGTTTTATTAACGCACAACGACTGGGTTGTTTTTTAATTAAATTAAAATAATATTATTGAATACAATTAAAATTAAATATACACTACATATGTCAACAAATTTTGTCGGTATAATTTTGTTATAGTAAAATGCCATAAAGGTATTGTTTTCAGAAAGTGCTAATTTTTAGGAAAGAATTAGTTACTTCTTAAATAATACTATAAAATTCAAGAAAGACTGACTCTAACACAGATTCATTATTTATTTTTTACTTCTAATTATGTAATTTCTTATCACATTTATAATAAAATTGTCAATTCTGCTTACCTTAGCCTTGTTATAAAATTTCGCATTTGGAATATATTTTACGTAAATACTATCTGGAGATCTGTACAAGGCCATTCAAGCTCTCAAGCACTTCCGCTCAAATATTCTTATTTTCCAAATGTAAGATGGAAAAAACATTAAATCATATCTGGCAACCATATGTTAAGATACGACGAATTAAATACTGGTATATAGTTATCTTACCCCTTGGCTTTAGGGGAAAAACAATCTACCATACAATTTGAGTATTTCTATGGTTATTAAAATATAAAAATTTATCGAGATAAACGTCTAAATATCTTACAACTTCTTTGTTGGGTATATTTATATTACCACCGGATCTAATACCAAATGATTTCCAATTCTTTCTTCTTTTGATTAAATTATAACATGGATACGTTTTGGCATGGACTCCACTACGTTTTTGCAGAAGTTTGCACAATGCAATTGAAAATGCACGCTTAATCTCAACCTATACATGTTTTTTTAGGTTTATATCCGGAAATTGAGGTGCCCAGTGAAGTACTTTGAAGGCGATACTCTGAATCCAAGTTTGGTAGATGATATCCGAAACACACTTGCCCCAAATTTCTAAACCTTCATAGAAAACTTGGTGCAAAATATCAACGAGTGTTGTATTAGCGTTCACTATTCGTCCCGAAAACGTTTTTGCCTACCCCATCTGTCCCCACACACCCACACGTAATTGTATTACCTCATCCAGACATTCGATTAATATTTTTTATAGTTTTTTTTTTAATTATTACTAAAAGACCTCGAAAATTAAGAAAAAATTATTTTTTTAATATTTTTAATATTAATATTTAGAGTCGCACGTGACCACCTGCGGTGGTTGGTTATTCGAGGGTTGACAAGCTGTGACCAAAATTTGATTGTTCAATGGTAGATGTATGCAGAACATTTCCAACATTTTGTGATCACAATGTAGGTAAGTAACACACAACGTGTGACCACGGGTGGTCACACTGTCCTAAATCATCAAAATACCAACCTCCACCGGTGGGGCACGTGGGGCTCTAAGTATTAAAATTATTTTACAAAAGAAAGTTTGCAACACGTCAACTAGATTTTCAAACAAAATATCAGCTTAAAATTTTTAAGAAAAAGTTAAACGGTTTAAGTATAAAACAAAAATAAGTGAGTGCTGCGTATACGTAACGCTGTGCCTTCATAAGTTAATACAAATAAATAAAATAATAAAATTACTGCACAAAGTTTTGTTATTATAAATATTATAGCTGAACACCTTAATTTAATATCTAATTTTATTATCTTTATTGCATTCTTTATTTATAATTAATTACACTATGCAACAAATGAAAAAAACCACCATATTTTTTTGATGCGCTATGGTCGCCTAACTTTAAAAATAATCAGTAGTTCAAACTCTATGGATAAGTTTTTTTTAGACTTTAGAAGAAAAATTTTAGAAAATTTTGGAAGAGGCTGCTTCATACATCTTATGATAACTTTGAAATTATTTATCCAATTACATTAAGCCATGTGTTAGATTGATTGATAAGTGCATATTTTATTCCCAATAAAGTGAAAGTACCTATTTTTGAAAATAATTTTTTGTTGTTGTAATTGTATGTAATTGGTGTCGTATGGGCGACATTTGTTAAAAATTTATAAACATCACTCATACGTTTAGTGGAATTTTCTACAATTTCAGCAAAATATTTTTTTCCCAAAACTAGGTATAGGAATAAAATATGCAATTCACCAATCGATTTTCATGAATTTCGGATTATTTTATTTCTATTATTGGCAACTCTACAAATAAATAATGAAACTGGTAAATATTTGCTGCTTTCTATTTTTGTGTACTTTTAGAAATCAAAAATATCATAATTAAAAAAAAACTAACTTCAAAAATATGGGTTATATTAAAAAATGATATTAGAATGACTCAAAGCTGGTTGAATATAAATATTTAAAAGTATGTGTTAACGAAATCGAATAATACATTTCAAAGTTATCATAAGATATATTAAGCACCCTCTTCAAAAATCTCACATTTTAGAAAAATAAATTCTAAAAGAGAAACTTATCCATAGAATCTGAAATGTTGATGATTTTTGAAGTTCTTACAATAAAGCATCAAAAAATATATGAAATTTTAAAGGTATTTTTGCTTGTTGCATAGTGTTATTGATCATTTTATTTAATATTTTAGTGTGAAATACACTACTTACACTTAAAAACAAATCAAAAAGATCTATGCTTACGTCACGCACACTCTCATCGAGAGAAAGCGAAAGAGAGAAATACTAACGGACCTGCGCAAAGCGCAATCTCTTGTTACTTGATTCATGCATGATAATGTATGTGTGTAAACGTACCAGTGAGCATGAAAGAGGTTTTTTGTTTGATTTTCTTTTCTTTTCTTTTGCAAGCGTGTTAATATAGGGAGCGAACAATGCAATGTTACACGAGAATAAAAATTAAGAGAGTAAACATCAAAGACTGGTTTTAACATTACAACCCACATAGAACAATTTCACATATATGAGATGCAAACTTTATGTATTGTATAGTCTTTGGTGACACTTAAGATTCTAAGGCTGATACTCGTAGCAGGTAAAATCTATCTATCTATCACTTTTCGAAACTCACGTACTGACCGCATCTTAATTGATAATAAGTATCTTGAAGAGGTATAAAGTTTTACAAAGTTTGGCGGCCAAATTATATCAGATGGCGATAGACGGCTATCAAGGTTCGGCTTTAGAAGGCACAGAAGGCTTTTGCAAGCTTTCGAAAAGTATGGCGATACCGGTAACTATCATCTGCAACCATAATTCGAACATTAGATGCGAATGTGTGGTCTTGTAGCGGCGCTAATTATTTAGTCGTTTACATATTTTCGTTTTATTTACATATTGTTATTATTAACATAAATCATTTCTTTAGTTTTGTTTAATTTTGAGTTTCATTTTGTTAACAGAACTACTTTTTTGATTTTAAATATTGTTTAACCGTTACAATCTTTTTATTAGTATATGATTCACCCTGTTAATACATTTAACTTATAGCCATAATGCCAGATCATATTTCTTTTTTTCACACTCGCATTACATTTTGTTCTTGTAATTAAGCTTTTCGATATGATCTCGAAGACATTAATAATTCTCATGAAAATGAGGAAGGTCGGGGTATTAATAAAATGTTATCACTCTTGTAAAACCCACCAAACAATAAATATCTTTTATATAAAACAGCGCTTGTTTTCTTTTTTCTTTTTCTTATAACAAAAAAACTAAACAGTATTAGGACGCAGGAAGACTTATTGTGAACTACTGTGTCTGACATTGATATATAAATACTAATAAGTTAGGACGCAGGAATACCTTCTTGGACTACTGTATCTGACCAAGATAACATACATAAAAACCATAACAAATCACAAGAAATTCCGCACCGATTAATATCGGCATTCCTCTATTGAAATCTCCCCATTAAGGAATTCCCGGTATTACAGTCTGTATTTCTTTACCGAAGTGCAACTTGGCTCGTTTCGTGCAGGCAACGAACTAACTACAACCAATGCCTGAGTAATATTCTGTGTATCTGGTGGCCCCACAACTGGATTTCAAACTCGGAACTTCACAGACAATGCAGACAAACACCCATTGCCCTAGAAATGAGATTCCGAAAATAGCTTCAAATTAGATACATTACAGAAGTCGACACACTATATCACGTGACTAGCTCTCGACTGGAATCCACATAGAAAGCGAAGCCGTGGTCGACCGAGAGAAAGTCAGTTAATGTGAAACTAAGCTGGACGGAGATCAAAAGTCTAGGTAAACATCGTAGTAAATTTACGTGGGTTCCGTCCTCTCCGACGCTCACTTTGCTATCAATTTCTATATCGGAACCGAAGGAATGTGAATGTAAACTTAAGCATGACTTATGTCCAAAGACAAACCATCAGCTGAACACTCTTAAGCAATCCAATTGCCCTGGGTACTACCATACATGGAAATGCCGGCTTGACACCATGTAATGTTGTAGAAGTAAATAAATACAGTCCAGAAGACATTTCGACCTTCTTTATACTGTCTACGTAAATATTAATAAACACAGCTTTGAGATTAAATGAAGTACTTCTTGCGGCTCTACAGATGGTATAAAACTTTGCTAAACCTGTTCGCTTTATTGTAGATTGTGATTGAATTGATGCTAAGAATATAAATCGTGTCTTGTCGATAAAAGTACCGTAAAAATTCGGTGTAAATAGTTTTGCTTCAAGATCAGCCTTCTTCTTATTTTATGCCTTAATCCTTAAGCCTTCAAACTGTTTGACAACTTCATAAAAACTAAATATATTATATATTTTAACGAAATTCAAACTCTCCTAATTATCGTTATCACCATCATTGTCGCCTTTTATCTTTATCATTAAAATAACCAATAATTTCCCTCCATTGCAACCTTTTAAACCTAAAACTTAAAACTTTTTGACCTTTTCCATCTTCTCTTTGTTTTAGTATTAAAAAATATTTATTCAATTAAAATGATTAATTATTCATAAAGAACTATGGTCACCTCAAGCATTTAAAAACTGACAAATATTTTAAGTAAACGTGGTATATGTACGTGTGTATGCATGTATGTGAGTGGAAATGTCATCAGAGATAAAAGAAATGTTTAAAAAAACAAGCCAAGCAAATGTCCTTAACGTTGTTTCCCTATACATGTGTGTGTATGTGTGTGTGTGTCTGTGTGTATGTATTTGTAAGCGTGCGTGAAGGAATACAAAGGCATGAGGGAGAAATAAAAACATTTGGAATAATTAAAGCAAATTTGCACTTCAGACAACAAGACGCATTCAAAGGAAAAAATAAGTATTTCCCTACTAAAACAGCAACAGTAACAGCACCAGCAACAACAACGGTGACTGTCTACAACAATGACAACTGTTATACGGCTAAACAAACAAAAATAACAACGACAACAAACGAAAACTTAAGAAAGGATATTCAGTATCAGCATCATCATCGTCATTATCAGCATCAATGACAGTTTCTCCAAGAGAACACTTGTACATACACACAAACATACAAACTCAAATGCCCATATGCTATTCAAAACACAACGACACAATACCAACACAATAAAAAAATGAGCAGGACTATTTAATTTAAGAAAAAAAATTTAAATTATGTCTGTAAGCTTGTGCTTGTATGTCGATAAGTCACTGTGTTTAGGCGTATGAGTGTGTGTAAGTGTGTTGTAATTTGGAAAAACAAAAACAGCACACAGACGACATTGTCTCAATGGAGGCTGAGTCCTTATGAGAAAAATAAAATAAATAACGAAAACAAAAGGAAATTTAATGGCACCGATGTTCTAACAATCGTAGAACAACAAAAACAAAAACATCACAATTATTAAACGATGACGACAACAAACGAAATTTTTAAATAGAGAAACACACACATGTTTTCACGCACACATACGCATACATACATAGCTTAAAACTCTCCTCTTAAAAAGAAAATTCTCTGAGAAAATATCAACTTGTTTGTTGTTGTTGCCGTTGGCAATGACAGAAAACGGCATATGAAAACAGAGAATAAACAAGTACAACAAATGATGACAACACATCAGTCACTTCTTTGCCAATAAAACACAACAGCAACCGTGAGTCAAACAAAGTGAGAGAGTTAGTATGAAAGCCAAGTCAATCGTTAGACACAGTCACTTTAATTTTACTTTTCATTTCATTTAAGTTCAGTTATTTTTTAGGGGTCGTAGATTGAATGAAAATAAAACAATAAAAAAAAAACACAAATAAATTGGCGTAAATGCGTTTATGTGTGCGTATGTGTGTGCGTGTAAAGCATAATATAAATAGAGAAAACTCTATTTCAATAAACTGTATTGTTGTTGTTCTCTAGGTGGTTATTGTTGCAAAATTGCTTTTAATTTCAAACGAACTCCTGAGAATCGAATTAAAAAAAAGTTTTCTTGCAGCCCAACACAACAATGGTCGGTAACTAATAATGCCTACAACAATAATAACGGAATTGTTTTTTTATAAACTGCCACTCTCGATTGTGCACAAAATACTTACTCACACACACACACACACACACACACGCACACTTTTGAGAGCATTCAATAAAACGACAGCTTCCAAGCACACGCACATTAACACACTCTTATATGCTCATTTGTATATTCATACTAAAAGCTGAGAGATGTAAATCTCTGAGTAAGTAAATACTAAACCGTTTTTTCCATTGTTGTTGCTATTAATGTAACATTTTCTTTGTTGTTGTTCTTCTTTTTACACTCTTCTTTGGAGTATGCGCCCCAAAATCTGTCATATTACGATGCTAAAATATCCCAAAACATTAAGGTCGTTTCGTCTTATTAAAGGGAATTTTTGACAAAGAGACTGTTTTTTTTTTCAATGGGAATAGCTTGAGATACATTTTCAATTCAGAATTATTTTTAATAAAATGACCAATTAACTTTCACATTTTATACGAATTTCCATATCAGACTTATAGAAAATATAACAGTCCGCTTTACACAAAATATCAAAGAGCAATTGCTATCGATGAGATTAAAAAAAGTTTTTTATAACAAATTTTATCAAATTGCCACGTTAATATCTACATACGCAGAGGGAAGTGCTCTATTTGACTTAATAAGTTTAAAGTACGCATTTTGATAGCCGTACATCTTCCATTCTTGCTACATGTTCATACCATCGCAATTTGTTTCCACCGATTCTGTCATTTAATGGCTCCAATGACAGACTTGTTTTCCCAAATATTTGGCGTATATGTTTCATTTCCGAAGATTGAAGTCTGCTCTTATTTTTAGTTGTGAGTGTCCAAGATTCACATCCGTATTTAAAAGTTGGAATGTGTGTTCAGTTTTATACAACCATTTTCATTATAGTTGAGATCTCCCTTTTACTGATTAAGTTCCAGTTTAGAGATTAGTAAGCTGGAAGCTATAGCCGATATTATAGCTTTTAAGTCTTTATCTCATTTTCTATATGCACTAATTGTTGCACCCAGGTATCAAATTGTCCCACTTCTTGTTTCAGCGAAATTAGCCAAAGTAACGATATGGTCTGTGTATGCTAATAATGTGATTTTTATTGATAGCATTTTGCAATTTCCAAATATTAATTGGATAAATTGCTCCTTACATCTCTTAATAACGTCATTCGTCCATTAATGTAATAAAAAGATAAGTACTGTGTGGCGTTACTTCTCTAGTTCAATGAAGCATGCATGAGTTTAATTTGTGTACACGATGGTTTTCTCAGTAATTTGTCTGATTGTGAATATATGGTCCTGCGTTCCTGTGTTAGTTCTAAAACAAGACTGTTTTTCTATTCCGGTAATTTCGAAATATTTATTAATGGATTTAAAATGACTTGCTAATCTATGGATATTCTTGTCTCTTTCCATGGACACGTTAAGATGTCCAGCTGCTTTTTCGATCTTAATTTTTACAAGTGTGTTAAGTTAAGTGTTAAGTCCAGTTAGCTTAAGCTTAGATAAGTTCAGTTAAATTAAGTTTAGTTAAGCGTAGTTAAGTTTAGTTAAGTTATAGTCTTAAACTTCACCATTTGTTTTAATATAATGGTTCTTCTGTTCGGACAACGTTTCGCCTGTTTCGCTCTTTTTACGGTTGCTACAGAGAAAACAATTTACAGTGTGATGGATAAACACGAGTTCACTGGCTCAGTAAACAATAAACCAACACCCTTGTGCCGACAACATGTAAGAACTATATGCAGTCTCACAATAACTCCGTTTTTCGCTGACCACAATTTGACTATTTTGCATTGCGACATGGTCTGTACTTTTACTAAACCTGAATCTAAAGACAAATAGCCATAGGTAACAAAGTTTTCTAACTGAGTGGTCAGTTTGTTGGAGCAGTTAAAAAATGATCCTAATTTTCATAAGCAATGTTCTTTAGTGACCAAAACTGTCAAATTTGGAACCATACCATTCCGCAAGAGCCAAGAATATCTAAGGCATTCTGTAAAATCACTCTTTTAGTGAATTTTTGGCTGCCCGCTTAAATAGTCTATATTTCTATGAAGACGACGTTGAGCAGGTCGTCACCGACACGCTTTATATAGGTCGACACTTCACAATTTCTTTTTGCCTACTTTGGCTGCTATGGATACCACCAATGATAGATATGTGGTTTCAAAGGAACGATGCTATGTGCCTCATATCTCATCTCACATTGGAAATTCTGCACGAGCAATTTGAGGGCATGATGATGAAGTGAAATGTAATGAAAACTGGCCACGTAGATTTGTGCGTGACCCTGTTAAATTCTAGGGATTTCTTTAACTATATGTCCCTTCGAATTAACCATCAGTTGAATTCAGCCTGATTTATGCGCCAGAGCTACGAAAAATTAAACATTTCAGATGCACTCTATCTAGTGCACGACTTGTACTGTTTTCACTGCAGACTTCGTTTAAAATTTAGTGAAAGCCACTAACCAAACCACTAACGTCTGCACCCAGTCACTGGGTAGAAATCGATTTTCTGCATTTATTCAAGTGCCAGACTACTCAGTGTCTTAACACAGGATGAGATCCGCCATTAGTTATGGGTGTATGAATAGTTAGATATCGCGGCGATGGGCTTAGTATTCGGATAAAGCTCGTTGCTATTATTTATCATTTCCAATTGAAAGCAATAGCTAGGTTGTAAGAGACTTGAGTCAACGAAGTCGCCATCTCCGAAATAGCACCTATTTTAAGATCATTGATAAATCTCTGCCCTCAAAATAATTAAGTGAGAATAGAAACTTGAAAGGAGCTGAACTATGCTGAGAATTCAATTCTTTGTTTTTCCTTTATCTTAAAAGTTGCGGAATATCATATATTAAGTCATCCTAGTGACAAGGCATATTTAAAACAAATGTATGTATGTATGCGCGTAGCCAAGCTTCATGCAAGCGTCATACAGGACTACAGGGAAACAACAACGAATTTGTTTTTTGAAATATAATTAAATGACAGAGAAATATTTTTTTTTGTATTCGAATAACTTTAAAAACTTCCCACTACGCCTGTGGTTGAATAAATTGAAAAATTTCCCATACAAAACACAACAACAATAGAGATAAAATTATCGAACGTACGTACGTACTCGTAACGCGCATCGGCAAGAGAATAAACGGAATATGTTCCCCAATAACAACAAAAGTTAGTTTTGGTTATTATTGCTGTTAAATTGAATTGTTGTTTTTGTTATTGTATTTGACAGCATCAACAAGACACTGGCTGGCATAACCGCAACTAGAGTAACAAACCTGATGACAGTTGAACACAAAGGAGCCCAACTGACGCAACGTTAAGAAAACCCCGCGAGTATAAGGAAAATATCAGAACGGAATATAAACAGAAGTGAGTGAAATTGAAGAAAAGAAAAGATAGATTCAAGAAGAAGAAGAATAGAAAAAATTTAACCTCTTCAATAAATAATTGCGAAAACAAGAAAAACAATTTAAAAAAGCAAAAAGTACCGTTAAATACATTTCAAACAACATTTAGAAACAAAACGTACTACGTGTTGGTACGCAAAACGTCTAATTAGTTAACGCGCTGTGAGTTTTATTAAAACTTACACACATACCTACACAGTTTTACTTAAAACGGGAGTTTTTTTCATTTTCGCGTATGAGTGTACAAGTGTGAGAAATAAAGAAAATATTGCTAAAAAAAGAGCATTAAAAGAAAATAATATTTTAAATAAATATAGAAAATAAAGAAAATAACAACAAGAATAACGAGAATAAAAAAAGGATAAAGAAATTATTAAAGAATTTAGACATAACGGTAACGGAAGTCTTACAAAACAAAATATAAAAGAATACAATTTGTGTGTTGGCGCTGTAAATATTAGTAAACGAGAAATAAAAAAAGATTGAAAAAAAACAGAGAGTGTATGTATGAGCTGCAAACAGTGTTTGTCCAAATATATGTGTGCGTGTGTGTGTGTGTGTGTGTGTGTGTGAATAAATATTATGGTGGAGAATGTGTTTGCTAAGGTTTTGTTGCTGATAAAAGTAAACAAAAATTAAAAAATCAATTAAAAATTTCCTCTTTCTTGCTTTATTTTAAAGGCATTTTTATAAAAAAAATGTTTTAAAAAAGAGTTTTTAATAGAAAATAATTCTAAAAGGAAAAATCTTAAAAAAATATTAAAGGAAAGCAAAACAACATTGTTGCTTTCAAAGTGAAGTGAGTGTATAAATAACAGAGTGAAAAGAGAATATATAAAAAAATAGCAAAATAAACATTTACTCAACACAAACACGCAGGAGAAAATATTAAAAAAAGCTCAGAATATCATAAAAAAACCCATTCAAATATTTAAAGAAGGATAATACAGACAGACAGACAGTTGGTTTTTTGTATTAAAAAAAAAAAAAAATACAAATGCAAGCAGAAAACCAATTTAAATTAAGCCGGCCACTAAACAGAAAAACGAATCTATAAAAAACCTAGAACAGATTAAAACAAAACAAAAAAAGGATTTAATGACAACATCTTTGACACCAACCCCAAGAGCTCAGCACAGCAACTAAATACCAATGCAGTGTTTCAACAGTCTCTGCTAAAACAACTCCCCAACAATTCAACAAACTACTCTCCCTCTATCTCTCACTCTCTCATTTGACGAACGGTAACTTTTGAGAAATCTACAACAAAATTTTAAGAAATAAATAAAAATACTCTACTCTGATATGTTAAAACAGTGAGAGCAAAAATTAAACACACAACGGCTATAAAAAAGGTAAATGTTTATTTAAAAGAATGTGAATTTTATACAAAAACAAAACAATTTAAAAGGAAAATATAAATTATTTAACAAATTATCCTTTAATGCTTGAACTGCTCCTTGTCATGCTTCTTTGCAAATAATAAAATTTGTAGAAAAATTTAAAAGAAAACAAGAAAATAACGAAAATATTTGTAAATTTGTTTCTTAAAACCGTAGCTGTTGCCTACATCATCAACGCCCTTTGAAGTGTTCTGTGTTTTAAAGTTTTATCCCCGTTTCTGTTATACAGGGGGTTGAAAGAAAGTAAACGTGCAAAATTTATTCATATATCGAAAGTACTTTTTTTACTATCTTTCCTCTTCTCATTTTGTTTTCCTTTTTTTCTTTTCGATATTTTGTTGTTACTCTCAGAAAGTACTCGTACTTGAGTTTAGTGTGTTGAATGAGTACTCGTATAAAAATAATTGAGTACTTGAAATTTGCAATGAATTTCTTCATTTTTTTCTTTTTTGGTCGAAAATGTTAAAAGTCAATTTTAGTATTCTTCAATTAAATATCAAGTTGAATGAAAATCTAACATTATCATGTTTTGAAGGATGTAATTTTTTTCTTGTAATTAATGAGACCCTACAGGTCGTCACATGCGTGAAAAAATTTTGTTCTGCTGTTTGGAAAGATGACAGGAAAGCGGTCCCAAAATTAAACGATCTGGCATATAGATGGTTGTTAGGCTATATGGGTCGCTCGCATATCACGAGTTAACTCTGAGTCCCTATGGCCCATTGTGATACCCCTAGCAAGAACATACCCATTGAAGATATCGAAAGGCCGGACATGTGAGAGTCATAGAAATGATCACAACCTAAAGAACTAAAAATATCAGTCTCTTCATTTGATCCAACCGGTACTCTTGGCGAAGTCAATCACTTCGTGGCACATCCCTAAGAAAGACAGTAAAGATCATGAAAGTGACATTCATCCAAGTGCTGTTGTCTGAGCTCCCATTAATTGCAGTTAAAAACATCCGATTAAAAAAATTCGTTAGTCTCGATTACCGATTAATCGCAGTTTATTTAAAGCAACTAAAATTTATATTCTTTTTCTTTAATTGAAAAACAAAAGTAATACTGCTTTCATTAAAACAAGTCCAAAAACATATTTACATATTTAAATAATAAATCTTTAAATCTTTTGAAATTAAAAAATTGGTCACTGACACAAGGTAGTATTCTGTTCAAAAATTGATTCTTGAAAATGTCTTCACCATTTGAATAGTCTTGTGTAGCAAAATTATATTTTTTTTATTAATTTATTTTTTTGTTTTATGAAAAAAATTCTTGGCGCATCATATTCAAATCTTTTATTGACAAAGGCATAGCAAGAGCTGTATCAGTTTCTTAGATTCCATATGGACAATGTTACCCTCTTCATAAGCTATAGCTTCAAATCCATATAAATGTTTAAGTATATATGTAAGGGTTGTTTTTTACAGAGGTATAGAACTTTAAGTTGCAATAAAACATGAATTTGAACATGAATTTTATTTTTCCGAAAGATAACCTTATGGCATTACATTTTAAATATGATTTCTGGTATATGACCGCTACGGCTTGCGCGGCTGTAGTCAAATCTGGACGTCCAATTTTCGATGACTTTTCCCAACCTTTGTGGACGTATATCGGCAATAACACAGCGAATGTGGTCTTCCAAATGGTCAAGCGTTTGTGGCTTTACCGCATAGACCAATGACTTTACACAGCCCCAAAGAAAGTAGTCTAGCGGTGTTAAATCACAAGATCTTGGAGGCCAATTCACAGGTCCAAAACGTGAAATTAGACGGTCACCAAACGTGTCTTTAAATAAATCTATTGTGGCACGAGCTGTGTGACATGTTGCGCCGTCTTGTTGAAACCACATCTCCCTGACATCATGGTTATTAAATTCAGGAATGAAAAAGTTAGTAATCATGGCTCTATACCGATCACCATTGACTGTAACGTTTTGGCCACCATCGTTTCTGAAAAAGTACGGACCAATGATTCCACCAGCCCATAAAACACAAAAAACAGTCAGTTTTTCTGGATGTAACGGTGTTTCCACATACACTTGAGGATTGCCTTCACTCCAAATGCGGCAGTTTTGTTTGTTGACGTAGCCATTCAACCAGAAGTGCGCTTCATTGCTAAACAAATTCGCTTATGAAAATCGGGAACAACGGAAATCTCGTTTTGGGCCCATTCGACGAATCTACGCCGGGCGTGAGTCTATTCATGATGAATTGGCAAGCCAAACTTAAAATAAATCACTTAACAGCCAGTAATGCCAACTTAAGGTTCTATACCTCTATAAAAAACACGCTTTAGTGTGTCTAAAATAACACGGTGCGACAAAAACGAACCAAGTTGAAATACCTGGAAAATTATACTAAATTTCTGATATGCGCTATCGAATAGAACAAGGATCTGTTTTTGGACTTTTCAAAAAAACTCAAAAATTTCGAGTTACGGGTAAAAAACCGGTTTTTTGGACCTTCATGCAATTATGTTGCTGTACTCCGAACACTGTAATGGTCGGCTAATTACAGTGAACGCGATAGAAACGATTAAAAAGGCTAAAGGTGCGTTAGCTAGCGGAAATGAGATGTATTTGAAAAAACTTTATACATAGCATATTGACCTAAAATTGGGCGAAGAAAAAGCTACGCACATTATGAGTGTCGAGTTTGTGAGAAAAAAATGGTTATTTTAATAGAAGTAGAGTTTGGTAGCCACATTAGAGCTAAGATTTGGAATTAAGGCGTTTGCAAAACAGGCAAAACAGACAACGGCGAATTTTATGCAACTTATCGCAGAATTTAGTGATGAAATTAAGCAAAAAGTCCGCATTTGAAAACAATGTACCATGAAACATGAACAAATAGCCAGGTGGTAAAATATTTGTCAACATTGAAGGGGTGGTGTCTGCATTTGTTACTCTAAACAGGATAAGAAGAGATTATGTTAGAAAATATGTTAATATGTTGCCCATATTTTTGGTGTTTTCTTTATTTTTTCCCGTCACCCTCTAGGAAGGATATTACTTTCCACAAAGTATCCATGGCCTTGTTTCAGTTGCTGTTATCAAATGGATTTGCAAGCTAAGTAGATAATTAGTTCTGTAGCTGGAGTCAGCAACTTTTAACGATACGACATTCTCGAAGGAAGTCGAACGTTTTAATTGTTTGCAGTAACGATTATGTGATACACTAAGTACACTTCAGCGATAGTCGACGACTTTATTTTTAAATGGCCAAAAAGCGAAAGGCACAAAAAAGAATAGAAAAAACGAATTTTGTGCAGAGAAATAGTTTTTGACAAAAGAAGTCGCTTCACAGCATAACACCAACATTTTTGTCAACAGCAGACATTTGCTATAGCGGAAGACCAAAATCGACTATTCTGTTGTTTGCTGCCAAAAAACAATGCGAGTATCATCAAAAAATGTTATTCGTACTACTTATGTAGCTTGTCTCAGTGTGATTGTGTAGTGGCGAAGATTCTTAGTGGTAATAAGAAGTGACGTTTTCTACTGATCATACGTGTAATGTTTGTTTATCATCGCCAGAAGTAATCTGGAAGGTCTTTTACATGGATTTTTCTTGAGGAATGTTAAAATCTCTTTATTAAACACTCGAAATCGCAATTAAATTGTTTTCTCATGTTCTTTGCTGGGATTCGAACATAGGCTGCTTGTATTGTATGCGCGCGTTCTAACTACTGCACCACCTTACCCACTTTTTAGGTCAACCTATTTTGTTACTGCTCTAATTATTAAAAATTAAATCCAATTAAATAGCCTGCTAATACAATTAATATCATCATCATTTAGACACAACTGCATTGGACCCATGGGATCTACCCATCGGTATACTAGCTTAGATTGAACCTAGGACCGTTAATTTTTTTAGACCACTTTGATTAGATTGAATGTATATCTCGACTTTAATCGTCTCACAAGTGATGATGGGTCGTGTAATGGCGGTAAGTATCCATAGCGTTAATTTCGCCCACAGACCCCTTTGCACAATGTCTTACTATAAGAGTATCCATTTTCGCAACAAGCCTTCCCAACGAACCGATCTCGCTACAAAAATTTATAGAGCTACACGCAAAAGAAATACAGTCTCTTTGTAAAAGGTACAATAACCGTCTATTGAGGATTCATCGACAGTTCTTCCTTTGTGTACCAATCTAACACATCGCTCAAAGTATATCTCATGTGGTCGCACAAAGTATTCTCATATTTTCCACGTGCGACTATAACCAAATCATTAGTATAACCAATTAAGCCAACACTTCTAAGAAGTAAAATAGTAGCAAGCCGACTTTTACTGTACTCTATCCTGATGGCACCCTTTTGACATCACAGCAAATTTCTTACCATCAAGAGGAGATCTGACTATACTGCCCCTAAGAATGAACTAACCGAAGTTATAATTGACTTCACAGCTTCTGTTCGTTCCAAACATCTACTAATAAAACCAATGGCTGTATTATCAAAAGAACACTCTCTATGAAAGAAGTCGAAATAAGAAGAAGAAGGCAATACATACTGTCAAGAAGGGATAAATTGGTGCCCACATACTGTAGCCACTTTCATATACGTGAAATGAATCGGGTGTTAATACATTTAATAGTTAGTTAGAAGGTACACTGTCTATAGCGTGAGATTCTTATAACCCTTTAAATGAAATTCTTTAGTATTTAATAGGTGATCATTAAAGTTTTCCCTGGAATATTGCTTTAGGTCAGGCGTTAAAAAATGAAGAATTCTCACATTCTATGCTCCAATTGCTGTCAGAACATTCGATAAATTCCCTTATCATATATATAAAAATACATGTAAATATGTTTGCGTGAAGTCTATAGAGAGCTAAACGGCTGAACCGATTTTCTTGAAATTTTTACAATATCTCTCTTTATGTCAGGAATGACTATAAGCTATACAATTTCAAAAATTCCCACTGGGTGGTGCCACACCCAAGCAAAGTGAATATTTATTTGCCTCTACCTTCAAAGTGGTAACATTAAGAGTCTGAAAATCTGGTCCAAATAGATCCATAGTTAATACAAACCATTAGTAAAAAGTGGGCGGAATTGGATAAGAGGGCACGGTGCCTCCCATATAAACTAAATATCGATTTTTGTATATCTTGAGAACGGTTAAAGCTAAAGTTTCTTAATTTGGTCTAAGTAACTTCGTGGTCAATACAAATCATGAGTCAAAAAATTAGAATATTCACATGAGTAGGGAAGCAAATATAAAAAGGAAGGAATACTCATGGAAAGACGTTGCCTCATTTGTAAACTTAAATGATAGGATAGTTATGAATACAGTTTTAATATTTATCAAAAAAATTTAATTGATTTTATTTTTCAATAATTTGTATGTTTTGATTTATATTTACAAACAAACAATTTTTAAAGTCTATTTCTCGGATGAAATATAACATATACTACCTTTATCAAAAAGTTTCCGGAAGAACACCTTGAGTTTTTTTTTTTTTTTTTGTTAAGTTGGTACATATGTTGTTGAATTGAAATTGAAATTGAAATTGTTGTCATAGCTTGACCTTTGCAAAAGTTACGTAGCCAAGAGTACATCTATCTCTCTGTGTGTTGGCGATTTTCTAAAATTTTTACCGTGTTGAGGTCGCAAGAGACATGATTTGTGAGGCTGACCATTTTGATTCAAAAAATAAGGTAATGCTCACGGTTTTAATTGATTACAATGGTGTAGTGCATTATGAATTTTTGCCTGAAGGCTAGACAGTATACACAGAATATTATTTGCCGTTATGAGACGTTTAAGTGAAGCAATTCGCCGAAAGAGACCAGATTTGTGGGCAGAAAACTTAAGGATTTTGCACAGTGCCATTATTATCCGAAATTTGTAGACGAAAAATGCAACAAATACCATCACACAGCCACCGAATTCACCTGATTTTTCTCCCTGTAACTTCTATCTGTTCAATCGAGTTAAAAAACCATTACGGAGAACGCGTTTCAGCAACCGAGAAGAAATAATAGAAAAATCGCAGGAAGCACTGATGGACATACCGAAAACCGAATATAAAAATGCAAGCTATGACGCTAGGATTTAGCGGGAATTTCAACAACAGATGTACCAACTTAACAAAAAAAAAAAAAAAAACAAAAACTCAAATCGGAACGATATGTCCTCAACACTGGGTTTTTCCGGAAACTTTTTGATCAAGATGGTATGACGAAAAATTGGTACAAATATAACACAAATCATTTTATTTATTTTCTCTGATTTTTTACTTAGAATATACAAAATCGTTCGGCATTCGTTGAACAATGTCGGTAGGAATTGCATATACGGAATCAATACCATTTCAAATGGAATGTGTGCCATATCTGTATATACATATATAGTATATAAGTTGCTGACGGCACGACTACTGCTGCTAACAGCAAATATGGTTCGTGTAGTCATGTAGCCTGCCGTCGTCTATGTTTTTAAAGTATTAACCAGAGAAAGTATTCGTACATTGGAATTATTATTGCAAAAATTTGAATTATTCTGACAAAAAACTTGGGTGTCGTTTTGATCTCTATAATAATAAAAATGAAGGAAGTATACACCTCTAATCACCAGACTTTAACCGTATAAAACATTTGTGCGACTTAATACAGCGCGAGATCCTCTAATATAATATTAGTTCGAAGGAAATGTTTTAGAGAGTTATCATGTGGAAATCAAAACGAACTAAGAAAAAGAAAAATCAGAATTAGTCAGATAAATGCCTAAACTACTTTCCGAGTTCTTTAATTCTAATCATAAGTATCTCACTAATTACTAATGATAATTATAGGATGTCAAAAAATAAATTTTTCCGCTAATGAAGGGTCCGCCAATCCTTCCAATTAATAATAGAAAATAATTTCATTCAAATGGCTTCACAAATATTGTGCTCTAAATCGTCAATTGTCTCTGGTTTGTTGGCGTAACACTTATCTTTGACGGCACCCCACAAATAATAGTCCAACGGTGTCAAATCGCAGCTCCGAGGTGGCCAAACGACGTCAGCTCTGCGGCTGATAATGCGATTTTCAGAAACAGGGCGCAAAACATCAAGTGTAGCTTCGCTGTGTGGCACGGAGCGCCATCCTGTTGAAACCAAATGTTGCTAATATCCTCCTCTTCAATCTTTGTGAACAAAAATTCGTTCAACATGACCCGATAACGATCGCCATTGACTGTAACGGCCACTCCTTGCTCATTTTCGAAGAAAAATGGCTCAATTATGCCTCTGGACCAAAATCCGCACCAAACAGTGAGACGTCTTGGATGTATCGGCTTTTCAAAGTATGCGTGCAGATTTTCTGTGCCCCAAATGCGACTATTTTGCTTGTTTACATACCTGCCAAGATCAAAATGAGGTTTATCTGAAAAGATGATTTTTGATACTGCAACATTACCATGATTTTCAAAGTAATGTCGCAATATTTCCCAGCGTTGTTCAAGCGTATACACAACCATATGCGTTCAACGGACGGATAAAGCTAATTATCTGTCAAATCAGACATGAGCTAAGTGGAACCATTCACGAAATAAGCACTATTTGAAAAAAAACGTTAGATGGCGGACCCTTTAATTCAAATGTATTTAAGTTCATAATTTTATGTTTTATTTAAAAAGAATTCAAAATACAGTACAGTTTTCTGTATATAATAAAAAGCATAACGTCGCCTGGATATTTTTTAAACTTTGGCCTCAGGTACGAATATTTGTCATATCAAGTGTAAATCAATTTGTTACCAAAGCTTTCATACAATATTTGTTTATTCGCCAAGGGAATTAATGCCAAATGCTTTTATTTCACAAAAAAAAAAAAAAACACATGCAGGCTTAAACTAATCAGTTAAAGCGCAGCGTTAAGATTTTCTTTAAAAATTCGGCGTTCTTCGGTGTCCTTTCTGTTGTAAATAAAATCGTAAAGAATTCTCCAGTAATCGACAAGGAAACCCACAGACAATTATTGCACAACAGTTGGATGCACTATGTTGGTTCTCATGTTGGTTCTCTCATTTTTTGATTAGAAAAATTCAGTTTTTTAGTTAAGATTTTTTAGGCGGAATATAAGTTACAGTATAAAGGGTCTTTCATTAAGCGCTTTCTATAGTTAGATAAGACAGAGTGTGTGTAGGATATTATCGACACTTTTTATTCGTTTCAAAGACCTATCATTGCCAATATGTGTGGAATGTAACATTGTGCAAATATCTAGAAGACACACATTCGAAATATCCTGACTCGCAGACATTATTACGCCCTCAAAGTATCCGAACAGAATGTTCAATTTGTGTAGAACGCAGCGCCGATCTGGTAAGACCACATTTCGTTGGTGTGCATATGATCCAATTCAGGCTAAAAGAAGTTGTTAATGCCGTTCTCAAAAACTTTTTCCGGTTGTATTGCACAGTTTTGATATTGGTATCGTCACAAATTCACCAATTTTGTTTGCTGTCGTACTTATTCGTCAAGAAATATGGATCATCGCTAAAGATGATTTTTAATGACAAAAGGGTTAGTTTTTAACTGCTTCAAACCCATTCGTTTACCCTCAGTTCTTGGTCAGCTGAATTTTGTACGGGAGCAGGCCCAAAAATCTTTGAAAATTCGTGAATAAGTAAATTTCATTTTCGACAAATGTAGCTTCAAACATAACATTCGTACATACCGTTCGTACGGGAACACCCTGACTTTGGCTTTGGCTTGAGTCTGGGGTTCATACTGACGGGACATGGCTCTTTCAATGCATTTTTGCACCGAATTGGCCAGACTGAATCAGGTGACTGTCGGTGTGGGAGGGAAATTGAGGACTGGAGGCATGTACTGACTTCGTGCCCGGACTATGATGACGTTAGGGATTTAGATAGTATGGGTATTACTCATTCTGGGGGGTGTGTGATTTCAGTAGGGTATTGTTGGACGATCGTACTTATGGTAGGCTGGGCGTTTTTGCCCTTAAGGTGTTTAGGCGTAGAAGGACGGCACTGTTAGCGGAGGTTGAACCTGCATCACCATCTTAGCGGTCTCCTGGCTAGCCTTTTCTAGCTTGGCGTCCCGCTGGGGTGTTGACGGTTGGTGTGTTATACTGCTTGCTGTGATTGTCTGCTGTTTGCTGTTTCCCGGCCTGCTGTTTGCGGCTTAATTTGTGGCTACAGTTTTTGGGTGTTGTGTCTTTGTACTGGTCTACTCTTGACTGGTTGTGTTCTTGCTTTTGTGTATTGTGTCCGTGGCGCACATTGTCACTTTGAGTTCTCCCGTGAGGGTGGCTCCGTTTATTGTTGTGTTGTTTGAGTGTTCCTTGTTTGTTGTATTCACCATCTTGGTCACCAGTCCGAAGTTGTTTGGGACTTACACTGGTAGTCGCATTTACGCCACGAGGCCTGACCGGAGGCTTAATTCTGGTGCCACGGGTGTCGGGAGCCCCAGGAATTTCGGTTCCTGCCCGACTATGGTGAGGCCCCCTTTGTGGGAGCAACGTGGTGGCTGTGGTTTAAACCCAAATCGCGGGGAGAGCTATGCTGGCTCGGTGTGGAGTTACATTTTTAACCGGGTGCCGTGACCCATAGATCGGTGGGAGTTTAGATAGTCTCCGGCACCTCAGCAAGGTGTGAGGTCTTGTCCAAATAACATGGCTTTAAATTGGTACTCACTGGTGATTTTAATCATAGGTGGGGGCGTTGGTGGATGCATAGCATTCACTCGTGCTTTGGCACCGTGAGGTAACGTCCTAGGGCATTTACTCACGTTAAACCCCTGACTTAATACCATATGGCGGCTATAAGCTGTTGATGTTCATAAGTCCAAATTGAAAGATACGTTACAATTACAAGTAAGAAACTCACTCAAACGTTCGCTGCTCCCTGGAAATACAATTTCCAATCTAAATTTAATCGAAATTATTACCAAATATATTTAAAAATTAGGTTGTGGTATAAGAAACCATGTAATTACGATGCTAAAGTATTTGGAAATTTCTTAATGAACCAGATTTTTTGTTTGTTTGCATATCTAATAACATTATCATAAATATTATACAATAACCAATTAACCCCAAAGGTCTAATACGGTTTTATTAAGCAAAAGTAACTTAACACTTTGCCGTATTTTTAATTTTTTTTAAAGGTCATTATTTCTTAAGTGACATGACAAACAAATGTTATTGAGAGCCTTTAGAGGATAAAACTTTTGCTACTACAACTGGTTAAATGTTATTTACACTGTTTTGAAATGAAATGACAACCAACAACTAATTTTCGTATTTAAAACTCTTTAAACACTAATTTTTATAAATGTTTAATGAAAAAGTACCATTTTTAAGTACCAACTTGATAACATAATTGTAGAGAAACTCTGGATATACATAATATTTATTTTTTTTATTATTATTTTTTTTTTTGATAAACACTCTATTATTATTGTTGTAGTTGTTGTTGCTTTTCAGCTTTTATTCTGTTATTTTACTTGCGTTTATTTAATTTTTTTTCTGTATAAGTATACACAGAACACATTTTTTATAAATTTTTTCCATTTAATACTTTAGCCAAGGCACTGAAACGCTCTAACACACACGTACATTTGTATCGAAAAGAATACGAAAGAAAATAAAATAGAAAAAACAGGAAACAACAAAACAAAACTCCCTTGAAAAGTCAGCCAACAAAATCAGGCAATATAAGGCTTTCGAACACACACACAGACACATGCTTATATAATACACATCACCACAAACACTCAGAACACACAACCTCGAATGTTTCCATTATAAACACAGGCAGGCAGCATCAGTCAAGAAAACAGTACAAGCGAACAACAACGACACACGCATAGTAAATATCATATAGGAAACAAAAACAACAAGAGTAATAACTATAAAAATAACAGAGATGGTAGCTTTTACTCTATAAACTTGTACAAACACATTTACGTAGCCACACACACACATATATATGTATAAAATTAACACAAATAATATTGCCTGGCTAACTGCCTTGCCTAGCCACCATGTTCTTCTTAATATCATGGTGAGGAGCATCAGAAACTATGGATCGACCGAGCCATATGTATTAATCAGTTGTGGGCAAAAAATACACAATTCTCCCTGCTCTTATGGTCGTTCGTAAACAAAGTACTTTCATTATATTCGCACATTGCCATCTCTCTACCTCTTCCTGTTCGAACTCTACTCTCTTACTGCTGCTATTACCAGATAGGTTGTAGCCTCTTGTTCTGAATGTACCAACTGACTAAATATCGTCATAATTTAATCACTTGTTTTAAATGAGAAATGAACTGTAAAAAATCTATCAGGAAATCAAAGTGTAAAGGAGAATTTCAAGGAGAGTTTTAAATAAGAGATTGAGAAAAGAGTGTTAAAAAAGAAAGAATTTTATTTTATGGGTTTTAATCAATGGACAGTGTGGGTCATTCATAATTAAACGTGTCAAGTGCATGAAAGACAAAAAGGAAATGAAGAAATAAATTTTCAATGTTTTCATCATTTGAGGGGGTTTTATAAATGCGTGTCAATGGGAAATTAATTGAGTTTCTCTTTGACAAAAAACGTTTAATAATGCAGAATAGATGCAATAAAGTGTTTAGACCATTTGTGTAGAAAACACGAATTGTTTCTTTGTAATGTCTATAAAAAAGAAGTAGAAATGGACAATTAGAGGTAAAAGGTAACAAAATATAAGAAATCAGCATTGAAACCGGTCTAATATAGAGCGAAAAAGTGTTTTCTTTTATTGTAGGAGATGCAGTTAAAGGTTTTTCGGCATTCACTTTAAAGATCAGATTCGTTGACGTTGTATCAGCATGGACGTAGTAAGCGCATTCAAAAGAGGACATTTTGCGACGTTGCCATATTTTACTTTTCGGAGACATCAGATAATATCCTTTAAAATCTATATCACCTGTATGATGCTGCATTTGTCTGGAGTTCTTAAAGGCATTCTATTCCCATTCTCTCCAAATACTTCCACTTCTCCCGAAGTCGTTTGCATTTACTCAAAGATTTTCAGAACCAATAGAAGAGGTCCGCCAGTACAAAAAAGTAAGTTTTCATTGAAAAAAATGGAATCGAAATAGAAACTGGTATTCCATTAACGCAATGAACTAGAGCACACATGAGTATTCCATAATTTCAGCTACGAACAATCACTTTATCTAACTTACTTTCCCGATTTAGCCCCTGCAATAATTTCCAGTTTTCAATTTTGAGAAAATGGTTCGGTGGTAATATATCTGAGTCAAACGTAAGGCTCATTGTTATTTAAACAAACGCCTATTTTGAAGGTAAATAAAGTAATAAAGTAAATAGAAAAATCCACGGACTTAATAAGGTAATCATGCCATAAAACCGCTCGTGCAGCCCACACGAGCATTATTCAATTCTGGATAAAAGGCGTTGGTAATTACCGACTACTAGCGTTCCCAAAGAATTAGGGAATTTTGATGCTTCCAGCTCATTATCCATACCAAAAATGACTTTTTTGGGATGCATTAAACGCTTTTAGATCTTTTGAAGATTGGTGTCGTCTTGAATTCGACAATTTTGTTTGTTGATGTACACATTCATACAAATTTGGGCTTAAACGCTGAAGATGATTTTATACCGAAAATGTTAATCAGTTTCTAATTATTCCAGGGCACTTTCATCCAAAACACATCGTTAACTGTGGTCATTTATCTGGAGAATCTGGGTCACTTAAATTGTATACGGGTATTACGTAACGGCAAGTCACGACACATTTTGTAAGCGTGGCAAAATTAATTGCCTCAGGTTCTCTTGCACACTGTGATTGACAGTGGCGTTATTTCTGGTAGATCTTGTTCTCCATCATGGTATGAATGTTGAGATATTTTTAACTGAACCAGTAAACAAAATTTATGAGATTTACAACACTGCGAATGAATAGACCATTTGAACGGAGCACCCATTTTAAGAAAATAACATCACTTTACCGTATTGTTGAACACAATAGTTCTCCTGGTGATTTCGCGAAACAATCTGAATAAATATCAGCCAATTCGACAGCAGCTTAGTTAACAATATAGCTTCGTGAAAGACACGTCATATTAAAAAAAAAAAAAAATAAAAAAATTTACAGCCCTTCGGCTAAATTTAATTAAAATACGTTATGTAAATAGGCGTATTACTACTTATGTTTGTATTATCTTGAATGCCTTTAAAGGTTTTTTTCTTTCTTTAAAACATCTACTGAGAAATCCCACAACGTACTCTTATAACGACAAAAGTTTATTTAAATTTATTTTATTTTAGAATAGTTTTCTTGTTTCTATTTGAGTTTTCTTATTTGTTTTTTTGTTTGTTTCATTTTTATTTTTTATGGCATAAACCATAACGCTTAAAAATTAAGATCTTGTTGCCTGAGGTCTAGTCACCGTGCGTACCTTTGGTTACCCACATTTGGCTGTCATAACTAAATATAAAACAAAACACATCGTCGTCGTTGCTATTGCTGTAGTCGCCGTCATCATCATCGCCATCAGCATCACCACATACTTGGCACTTGGCAACATCCAATATTTGCAGTGGTGGTGTTGCTGATGATGATGAAATAAACTGAGTAACTTGAGTTTGTACCACCACACACTATATCTAATAATTTACTTGTATACACACACCAATAGGCACACACACGCTCATAGTCACTTACATGTAAACACGGCAATTGCATATACTTATACACATGCACACTCGTACGTTAGCAAAGGCTTGTCAGTCACTGTAAGAATCTTGTTGTTTAGAAAATACAGTTTCAAACACAAACATGGCCACAACACACAAAAATATACTATTCTCACACATTGACATAAGAGAATTACATTTCCATACACACATACACACGAAAATACAAATCACTTACTACAAATGCTCTCAATAATGTAGACGAGAAATTTCTATATAAATGAAAGCAGAGATGGAAATGTTAATACGTTTAAGATTTGTGAAGGCCTGGTGAGCCAGTTTGGTTAGTTTGGTTTAATATTTGCTCTATTCATCCAAACTATAAAATGTTATGAATGGTCACCTTATTCAAAAAAATTCTACGTTCAAATAAGTGAATAATAAGCCGGTTTTGCTCTTAGAGATGTACCATTATATTATGTTTATTTAAATTTATGTAAATAAGTGCAAAACTCAATGCGTCAAAATGATAAGGCCAGCGATTCATTTATCCAAACTTTTATTCAAACTAAGCATTAATGAATTCTTTTTAATTTATGCAGTTCGCATTTCCTTCCATTTTCTTAAGAATAATGGATGGCATCGCAGTTACTAAATTGTCTCAACTTTTGAGCGGATTTCGCGCCAGCTGTTGCAGATTCCCACATTTAATTCATCTTTTGTCCGGTACTGTTTGTTGTCTGCATAAACAAATAAATTTGGTAACGAGTAATCGGAGTAAACTCAATATGAAGAGAGTTTAGTGTGAATAAGCTCTTGTTGAAGAGGTAGTGATCGAACCTAAATTAAGATAATTAAGTGGAAAGATCTATATAATAGTTGTTGTTAAATAAAGCATTTTTATTAAAAACCAAACATAAATTAATTTTTGTTTAAATTGTAATCTACGAACTATTTAATAAGCGCGATTAAAAAGGTAAACTCGTAATAATATATTTATAACAACTGCATTAAAATGATGACAGAACGTCTTTCAGTAGATATTCTAGGATGTAGTGTCTGAAATTGATCGAAAGCTTATTAATTACACTATATTACAAGCAATTCAGTCTATCTAACTTTGGCAAAAATAGTCAAAAAAAAACCTAGGACGTCAAGCTTTTGACTTATTTATAAGAATGGAAAAAATAAGTGTAGCATTGGTTTACCAAAAAAAAAAAAAAACTAAAAATGAAGAGTCTTAGTTCTTTTTTTATATAAAAGTTACTATTTGTTTCCCTTAGGAGACACTAAAAGAACACTAAAACAACAGCCAATAGTCATATTTTCAAGCTTTCTGGAAAAAATGCAAATGCAAATGTAAAAGATGAATTTTGAGGGATATATTTACACCAATACTTTTCTTCAATAAATCAGCAAAAATATTTTCGCAATTTGTAGAACGATAAGTATTAAAGAGGTCTCGGCAACACTTTCATTACAGGCTAATGGACTCCCAACTTTAAAATCACCCAAAAATATTCTTGGATTTAATTTATACTCTGAAAGATTAGAAAATTGACTGTATAAGTATCGATGCGCCAGTTTTATCTTCTCCAAAGTCACACACAACTTATTTAACATAAAACTAGGACTTTTACGTAGACAAACCAAAAGTACAAACATCATAAGTAGCTCTTTTTACAAATATATGTTTTATTCAGTGTACAAAATACATTATTTATGTAAAAATTTTATTTTTGAGCTGCTAAGTTATGTATGCAAGCAATTTAACCACTACACTACTCCACTTTCTTGTACTTGTAACATACTTAATAGTTATTTTTGGTTAAATATTTCTTTCATCTGTATTTTGGTTTGAAAACTATGGTCTTTGTAGTTATAGCACATCTTTTGTACGACAACTTTGCTTCAGAATGTCTATGGAGAGCAGATTACTGAATGAACTAACGGACATTTATTGTAAGAAATATGGAAATTAAAATAACTTTTAAGGATCATTGACCTTTAATTTATTCTTGATTATACCCATTCTGTCATTTTTCATTAGTTTATCTAACTCAGCAGAACCTGACAAATTAAACATATTAAGTTTTTATTAAACTTATCGCAATAACGTAGACATTAGGTATGATGTAAGTGCACAGAACCAAACTGCATTTAATAATATGTTCACACCTATCGTGTTTAAGATCTCAATACTGTATAAGCATTAAACATTTCCACATTTAGATGTTTTACCATACATTGACGTGACATGACAGGGTTGCATTTCATTTTGGGCTGTGTTCAGTATGAAATTGATGAAGCTGTCAATTTTTTATGGTTATTTAACACATATCGTAGTGTTCAATGGCGGCACATTAAAATAATTAAAAAATAAATGAAAACAACAATAAAAATAGCATTAACAATACCTTTAGTTTTTTTTTTAATTAATTATATTCTTATGGCGAACCGTTTTTCTTATATTCCTTTTTCTCCCCCTTAAACAAATCATCAATATTGATAATTCCGACACTCAAAAAACTGAAATATGCCGCTGATAATTTCATTATTATATTTTTCAAATTTTTTATATTTTTTTAATTTTTTCAAACTTGTTTACAATTTTTTACAAGCACCAATAACAGCTGCTAAAACCTCTCAAATGTAGTTTGAACGGTTGTGCTTAGTTATTACAAAATTTTGCTTAAACGCGTTTAAAAACGCAAGTGTGAACATAGCTTAAACTGCGTTTAGCTTGTTAAATATGGCAATACTATGGATAATCAACCAAATTGTTTACTATTGTGAATGAATGTTAATATATTTGTCGCAGTCGTTTTACAACATTTTTGTAATAGATTAAAGAACAATTTTGCTTGTTTTCTTTAATCTAGTACAAAAATGTTGATTGTAATAATTAAAATGGAATCGAATTGATTATGGAGCAGTTTCTGCAAAAATAATTTCAGCTTCTTCTTAAATTAAATAGTTATGTTTCACCAACAGCATAGCTGCTAATGATACTTACTGTCTTCTATCCATTGAATTTAGATATAAATGCAAAAAAAAGTTGACAAATAAACAGCAGTTTACTTGATGCAAAAACTGCCGTTTGTCAGGGTACAATTGTAATTTGCATTAGGTAAGTTTACGATTATAGTTTACGAAAGTAAAATCAGAGAGAAAGTATTATAAAATTCTATCCGTAGTTCTTACGACAGCTGTTTTCTTCTTCTTATAAATATATATATTGTATATATATATTTTTTTGTTTACATAAAAATACATCCTTGATGTAATGAAGTGTGATGGTTTTTAAAAAATTTTAAAAAACAAAGAGTGTCGTATGACCACCAAATTTTCATCCGCATTTTCTTTTAATGTAGTACGCTCCCATTACATATTGAGTTTACACGATAGTATCCGCTCTCTTCTACACAAAAACTTAACATGTTGTACGAATTGTATTATCGCATAAACCACCCTTTAACGTTGTCGTCTATATAAGAGTACAGTATAAGAGGCATCTTTCCGCTACACAATTGCTCCCATAAAGAGCTATTTCTGGACTATTAATTGATGTTTAATATCTCAGCAAAAGAAAGCGATATTCAAAAGCAATAGCAAATAAATAAAAATTCTGTCAGATATCTGCTAATACTAAAATATCGTGTTACCTGTATTTTATATACTTTGTTTGGATTGGGTAATGAAGGTTGTTACTCTTTATAATGTTTTATCAAAAGTTTTCTTTACTTCTGCTAAGGGAATCTAAATAATTGCGAAGTCATTTGACACTGAGTTAAGGTCTTAAAAAACCAAATCTTGGCGAAATTTCGTCTAAAATCGTTTTTATATGGTTGTTAAGTGAAAATTTTACTTACTCCTAAGCAATTTTTGACAAGAACTTGTTAGAGTAGTAAAAACAATTTTGAATTTAAAAATATTAAAATTAAATTTTAAAAATAATTTTTATTTGCCAAAAAATTTTTACCGATTGACCTTGACACTAGAAACCAATTCATAACTCCCATCTCTGAGTTACATTATAATCATCTCGTATATTAGGCAAACAAGCCAAACTGTATCGAATGTTTAGAAAACCTAATACACTGAGGGAGTTCCATACAAATGAGTGAAATAAACCTGATAGAATAAATGGTGTTTCTGTAAGCGTGTGTGTGTGTGTTTGCTTAAAACAGATTGAAAGAGAATATATATGTATTCTTTAAGTGTATCTTGTGAATTACTTAAGCAATTGTAGAGAGTGGTTGTTTTTAAAACAACAGCACCAACAACAACACCATCAACTACAAAAAACAAATAAAAAGCAATAGAAGTCAAGTTCATTTTTCAAAAAGAATTTTTTTTTTACAAATTTTTTCTAACGAACCGATAATACTCCAGTGTTAAGTAGCAGTAACGACAGAAGTGGGTGTTACTACAGGCAGGTCCTTTAATTTTAAAATAAATTGATTTAAAAAAAAAAGAAATCTATTAAAGCTTTTAATAATATTGATACTCTTCAATAGTTGCACAAAGACAAATTTAATTGATTTTATTTAATTTTTTAAAACCTTTAAAGCTGCTGCCCACCACAGCCTCTATACTCCATCGAAAGTTTTTCAAATTAATTAAACTTTAAAGGGAGGGATGCAGGTGAAGTAGAGAAAATAAAGCAATATTTTCTGTTTCGTAAGAAGTTGTTTGTTGTTATTTATTTATTTAAATAGACACCAGCAGCCAATGATCTGGAAAAATAAGCAGTGGCCCATAATAAGTGTAGCTTTAGAAATATTTATTCCAAGCGGTTATAATTAATGGCACTCAATGATTTAAGGTAAGTAATAAGATTAGTGGCGATTAGGCACCACAAGCTTTCAAGTTTTACTGTTAGTACCAATCCCTTCTTAACTGAGTGCATTGGTGGAAATGGTTGTTGGTCCACCTAACCAATAGTCTACAGTTTGCATTTTGAATACTCAATTGTACACCAGAATTGTTTGGGGGAAGATTGATATTTCCGTATCTTTATGTATAATAGATACTCTACTTGGCAGGGGTAAATTTTTATTTTTGAAATACATGGTTATTCTAGACTTACGTGCTCCAAAATAAAAGTATGAGTTTGATGCAGTCATTTGGAAATCTACATTCGAAAAGTTATTGGCCGCATATCGAACGGTCCCTCATCCGATCGTGGACGTCTCATCTCCATGCCGTGAAGACATGTACACCCTACAGTCCAATATATAGTGGATACAAGCAAATAAGTTATGGCAACGAGGACACGAATTAGCTACAGAACTTAATCACAAGCTGAACATAAAAACAATTTATATACTAATACTTA
The DNA here is from genome assembly GCA_023159175.1 of Wohlfahrtia magnifica. Classification (NCBI taxonomy): domain Eukaryota; kingdom Metazoa; phylum Arthropoda; class Insecta; order Diptera; family Sarcophagidae; genus Wohlfahrtia; species Wohlfahrtia magnifica. Next base: position 4,266,007 of record JAKWBJ010000061.1, read on the forward strand.
AAGCTAATAAAACTGTAACATACATACTGTAATAACTGTAATATACATACATAATGTTAGAAAGCAAACTACGTTCAATAATCTCGTAATGTAGATTGTAATTATTGCACAACCTACGAAAGAGAAATGATTTCCCATAATTCGTACTGTTGAAGTCCAGTGAAAAAGGACGATAATTGCTGGAATATATATCATGAATTTTAAAATTTAGGCTCAGAAGTAAAAATTTAGAATTAATATCACCCGCAATAAGGTTGCAAACAAAATAAATACCCAGAACTGCCCTCCAACGCTCTAATGTATGAAGTTTAATTAGACCAAACTTAGCCCCATACAACGGAAATTATCAATATAATTCCATCGAAAGCCACGTAAACAGAATAATTTAAACTGCCTCTGAACTGATTCAATTGAAACAATATTACACTGATAATTAGTCTAACAAATGATATGTATAGCTGTCTGGTAATGTAACGATCTGAAAACTCCCTGGACCATATCTTCACAAAACCAAGAACAGCCCGTACTTTACTAGTCGTCATGCTAATATGATCAAGAAATGACAGTTTTCTGTCCAATAACTCACCAGGATAAAAAAGGTAGTAACGGTCTCTAACTGGTAAGAATCAATTGTATACCTGAAAGGTATATTACTCCTGCGAGAAAAAACCATATGCTTACATTCCCTCAGGTTGAGATCCATCAAATTAATCCTGCATCAATCAATACAAACATCAACACTTTGTTGCGGAACAGTCTGCCCATAAATATCATCAGAAGAATAAAACAATTGAACATCATCAGCAAACATTAGACCACTACAGTCAGTAAATAAATCAGGAAGGTCATTGAGGAATAATAAGAACAAAAGCGGGCCCAAATGCGGAACACCGGAAGACACATACACGTTGTTAGACAACATATTTCGAAACAAAATTCTCTGAGTCCTGAATGAGAGGTAAGAGTCTATCCAACAATCAGGAATTCTAATCAGAGCAAGTTTATGAAGCAAAATCATATGATCAACCCTATCAAAGGCCTTACTAAAGTCAGTATAAATAACATCAGTTTGAGCGCCATCAAATTCATGAATAGCAGAAATTGACACACTTGCCACAGAATATGGTTATGAAAAATTTCCCCCCAAATCCACGACCGATTCGGCAAACATATTCACAATGTTCAGATAAAACGGGAAAACGAGTCTTACTCGTAGAACATTTTAGTGTGGAACGCAGATAATTTGCGTTTAACATGAACGAAATCGTAAAAGGATTTCGGGTTACTACTAAATTAGACTTGATTCTATCCAAATACTCTTATAACATTAAGGATTCAACCTACCAAAATCAGCATGCGCTGATCAACCTCAACCTTTCAAATCTAGCACAATTACATGGAGAACCAGAACGATCTAAACGACGGTATACAAATGGAACACACTCCTCGGAGCACTGGGATAATACCCCATAAAAGCTGAATACAATCCTACCAAGTGGAAAAGAGTCATACTGGGGTGAACTCAGTAAAGATTACCAATTAGTAGAAGACACAAACAGTAATAAAAACGCCACCACCATTCACTGTTTTCGTATTGCGCCTAAAAATATTGAAATCACTCGACATGATTTCAGAATCTGCATTAAGTCAAGTCTCAGTAAACACAATTATCTCGAAATCAAAATCAAAGTTACATTATTTATACAGCGCACATGTGGTATTTGATTATTTGATACCGAAAAAGGGAATTCACTAAAAAAGGAAACCATTTCAGAAAACAGTAAAAAATTTTATATCACGTTAGAGTAGATAACATTCTACATCACTAGGCATATAAAAAATATTGGTATCATTTTCCTCTATACTGCTGGGTTCTTTCAAAGTAAAAGCTTTTTGTGTTCTTTTAAATAAAAGTAAAAACAAATTTTTTATTTTCCAAAGTGAAATTTCTATAGTTTTTTTTAAGGATAATGTAAAAAGTCATAATAGAACCATTAACTTCAGGCTAGTGAGACTATTTTGCAATTTTTATTTTTATGTTCAATCAATATATACATTTTTTATGTTGTTTGAAATAGAGGCTAAAAAAAGCAAAGTTAAGCGAAGCTTTTTATTTTTCTTAAAAACACAAACATTTCGTCAACTACTGGTGAAAAAAATCTTGCAGATATTTGCTCCTTTTAAAAATAAACTGATTTATGTTTATAGATGCATGAAATACATATGTATTAAAACTACTTGCTGTAAATTATAACAGAGTATTCTTATGGACCAAATGCCTATTTGGGGCCTTTTCTAAATAATTATAATATTATTTTAAGTGAGTAAAAACCCGGACTTTCAATCCTTCATGGATGGATTCGATTGTTCGAATGGCTTTTTCATTTATCGTATAAACTTCCAATAGTGAAGTGGTAGGTTAGTTCTGAAGATGAAAAGAAAATTGTGTTAATAAACAGTGCGGGCTTTGTTTGGTTATTGATCAGTCAAAGCCCGGATTTGGAAATTCCAATGACGGCAACAAACCTAACAACAAACCATGACGTCAGTTTAATAAAGCGAATGTACGTAATAATGTAACAGTTTCAAGTGGTTTTCAAATAAATATTAAATTTTTCGGGAGCTTGTACTTGGTAGCGCTAAATATTTTGTGAAAATGTATTCTTGGTATAATACATATGTCTTAAACTGTTCACAAGTATATGATTCACAAATAAATCATGCCTTATTACCGATAGGGCTGTTGTCAGAAGAGGCCCAAGAAGCTCGAAATCTTAGAGAGAAATTTTCGCGAAAATGTTCAAGAGAAAAATCTAATGAGGATATATTTTTAAGACGTCTAGTGACTACCGAGCCTATTATATACAATACGAGAAAGTTAAAGGGAAAACGGTAATAATTTTCCACAAGTAGCGCTGCGCTTATTAATGTTTGAACAAAATCCACAAAATCTTCAATATAGTAATGATGACGACGACGATAATGCTGATGATGACGACGATATGATATATGATGATGTTGATGACAACGATAGTAATCTTCATATACTATTATTATTTTTATTTATTAGAAAAAAGTATTGAGAAAATAATAATAAAAAAGAGAAAAAAACTAAAAATGTCTACTAAAGTATGTATAAAAATATTTTTTTATACATTTCTAACTAAAATAGATCGAAATCCATTGAATTAAGTTCTCGAGAAAGGTTACCAGAATTGATTCTCACTTTAAGCATCAAATACCCCACTGTGCAGCGCACATTCTGATAAACAATACCACCCCAAGCTCAGTTTTTTCATGAGATAGAAGAAGGCAAAGCAATACCCCTTCTCCAATGGTTCAGCCTAAATTGAAATTAACGGACCAAAGTGCCCTATGGCCAGAACACATGGTTAACAATAATATCGAACATATCAACAGAAAACATATAATTTAAGAGAGGAAATGCTACTATTAGAGGATGCCCCCATCTTATAACAATCTAATTTAAGACCCGACATAAAATTCAAATTCCTCTATAGAAGTCTTACACGATAATTGAGATATGAAAATGGTGCTCCTAGGTCTTACCACCACCAAATTTCTAGGAGCAGCAGCAGAAGTATCAGTCGGAGCAGATATTCTATCCGAAGAAAAGTCACCAGATGACGATAAAAATGTAAGGGGATTCATATTATTACAAGGCAATGGGGATATAGAGAGCCTTGGAACAGATTTGATAAAATTTTAAGACTTCAGCAAGGGAATACTTGCAAATGATCAGAAACAGTCGAAATACCAATAGAAGGGGTAGTTTAATCTGTGAAAAGTTTGTGAAAATTTGTGTTGCAGATTGTGCCTTCTACGTACCAGCCGTGGCGGCCACATGGCCTAAATCATACTTATGCATTAATTACATAAAATTTCCTATCCAACAAAGCCCGTTTCCTTAATATTAAAAACATATTTCTTTGCTTATTATGATTTAAACTTGTACAGCTCTAAAAAAAACACCCGATACTTGTTGCTTAATAAGTTATTGCTGGTTACTCTCCATAACTGCAATTTTTCACTGCGAGGGTCTCAGTGTTTGCTCGAAAGGATTCGACATATAGCTTATAGCGAAAATGTATTATTATTATTCAAATCCCCTTTTTTCTTAGGTGAAACATAGGGCGACCCCATCACGGTAAAAATTGTAAAAAATCGCCAACACACATAGAGATAGATGTACTCTTGGCTACGTAGCCTTTGAAAATGTTAAGCTCTGGAGCTAATATTTAGGGGGAATATCAAAAACAGATGTACCAACCAAACAAAAAAAAAATTCCTTCCTGGCCACTCCAAATCCTCCTGTAGAGATATTTTTAATCGAGTGCGTGCAATCGCGATACGCAGATAACTTCTCTCATCCAAATATGAATGCGAAATGTAATGTATCGATTTTTTTTACTCTGCCGACTTCTGGTGAGTAACCTGAACGTTTAACATTTTTTTTCATATTAATTGGCTATCGTAATGAAGTGTCATGTACCGGCAATCTATTTCATCTGGGGGACATGAAAACAGCCAGCACCGTTGATTAAGATTAATTCCTTCAAGTTCAGTTCACACTTTCAAAAATCCGGGGTCAATAGTCACCTCAATTGGAGTGCAGATTAGGGAAGTGCAAGAGGGGGGAGAGTTGTGGCTTAATTCTAAATTAATAAAAGAGAACAGTTTTTTTTTTGCCAATGGTGCATGAGGAAACACTACAACCAGACAGTAAAGTCCTCAATTCCAACTCAGCTGTCTGTTGTAGAAGAGTCTTTAGTGCCATTATTGGACATATTATATGGCGTCCAGTGCTAAAGTTATTATGCTTATTGCCATCGCAGGTAATAGGAAGATAATCATACGACCATGTGCACAGCTATTTGCCAGATAAAACATTGATCAGTAATGACTCCGACAGATGTTTCCAAAGAAACTCAATCTTCTGATTTCTTCTTTGTTTTTGGTTCTCTAATTTTTGGGTTTATCAGTTGTTTGAGGTCTAAAATAAAGATGGTTTTCTGTCGTATGAACCTTGCACGTTCTAATATGATATTTGCTGCTAACAGGTTATAATCACTGAGAACTTCTACTCCAGGAAATGTGATGACTTTGGATTAGAAATCTATATGGTTGTTGACTATATTCTTAGCACTATCCTGCATAGACATTCAATTATAGAGTTTTCTTGTAAGTAAACAGAACCAAGCTTTCATAACTTTCATTTTCTGTTATTGATAAAATTCATCGACACCAACAATTAAACAAGCAATTTTTCGTAGCGAAGTCCCCAAAAACAAGATTTAAATTAATGCGGTTTTTATCAGTTTTAACATTTTTTATTTCCTTGTAAAATTTTCTAATTTTTAGAACTAAGCTGTCTGAGGTGGGGGCTTTAGCCTGAATTACGTTATTCTTTTGCTGTGGAGAGAAAAGCTTAAAATCATAAATTTTAGTTTAATTTTTACCAAAAACGGTGGGATTTCACTTTGGACCAGTAAATTAAATAGCATTTACAGTCAGTTGTCATAAATGAAGTTTGGGTAAAGACCGTACTTTTTTGTTCAAATTTGATCAAAATCATTTGAGGTGCGTTTGTACCTTTATTGCAATGTTTATGCATGGGTTTACGTTTTTTCAGCTTCAAAATGATCGGTATATTATGCTACATTACCGGACCCGAAGGATTTCACGTGCAAGACCATATGTTGACGTGGTCACGCCAGTTATCCTATTTGGTGAGAGATAACTGGCTTTGGAGTTGTCATAGCATCCCGCAGAAACCTCATTCTCAGATCGATGTATTAAAATTTTTTTTTTTAGGTTTCACAAGCCGCGTTAAGAGCCTTGGCATGTTTTCTCATCACCTGCCTGGGTGTGGGCTTATTATCTGTCACAACAACATTGTGATTCCTCTTCAACAAAATTTATTTCATGTTTTTTTTCAAAGAATTTAATTTCGATTTGACTGACTGGCATAAGCCATTAAACTACTCACATGTGACCCCCATTCATTAACAAGGAAGTCATTTCATTTCAGCCATCACCAATTACAACACCAACGCCAGCGCAAATAAATATTCAACGCAATTACAAATTGTGTAGAAAAATTATTGAGCCGTTTGACTCCGTTTACATATTAAAAGCTACAAGTTTTTGTAGACCTAAAAATTACACAGAAAAATGGGGAAAAAAGTCTTTTATTACATGACGTTGCCATTGGAACCTACACTTTGGCCCCAAAACCAATTCGTTGAATTGCCAAAAAGTCACAGTGAAATACGATACGATATGATACGTTACACTAGGATATACGACAACGACAACGACAACGACAACACAATAGTCAGGCAGTTGTAGTTCGAAGCAAAGCGTTGGAAAAAGAGAGAAAAAGGGAGAGAGAGAGAGAGAGAGAGAGAGATAGAGAGATATTCGTTTTGTTTTAATGGTGAAAATAAATTTTTACATGTGCTGTGTGTATGTGTTTGTGTGGGTTTCTGGTATTTCCTGTTGTTTTTTATTCATAGTTTTCTTTTTGTTGTTGCTGCTGCTGCTGTTGTTGTTGTTGTTGTTGCTGTTGTGTGTATGTGTGTGTATGTGTAAGAAAATTACAGAGAAAGCTGTTATCGTTGTCAGCGTATGGGTTAAAGAATTAACTTAAAACACACAAAAAAAGGAAAGAAAAACAAAAGATAGAAGAAAAACGAAAAATAAAAAACAAAACAAAATGGCTGAGATCTATTGACTAAAAGGAAAAACAAATTAATTAAATGAAATCAAAATTACAATGTTGTTGCTATTGTTGTTGTAGTTACAGTTACTTTTGTTATTTGGCTGTAAAGTGTTTTTCCTTTTCTGTTTTTGCGTAAGTGTGGGAGAAATTAAAGAAACTTATTCGAAACATTTCTATCCGCCCTTTACGTCTTCACTTTCTCTCTCTTACCGCACTTCTTTTTATCTCATATATGGTTTTTCTTGCCATACGTATGGTAGAGATATTCTTAGCGTATACATTTAATTAAGTTCGTTTTATAACGTTAACTTTTTCTTTTCCTCTACCCCATATACCCTTCCCCACATTAAACTCTTCTCTTTTTTCTGGTTTAAAACATTTGTTTCAGTTTTCGTTGTTGGCATTTCTAACAATGAGTAGGCGAAAGAACAATTAAACATCGAACGTATTGAAAGTCATATGATATTTTAATGGGATTAAACAAAAAGACAAAAGTCGTAGAAAAAAAAATTTAGATTTTGCACACCGCACGCCACAATACGTTGGTATATATGGTATTTGCTCTTGTTAAAATTGTTAAGTCAAACAAAGTACTTGAATGAGTCCTGCTATAGGCCCAACAAATTGATTGAAACAAGTTGTTGTCAACACTCTATACAAATTATGCAATTTTTCAGCAGACAGTTGGTTTACAAGACAACTGTGTTTCTTAGTCTGGCATCATGTAAAAAAAGATTGAATAATACAAAGATATGGTACAGTATGTTATCTTGAAATGTGATAGCACACGAATTTCCGCTGCACAATGTACTTTTCGGTCAGAAGAAAAGGTAAAAATAGTTATCGTATAGAGACACAAATTTTGTGGTCTGCATGCGATGACAGTATATCAAAGATACTTTTTGCCGATTTTATCACTAGACATCGGTAAATAAAATAATTTCTTCAGAAGACTTTATGTTATTACAGTGCTCGTTCTTCAGAAAAAACATAATGTACGGTTCTCTTTACACCCGATAGAAAATCGTTGTCATCATTAAAGCCAACAGTAGTATTTGGGAGTTAAATATGCATCTATTATTGCTCTTAATGCGTGCTGAACTAACAGGTCGATTCCCTTGTTTTGTTTGTGAAATCTTAAGCTCCATAGAGATTCGCCATTAGTGACTGTTGTACCAGAATCGACTTTCTAATCAGACTTCAAAATCTAGAGGCAGTCTGGACAAGGAAGAGAAGAACTGCGGTGGTCGATAGTATCTTGTTAGATTACGATGGTCAATGAAAAATAATTGAAAAATGCCATTCGCGGACCATTGCAGAATTAAAGTGCCTACGGCTCTGAGCATCTAAGCCGAGCGTGAATAATATATGTGTTTATTTCGCATAAAAGTGTGAATAAGAAAAGCTATCCGCGTTATAGTTGCCGTAAATTCTCATTCGCTATGTTCAGTCGCAATTTTTGTATCGTTTTGTAAACGTAGACAAAACATGGATCCAACACAAGAATCCAGAGATCAAAATTAATCAAAGCAGTGAGTTTATTTGAAAAATATAAAAATGACTTGAAGCAATAACAACTACAGTTCAGGGTAAACCATTGCTTTCATTATAATTCTCCTTTGTCACCTTCCGCACAATCCTTTTTTGGCCTATCATCTTCTGTCGTCCTTTAGACTTGTTTTGAAGAACGTACCATCGAATTCTCTGTGCTTTACCATATTTTATCACACTTGCACCGCTGATAAGTGTGTTTTACTTTTCATTTTATCGAATGTGAAATGTATCATCTTGAAGTGTTATAGTTTCATATATCTTTCTTAGAATCAACTTCATATGTCAGTGTGGAGCTTATGACGGTTATATGTACATATTGAAAGTTTCGTACTTTTGGAGAGTAATCCAGACCTCATTAGTTCTGCATGCACGATGTATGATCTAGTTGCAACTTGTATTCCGTCTTGTATGGCCAGTGATGTGCTTTCAACACAATTCCCGGGTACTTAAATTCCTGAACTTTTTTAAAGTTATAGTTGGTTGTTGCGTTTCGTGATTCGTCATACATAAATGACAAATCCCACCGTCGTAGCAGATTATTCTAGGCGCATAAATGTTTCCTGAATGGCTTGTTTGTTTTTGGCTATGATTGCGATATTATCCGCATAAGTATGAACATATATATGTATTTGTGTTGATTTCTGACATAATAGAAATAACAGGTTGCAGTATAGCATAATCTCATACTCCAGGTATTTTTCAAATATTTGGCACAGTGTAAGCATTTGTCGCTTCTTACTAATACTACTCTGATAGTCGACGATGATTTTCTTATCATATATATTGAACTTATCACAGAGAATATTTGAATACTTACATCTTGTAGCATGAATTCAGCAGAGGAATACCTCTAAAAATTTCACTTTTGGCTTTATTACCATTTTTATGTGTTGTTACATACAAAAATACTTTGTTTCCATCCTTTACCTATATTTTTAGCACAAGCTGATGTATGTGTTTGTGAAGCTCAAACTCACCGTATTTTATAAAATCCACATTAATTGTACAGCTGCTCAGCTCTTATATCGGGTGTTTTTTTAGAGGTTCATTATTTTGAGTAGGCAACACTGCTTTATTTGACAACCGATTTAACAGCTGGTAGTTGTTCAAAGTATTGAAGCACAAATTGATATTGACATGAATTTCAATTCAAAATTTTGTTCTCAGATGATGCCTATTTTTGGTTGAATGGATACGTAAATATGCAAAATTGTCGCATTTGGCTTCAGGTTAACCCACAAGCTTTAATAGAAACACCATTACATCCCCGGAAAATTACTGTTTGGTGCGCTTTATGAGCTGACGAAGTCATTTGTCTATATGTCTTCAAAAACGATGATGATCAGAATGTAACAGTCAATGGTAAACGGCTTAGAGACCTGATTAGATATTTCTTCTTACCTCAACTAGCTGGCATTAATCTTGCTGACTCGTGGTTCCAACAGGACGAAGACATATGCTGCATCAGCACGAGCTAGAATTGAATTACTCAAAGCTTTCGATGAACGAGTAATTTCACGCAATGGTCCAATTAATTGGCTACCAAGATTGTATGACTTAACCAAATTGGATTACTTTTTTGGTTATTGAAAGTCACTTGCCTACGTCGATAAACCAGAGACAACAGGAAATCAACATTCGAAGAGTTATTGACGAAAGACGACTGCATATGCTGCGAAAATTGGTATTACTGATTGCGTCTTTTATGCGCCAGCCGTGGCGGCCAAAAGGCCGAAATCATATTTAAACATTAATGTCATAAGATTTCATATTTTCAACAAAAACCGTTTCATTGATATTAAAAATATATTTCTTTGTTTTATTATGACTTAAGCTTGTGTAACTGTAAGAGAAATAAACTACATATTGCGACGACCGTGTTCTAATAAAAGGGTGTTAAAGTGAATTTTCCATACGTTCAATACACCTTCTATATTACTTATGATGTTATCATGCTTAGATTTGGGTAGAAAGTTTTCTAATTCTTCGGGAAACGTCTGCTATTTCAATTGTTTTAAAGACAATTTTAATTGTCAATTTTAATTGTACCTACTTACGTAGGTACTCTTTCTTCTTCATATTTATTTGATAGTTTAATGGATTTAGAGAAGTAGGTCGACGTGCAGTAAGTCTTACGTACAATACTTATCATTTTGATCTCACCTATCGAAAAATGACGATAAAAGATCTTTTATTAAAACAAAGCATAGCCTGCTTTTCGAATCTGTTGGATTGAAGAAAAATAAAAACGCTTATGATGTAAGATATCATAGAGTCTCGACCTATGAACAAATTCCTGTTATCAGACACAATCGGCCTTTTTCCTTATTTTTTTGCTGTGAACTATAGTGAACAGATTTCATTTGTACTCTCTCTTAATTGATTATTTATGCCTGTGTATGTCTGTGGCTGTGTTTGTGTGTATATGTATATAAAGGAATTGAGGGTGGGAGAGTAAAAAAGTAAGCATTACAATATTGGCATAATGTGCATGTGTGTGTGTGTGTGTGTGTGTGTGTGTGTGTGTGTATGTATGTGTGTTGTGTGTATTTTAAGTAAATTTGTAAATAAAACTTAATTTAATGGACATGTTAATAGACATTAATTTAGGTGAACGCTTACAATTAATTCGTTTTTGTTTCTCTGATATCTTTTTACTGTTCAGTTTGTTGTTATTGTTGTCTAAAATCCTTCAACATGTTTTAATTTGTTGCTGTTATTTTTTCTAGTCCTCTTTCTATTGATTTCATTAATTTTTGTCTTTTTTTTTTATTCGTTCGTTTTGTCTGAAATGAATGATTTTCGTACGTTCATTGAATTGTAATGCTGAAATGCATTAAAAACATTTTTTTTAAATTTTGTTTTTTGGCATCATGTTACCCAAATTCGAAATAAATTAATGGCTGAATCAGTTAGTCAGCATGATTTGTTATATATGGCAGCAGGGAGTTGGTCACATTAAAAATGTGGCAAATTGTATTAATGCGCGCAGTCAGTATTGATCGGTTTGTAAGTAAAAGTGAAAACTGAGTGGCGTAATAGCTTTGAAATGATTTTTAAATGAAATACTATATACTCACTCGTATGTATTGATTTCAGATTTAAATTATTAATACGATACTTCGCTTAGTTAAGACAAAATCATTAAACAAATTAGTTAGGAATGAACGAGAATATAGCGCAACTATCGGGTGGGCCATCTATCGGTTTAAATTTGAACCAGCGGTTATTTCGAATCGGGCAATACGTATGTCATTCTATTCTGTCACATAATTTAGTATATTATCTCCACTGAACGAAATGAATCGATTTACGCTTGAGTAACGTTGAGATTTAATGGAAATTTGTTTCCAAAACAACGACAATTGGTTGGAAATTGCAAAAATAGCAAAACTCATCTTTTCGGATGATGCTTATTTTCATCTTGGTGAGTACGTTAATAAGCAAAATTGCCTTACAGATGTCTGTTTGGTGCGGCTTGTTGGTCGGAGGCATCATTGGCCGATATTTCTTTGAAAATGAGGACGGCGCAACCATTACGGTCAATGAAAACACCTATCGCACCATGGTAAACAATTTTTTTGTGCTCGCTTTTCATGATATTGATGTGAACGATGGTTGGTTTCCGCAGGATGGTGGAACTCGCCACACATCTCATGCCACAATCGATTTATTGCTCCAAATGTTTGTTGGCCGTTTAATTAGCCGAAATGGTGATGTCAGTTGGCCACCAAGAAGATGCGATATGACACAGTTGGACTATATTCTGTGGGGTGCCGTTAAAGGTAAGTGCTATGCCGACAAACGAGAGACAATTGAGCATTTGAAGGCCAACATTTATGATGCCATTTTCGAGATACAACCCCAAGCACTCGAAAAAGTTCTCGAAAATTGGTCCGATCGAGCGGGGTACTGTGAGCAAGCCGCGGCATCCATATGAATGAAATAATATTTAATTTCTAACTGGAACAATTGTACTTCACAACAATGAAATAAATTTGGCAAAATTTCAAACCGTTTTTGTTTCATTGCTTTTTTAAATTAAAACTTTTAAATGGCCTACCCATTTACATTACACTTTATGAAGTCGTTGCAATTGTTATACCCTTTATATATAGTTTTTGGTAACCTCTATGATATTCTGGAGGATAGATAACAAGTCATTCAATAAGTCCATAGAATGACACATAGATGGCATTACTAGAATTTTGTCCATATGATTTTTATTAAGCACTACTCTTCAAACGATACGTGCATAAATTTGACAGCAATCTGATTATTGATTCGTGAGTTATACCATTTTATGTGAAGCAACTATTGTTATTGAGAAAAAAAAAAAAAATAGAAAAAGTGAACTTCGAGTTTTGATAAAGCATTGCTTTTTGGAGAAAAAAATACAGTGGAAACCAAACAATGGCTTGATTTACATAATCCGAACTCTGCTCCATCGATACAAATAGTAGAGATTGGATTGTGTCGCCAAATCAGGTTGTTATTCCAGAAAACATCATAAAAATATACAAATTGGTTACAACGATCGCAAATTGAATGTGCAAAAGCTAGCCGACATTATATAGATATCAGATGGCAGTGTTTTTACCATTTTAGACGAACATTTGGGTATGCGAAAGCTCTGCACAAAGTGAATGCCACGTGAGCTCACAGTCGATTAAAAACAGAGGATTGTTTGGCACTGTTAAACAGCAATAAAATGGAATTCTATCGTCGATATGTGACAATGAATGAAACATGGCTTCACTATTACACACTAGAATCCAAAAGACAGTCAGCCATGTGGACAGCAGTAGACGAACCGAATCCAAATTGAGCCAAAACGCCACAGTTGGCCGTTAAGGTGATGGCGTCTGTATTTTGGCGTGCGAACGGAATAATATTCATCGACTATCTTCAAAAAGGGAACCACCGTTAACAGTGACTATTACTGTGCACTTTTGAATAGATTGACGACTGAAATCGAAAAGAAACGACCACATTTGGGAAATAAAAAAGTGTTGTTTCACCAGATAATGCACCGTGTCACAAATCGATGAAAACTATGGCAAAATTGAATGAATTGAGCTTCGAATTGCTTACGCACCAGTGACTTTTTCTTGCTTTCAGATCTCAAGATAAGGTTGCTGAAAAGAAATTTAAGTCCAATGATGAAGTAATCGCTGAAACTGAGGTCCGTTTTGACAAGAAAAAGAAATCGTACTACAAAAGTGGTATCGGAAAGTTGGTAAATCGCTATACTCGTTGTATCGCCCTCGAAGGCAACTATGTTCAATAATAATATCCAGTTTTGTTAAATTTTTTTTTCTTACTTATCCAACGGACGTGTTGAATGACATGTCTGCTACTTATTCTTACTTAGTCATTGAACGAAATAAATTAAAAAAGAAAAGCTTTTTATTGGATCGAAAATGTTGAATTTTGTGCCAACAAAGCATATTTTATTTATTCAATTTGAAAAAAAAAATAGCTAAAGCAGATCAAATGTGAAATATGTTTGTGAAGTTCAAAAGTCCAAACCGCCCAAAATGTTCGAAAATGAAAACATCTGCAAACAGTAGTATTCATTTAAAATCAAATAAATTGGGTATTACACGTGTTAAAACCGAGAGAGACTTTTGCATGCCTTAAGTGCTGTTTGAACGTCATGAAGAGATAAATTTTTGCATCGAGCTATTATTGGCGATCAAAGTAAATCTCGGCCAAAGAACTGAATTGACGCCAAAGCCTAATATTCATGGTGACAAGATATAACTATCTATCTGGTGGAAGCGCTATATAGTACATACCTTGCCTGGCCGTACTACTATTTGTATTGCTTAATGCAGAACGCTCTTTCTGAAATACACTTTATCTGACCTTAAATAATTAGAAGTTCTCTTGACTCGGATTCGGAATGGCAAATGATTAAGAAAAACTAAAGCCAACAAATGCCATTTTTAAATCAAATACCCAATACATGGCAATAGCTTAATTGACGCTACGAAACAATGGAGAGAACCTGGTGACAAAAATCTCTATATATGAAATGTCACCACCAACTGCGGAAACTGATCGACCGATTTCAATCAAAACTTTTAGGGTTGTTGGTGGTGGTCTCTAGATGGTTTATGTAAAGTTTGCTTGAAATCGGCCCAGTGGTTCCGGAGATATAGTATTTAGATTTTCCAACAAAATGCCCTCCATTTGCCATATTATGATTTCTTATTGTTACTTGAAAAGTTTATAGGCTACAAAACAAAAAAGTTAAAGTCAAAACAACGAGTCATCTTCAAGCACCTTAAAGGCAGAACAACGTTTGCCGGTTCAGCTAGTAATCAATAAAAATCAATTAAACAACGAAAGTGGATTAAGGCTTAAGCTAAAGACATTTTAATCGAGCAGAAAGAACACATTTTGCATTAATATTTGAATACAAAAGGCCATCTACTCGACGATACTATGATTGCACAAACTCGAACATAAGCATAAAAAAAGGTTATGTGTGTTGATTGACGTATTGAAAATTCACCACGAATATTGCAGACAGCTTTGACGAATTGCGTGACTTTGGAAGAGTTATCAGCAATGTATACTTCAAGAATGCACCAAGAGTTAATAAAATCAGCAATAAAATGCTTACGGAGATGCCGCTCTTTACGAAAAGAGTAATTATCTTCGTATTAAATGCCGTTTTGCGCTGGGAATATTACCCACCAGCATGGAATTGAATTTGAAACATGGAAAACACTATACATACAGGCCACTAAGCCTGATATCCAATATATCCAAGTTGTTAGAGAAAGCTGTAATTAAAAAGTCACATTCCCTAATGAGAAACAATCACTGCACAATCAAACAAACACATTGACTAGTGAGTACCGTAAGAAGGGCGTTTGAGAAAAAAAAAATTCTCCGCTGCGCTATTCATCGACATTTCTCAGACAGTACGTTTCGATAAAGTATGGCATGAAGATTTGATACAACTAAACTAAACCCAAGGAAATATCTTGTTACCTATGCTATATCTGGTATATACCTCTGATATGTCAACATTCAGTAATACCCATACCTCAACATTCGCCGATTATGCAGTTTTCTTAAGATGCGATATATGTACCTTTTTTTTCCTCCGTCACTCCTCTAGGAAGCATATTGGCTTTTCACAAAGAATCGAAACCACAATTAAATTTTTTCTTCGTCTTATGCATGCGCTCTAACCACTACACCACGCCAC
The DNA here is from genome assembly GCA_023159175.1 of Wohlfahrtia magnifica. Classification (NCBI taxonomy): domain Eukaryota; kingdom Metazoa; phylum Arthropoda; class Insecta; order Diptera; family Sarcophagidae; genus Wohlfahrtia; species Wohlfahrtia magnifica. The sequence goes on from JAKWBJ010000061.1 coordinate 4,281,534, forward strand.
CCCAATATATATGTACATATAATATGGAAAATCCCCACAGATTCTGAGTTGATGCAAGTGAAAGTAAATGCGATACAAATAAATTCGCTTATCAATAAATTCTTTATAAGACGATTTTGAAGTCAGATTGGTGTGTAGTTGGAGTATAGATATAGGTCACTGTTTCAATTTTGCGACTAATAACAAATGTTATATGGCTTATAAGAAATTCGAACATACATACAGACCTGAACGTGCCTATGGTTAGAGAGGAAATAACGAGCTATACTGAAACGTATTTGAAGAAGCTAGAGATCCACCCGAACCAACTAGCTCATGCAATCTTAAATGATGAAGGTCATATTCGACTAAGGTCACATTCGATTGTCAATTTAAATCCATGAACCGTTGATATTTCGTCCTGCGTTGACTGGACTAAATAAGTCTAATAGTAGTATAAGTATTAGACACGATTTTGATCCATTGGGACAGATGCGTAAATTTTCATCAGTCTGCATTATATTGCTTATTTGAATACCTGCATGTTATGACTTTGAACCCTTGATCGTTCTATTCTTAGTTTACCTCGCCAGAAAATATTGTTTCAGTTTTTCTGTCTTAAAGCAATGGTTAGAAAGAAAATCTCTTTTTTTTCCTATAAGTTTTTTTAGTCACTATCAAACAAAGATTTTATTTCGTTATTAAAAATAGAAAAAGAAAATAAAGAGGCTTCAGAGCTCCTTTAAGGATTAAAAAGTGAAACAGATATTTCATTAAACTAAAAATAAAAAAGAAGTTCTAAGTCAAGGCTTTTACGAGTAAGTGGCATTTTTGGACAATTTAAGTCTACAGTTTTTTCTTTTAACATTTTGATTATTTTCATGTACATAAATTTTATTATTATTATTTTTTTTTTTTGGTTGTGTTTCAAAACAGAAACGTGCGTAAATTTTAAAATATTTCAAAAGAATGGCAGAGAAAAATTATTATACGGCTTTATTTTCTTTTGCCATAATTTTTTATCTTTTCTTTTTTGCCTTTTGGGGTCATGAGATATCATTAATTGCCCGGTCAGTCGACAGAAATTTTGTGTGTGGACGTTCATAATTTAAAAGACTTAAACGCTGCTTTAGAAGATAAAAAATAAATAGAAAAAACTCATAAGAAAAATATTAAATAGAAATTTATAATTTACTTAAAAAGCCAAAAACCTCTAGAAAATGTTAAAACCTTAAGGGAGAAAAATTATGTCGGAATTTTAGAAAATAAATAGAAAATAATATTAAGGAATGGAAATTCTAGAAGACGAATATTATTAAATGTATGATGGAATAATTGATGTGAAATGACTACTACGGCTTCTGCCAGCCGTTTATTTTAAGTCACTACGACTATAATTTTTCTTATTTCATTTCATTTAAATCTTCTTTGTAATTAAATTAAAACGACCCTGTTTTATAAAAACTTTATTTACCGGGAGGTGTAACACAAAAATGAATAATTTTAAATTCGTAATTTACATTGGCCAGGGTCAAAGAGAAAATATATTATAATAATATGTGGTAAATACTAATGAAGAAAAAGCAAAATTCAGAAGCTAATTTCTTTCATTTACAATTTTTATATAAAATTTTTGTCGAAAATTAAAATATGGTCTGTGGGTAATGTCCGGTTTGTTGAAACTTTTTAATTTGAAAAAAAAAAAAAATTAAAATCAAACATCATATAGCTTTTGTAATAGCCAACATCCATAAACTTCAATTTTTTAAGTTTGGACAAAAAGAAAACAATTCGAAAAGCTAAAATCACATTATACATTGCGTTTTAACCTTTTTAAAACGTTTAAATTCTTTAAAATTGCGTAAAATAAAATAATGTAGCGAATTTGTTCTTTTTATTTGTACACAATTACTTTTTATCTTAATATAGCACCTTATTTATCTTGCACTTAATATTCGTTTATACAACACTTTTATTTACTCCTAAAGATGACTTTACTTTACGACTGCAAAATGGTAACTAACTCTCCAAACGAAATGCGCCACCTTTTACAGTAGTTCATTATCAATTTCGAATGTTCTTGTAGTTATTTATCTACGTTATATTCAAAAGATGTAAAATTATAGTACACAAAAAGGAATCAAGCTGGCAACACTTTTAAACATGTAGTAGCTCATACAGACCTTTGACACAAACCAATAAAGTATATAGCTAAAATCTCACCATACAGTTCATGATGAGGTATATTTTCTTTTTAGGAATTTTTATTTTCGTAACAATATTATATTATAAAAGAAATAAATATGTCTTAAAAAATATATATATTAAAATTGGATTAATATCATCTAATCATGTTATTACCAGAAGAAACGAAATAATTTACATGAATAAATTTTGCAATTAAAAAAAATTAATTACTTAATTATAAAAAATTAATACAAAACACAAAAAAGCAACAGAATAAAATGAAAATCCGTAAAAAATATTTGCGTTATATTTAACACTGAAAATCAGGGTAACTTTAGCTTGATTCGTCTGCTTGGTTGGTTTCACTAGCCACGAGTTCTGTGAACATAAAAATAAATTTTCAACAAGCTGGTTGAATTATGGATGAGTGGTCGAAATATTCACAAACTTCGGGATATAATCCTACTCTTTTTTCAGTTTCAGCTTTGCGCGTTTCAAAATTTCCAGATTCCCTGTACTCTTCTATCCCTCTTTTCAGAGGAATATTATTACAATCCTGGTATACAATACATAAACAAACTCCTGACAAAAAGTAAAATATTGAATGGACAAAATATTACCAGAATATGTGTGAAAAAAATCAAAAAAGAAAGCACACAGTCACCAAAAAAAAAAAAAAGAAAACCAAAAAAAATAATCAGAATTTAAATTTCGTTTCACTCAATTAAATTCGAATTTTCACTTCCAAAATTATTTCCCCAATGACCAGTGTTGTCATATTGTAATGTTTATACTGTTTTCCTAGTTTTTTAAGATGCAGAAAAGTTGTTCAATTTTTTCCAAAGATAAAAGTTTTTTTTAAATCTATGTATGTAGTTTAGATAAATTTACATACATATTTATTTATTTGCTTAAATCAAAAACGTAGTGACAAAATCTTTCAAACTTTATTTTATTAAGATTTCATATCGACTAAAGACAATATTTTGGCAACGTACAACGTTGTTAGACGTACAACGTTTTAAACGTTCTAGCTCTTCTGCAACAATCGCCAAATATAAATCCAATCAAGAATTTGCGGAAAGACTTGGATAAGCGAGTAAAAAATAGCACAATAACCAAAATTATAAGTTATAAAACAAAAAGGATTAACAATTTATTATTAATTTTCGATCTATAACCAACATCTTATAGTTTCTAGTTAAAATTTTAAATAATTATGTTCATTGAAATTTGGGATTTTTTCTTTATTAATAATTAATACGAAAAAAAACAATATTCGAAAAGAAATATCGTGAATTTTGTAACAAATTTATTATTCTATAGGGTGGCAATTTGAAACGTTGTACTTAAAAGTCCAATAAAACAAAAACGGTTTGATTTTTGTTAAATTTATTTTGTTGTTGTGAAGTACAATTGTTTCGGTTAGAAATGAAATATTATTTAATTTATATGGCTGCCGAGGCTGGCCTCACAGTACCACATTCGATCGGACAGATTTTCTCGGCAATGGCATTAAGAATGTTGGCCTGTGATTGCTCAATTGCCTCTGGTTTGTCGGCATAGCACTTGTCTTTAACTGCGCCCCACAAAAAATAGTCCAAAGTCCGAAAAGACGATTTTTTTTTAAATTTATTTTTTTGCAGTTTACGACCAATTGTCTTTGTTTTGGAAATAAATTTCAAATAACTCCCAACGTTGCTCAAGCGTAAATCGATTACTTTAGTTCAGTTTAGAGAATGTCCTGAATTTTGTGACAAAATAGAATGACATAAGTATTGCCGGATTCGATATAATGGCCCAACAGATAATAGAATCTTTATTATATAATTATATTCTTATATTCTTATATTATTATATTATTATATTATTATATTATTATATTATTATATTATTATATTATTATATTATTATATTATTATATTATTATATTATTATATTATTATATTATTATATTATTATATTATTATATTATTATATTATTATATTATTATATTATTATATTATTATATTATTATATTATTATATTATTATATTCTTATATTATTATATTATTATATTATTATATTATTATATTATTATATTATTATATTATTATATTATTATATTATTATATTATTATATTATTATATTATTATATTCTTATATTATTATATTATTATATTATTATATTATTATATTATTATATTATTATATTATTATATTATTATATTATTATATTATTATATTATTATATTATTATATTATTATATTATTATATTATTATATTATTATATTATTATATTATTATATTATTATATTATTATATTATTATATTATTATATTATTATATTATTATATTATTATATTATTATATTATTATATTATTATATTATTATATTATTATATTATTATATTATTATATTATTATATTATTATATTATTATATTATTATATTATTATATTATTTATTATTATATTATTTTATTATTATTATATTATTTTGTTATTGTAGATGTAGGTAGATCTTTTTAATATAAAACCAAAATATAAAATTTGTCAAGTCAAAAGTGCTATGAAGTTATTTATTGTTATTTTGACATATTAGTTCAAGTGCTCCAAAGTACTTGCTGTTTTTAACCACATACGTATTAAGTTAGTGAGAACACGAAAATTTTTCTCTGTGATAATTAAGTTGAATGGGTAATTTGCATTACTAATATCGGAATGAATTTATTTTTATTAAAAATATAAAAATCTTAATATTTTGTTAAAAATTTTAGTATTATCGGAAGAAATAAATAAATAATACAGTTAAAAAACAACCCGTACGCATATCCAGTGAAGACTTAAAGCTAGAGCGTAAAAATACGTGTAAATTGAGAAGGACGAGTGTCCTATGAAATGTACGTGACTCATTTAAAGTTCCCGTCGAATATGCCATTCGAAAGATTTTAATTTTCGAATTGAATTACACAATAACTGTTACTTTAAAACAAATTTGTGAAGTTCTTAACAAACTTAATGTGTTTTGGAACGAAATTTTCAATGTGGATCCAGAAAAAAACAATCATAGCTTCAGTGTGGTGTTAACGATCTATTTTCTAACCATTTCTCGTTGACCATTCCTTTTAATTATAATGGGAAGATTTCTAGTGATGAAAATGATAATCTGCCAAATGGTGATAATAAATTACATGTTTCCTCTACTCATCAAAGTGACATAGAGCCAATTGAAAAAAGGTTAGACGCGTACATATTTAATAATTGTGATATATAAAATATTATTAAGGAATTACTTTTTCTTGTATTTATTGAATAATTATTACGTATTTTATTGTTTTTATAAATTAAAAAAATTGTTGTTTTCTTTTATGCGATTTTGCTTGACTTTTAATGCGTTTTTTTTACAAATTCAGTAGTGAATCAAGAGTTTATATAGAGTTGTTATATCGTTTTATGTAGATTTTCGCGGATTGAACTGACTGGGATTGTTATCCTGCAAAATTCGTAATTTTCCTAAACCAGCTTTGCATTTTCCTTTCGAATACTAGGATAAGCAAATGTATCCATTTTACTAAAAATATAATGGATTCTACTAACTTGTCCACACCATCACTCGAAAGACAGGTCCAAACTGTAACATGATAATGCAGGTAATAGTTTCGCTCTTTTCAATGTAATTCATGATAATGATATCGCGTCTAGACAAAAAACTATAGTTATGCCTCTATGCCTTTTTGTGTACTTTTACTGTTTTAATTGTTCTAATTTTTGGACCATCCTCGTACTTTATTCATAATTTTAATATATCTAATTCTTACTCATAAAAATAATACTTCGTATTAACGAATAATACGGATCAACATCAAGATTCTTAGTTTTAAAAGGATTTAAGAAAAAGTTTACTTTTTTAATTTCTATAAAAATATGTACTTGATTTTCTTATTAGGGGTTTTATGTCTTTTTTTTCAAATTTTCATACAACAATACTTCATTATTTGAAGGTGGTCCTTATTTTTTTTAAAATATACCAGTTGCTACATAGACATACCATATGAACGTGAGCATTCGTATATGCAGCTAAAACCATAAATAAAACAGAAATAAAAAATTTATGCAAATCCCCCACAAACAAAATATATGTCACTTGACTGACATTTTTATGTCGTATTGATTTACAGAAAAGCGTCAACTTAATTTAAAGCTCTTTTTTCAAACTTGTATACCGAAAAAAGTCAACAACACAGCCACAACTTCAGACATAATTTTTTTATGTGTGCCATTAATGTAAAAAGTTTTTCGTATAAAAATGATTTTTCTTTATGTTTTTTGGTTGTTGCGTTGTGTGTTTGTATGTTTGTTTAGTCCTTATTTTACATTATGCTCACAAATATCCATAAAACTATAGCAACACCAACACCAACACTAATACTGATGACAACGGCAACTCAGAAAATAAAGTGATGGGAGGAAGGAGGAGAGATAATTCATAAATCAACATTTGAATCATGAGCACAATTTTCAAAAAATGACTAAAAATTTCATTTCATTGCTGACGACAAATATTATGGAGGGTGAGTGAATGGGTGACTGAGTGACAGAAAAGGAAACAACGAAAAAAGGAATGTTTTGGACAAATTTAAACAAATTTTTAAATAAAACGAACGACACGGAGTGTGTGTATGTGAATGTGTAAGTTTTTGGTTAAAAGTGTTTATTTACTCTGAATTTTAGTTCATTATAATAAGTTTTGTTATAAAAAAGAGACTAAGAGAGAGAGAGAGAGAGCGAGAAAAATAACAACAATAATGGCTTAATCAAAATAAATAAATAAAAGAAAATGTATGCCATTGAACAGTAGCATAAAGGGCCGAGAGAGAGTAACTGCTGAGCTGTTGTTAACAATTTCATTTGCTTTAATTGCACTCTTTTGTGTATATGTTTATGTGGTGAAAGGGTACGAGTATGTGTGTAAGTGCATGAGAAGTGGTTTATTTTTGTCACATTTAACCAACAACTACTACTACTATTCATGGCATATTTACATAAATAATAATGGCTTCTATTCCCACATATCTGTACATACAAGTTCTCCGCTCTTGTACACCCACTCACTATAATTTATTTCATAAAGACTTGGCATGTGTATGTGTGTTTATTGTGTTTTTGTTCAAAAATTATGCTTTAAAATAATGTAATATATACTCGTATACCAGAGTTGTATATCGTTTGCTTCTTAAAATGGAATATAAAAAACATATTTATTTTTATAATAAACAAAAAATAAGCACAGCGTCACAATTTACAATTTTCGTTTTTCGGTAAAATGCGTTAAAATTTTTTTATTTTCATTATTTTTTCGCTTTTAGTTCCATGCTTTTGTGTGCTACATCATTATAGCTTCTTGAATAGGTTTATTATAATGTATGTAACATTGTAAGTATTTGTTCTAAAGTCTGCTTACTAGAAAACATACAGTAAATTCTTATTTTTTTTCCTTTTGAGTTCAGCACTTAGGGGATGACCCCTACTAATGCAGTGATTTGTGCTGGTACTAAGAAAATAAGTTGTGGAAATAAGGATAGGGGGAGTAGTGCTTGTGTCGTAAGTGGCGGGGAAAACTTTCGCGAGAAGATCCTTTCACAGACTAACAGTGCAGCAAAAAAACGAATTCTCTATATAAAGCTTTGTGCGATTTATTGGGCAACCAACTACAAAGGGATGAGCTGTACGCGAAAAACGAGTCTTGTAAATATTAAAAAGCAGAAGCACTTCAAAGCTTCCTTCGACAGTCGAAAAATGTTAACGTTCCACCGAGCATCACAGTGAATTCTCATATCCAGAACATCCAGAGCATCAACATCCTCAATATTCACATTTTCCATTGAGACGGATGACTCGGCAACACCATTACGTCTGTGTGTAAAAAAACATTGGGTGTGCGCGCATTAAATCTACCCTATTCGCACAATCGCAGTTGGAGATTTTCGCCAAGTCGCTTGTGAGTGTGCCCTTTATATTCAGCCTTTTGCCCTCAATCTCCTAAAGGCTTGGCCTGCGTAGATAGTATTAGAAGTGAGAAGAAGAAAGTCATTAAGATATATTAGAAATAGACTGCGAGAAGGAACAGAGCCTTGCGGTAGCACTAAATTAATCCTAAGCTCGTCGGATGAGAACCCATCTATAACCACTCTTATAAAGCGATCTCTGAGAAGAATCGACACCAGAAGCAATAAGTTTCGACACAAGAAACTCATATCAAACTCTATCAAATGCCTTTGGAATATTCAAAGCCACAACACTGCTTTCGCTCAAAACAATGAATGGATTTGTTGCTTCTCTCGGAGAGCACCGGCAGCAGATTATCACCGCTGATGATCACTTAGCAGATCGCTGAACTCTAAATACTTCAGAACGTGGCGATGAACTATACTCTCCATAACTTTGGAGAGTGCTGACCAAACTGCTATTGGGTGGTAGTTTTCAGGGATGTAGCCTCGACTTATTTAGGGATTGGCGTTACAACAGCAACCTTCCAGCAAGACGGAAAAATACTAGCGCGATATGAGGCACTGAAAAAGGCTGGCAAGCGTCAATGAGCTCTGCTTGAGGACCATTGCTGGTATGTCATCCGGCCCAGAAGACTTATTAACGTTGAGATTTACAAGTCGAATTAAAATTTAATCTGTATGAGATAACCATTAAATTGGCGAATTGACGAATTTGGTATAAAGTCGGTCAGTCATACAAAAGAATCGAAGATGTAATTGTAGATCTGAGCTGGCGGCTCTGTTTAGGTTAAATTATAAAAATGTCATAAACATTTCAATCAATGGAATGTGATTTGGTTTATTATTTATTTTCAACATCCATCTTGTCTTTACCAATTTACACTCAAGGCTTTTTTTAGTTAAACTGGAAAATACTTTTGGATTCAAAAGGAAATAATAATTAAAATATGCATTTAGTCCCGTAATAGAGAGGGATTCATAATTTCTATTAGAAATTTGCTTGCAAAGAGTGTATTTATCCTTAGTTTCTTTGTTTCCACAATTTTCCTTAGTTGGTTCATATGTCTACAACTAATAGATATACATACATATTAAAGTTTATTGGCCATGTATACACTTGAAAGCCGACATTTATATTCTTAAGCTTGTTCAAGCGTCTTTATCTGACTCTTCATTGCCCAAGTTATTCTTTTGCTTCGGTATTCAACTAAAGTTGATGTTATATTGCTCACCAAGAACTTCATGTTGTAAAGGGTGGTCCAACCAAAACGCACGATGTTAATTGTAAATAAAACAAACAGTTTTCAGAGAATTATCTCAAAACTTTTATTGTAATAGAAGGATCTATGCCAATTATGTGTGAAACAAAATATGGGCCAAATAATCGTTATGGCCTCGGTGGCATACCTCTATCCGTCGGAAAAGAAGTTTAACGGTGTCAAGTCACATGACCACGACATGAGATAACACGGCCATTCAATTTAACGCGCAAAAGAGCCATTGTTTCGCTGGCTGTGTGGCAAGTGGTACGACCTGTTGGATCCATATCCTTAATTTCTGGCCAAAAGAAGTCGGTTACCATCTCGCGATAGCGAACACCATTCACGGTAACTGCTTGGACGACCTCAAGCCCGATGAGGCCGTCATAAGCCGCACAAAACAGTCACTCTTTGTGAATGCTTCGGCTTTTCAGCAATCATTCGCGGATTCCCATTTACCCCTACTGCTTTATTAGCTAACTTACTAAAAAATATGAAACAAAAATTAAAGATTTCCAGAGTAGGGTTAAGATGTACTGAATTTGATTCAGTTCAGTGATTGGTTCGGATAAGTTCGTCATAAACAATAGAGCCTGGCTGTCTTGATGAAGATGAAATGCCTCCATAGGTGATCCTACTGTTTCATAAATACTTATTCATAAGCTGAAGAGGTACCTCTTTACAACGTACTAAGATTTGGTGCATAGCGTTTTTAGCTGCCAAAAAGAGTATTACATATGGTTCAGCAAAGCCTTTTATGTATTTAGTTTAACTTGAATTAACGGTTATTGTACCGTTCATTAGACATAGAATTTGACACTTTCGGTGCTGACAATGAGTGGCTCGACCATTAAAAATATCTCTGAATCTATTTATATAGGACTCTTACATGGTGAAAACACTTGTCATCTCACACTATGCCAGCGCCTCTATGGTAAAGCGTGGGGTCTAAAACCTAGAATGATCCAATGGACTTCTATAACAATAATAAAACCTATACTAACCTATGGCCTGGAACGGAGTAGGACAATGCGATTACTCTGCTAGGTAAAGGTCTATAGCCTGACTTGTGTTTAAATCACATATGCTCTGTGAACTTCTTCTACTGTTGTCATGAGAGCCATCCTGCACATTCCTGGGGGAGACATTTAATAGTGCTCTTAGACTGCCTATCGTCTAAGGTTTAAAAGCTGGCGATATTGTGGGCACATGAAGATATTTCACCTAATTGATGGCGTTCGCCTTGTTGGGATAGATAATTATATGTCAGCTATTTTGACGTTGGGCTGGAACTTTTTGGTCCTTTTCCGAAAGTATTTATGGTTGGATAAATCGTGGTGGAGCAGCGGCGCGGACCAAGTTTGCTTCACCCAATGTGTTAAAACATACTGGTGATGACACTGCAGCCGGTATGGTTGGTTCCAATATCCAAGGGCTTTATTGTAAGCTTTATCATCGGAAGCTATGATGAACTGCATGCCATCACTTAATTGACTTGGCGTTCATAACAGGGTTAATCTATGATGAGCCCCTTGACAAGCTTGCCATCTAGAGAATAAAAAGACTGATTGTTTGGCGAACAAGGGCGCCGACTGGTGTTTATAAGACCTGAGTAATTTTTCGGTGACACTGTGGAATAAAAAAAGAAGTGGACCTGGTCCGAGGGGGAATTGGCTAAGTTTTAGAGGATTGCTGCGGTATGGGACTAATAGGTTTATTTCGTTTGCTCTCAGTGAATCCGGAAAGACCAGCTCAATAAGAGCGCACTCAGGTCACTAACGTTTCTCTTAACCGTGAACTGTAGTTTAAGATACCATCAGTGTATTTTGAGAAATGTTGAGGATGATCGGTATGGTTACTGCACGATTTGTGTTAAAACATTTGAACATGTACTATGTGAGTGTCGAGCTGTTTCGGATCAGAGGAGATATTTCCTGTTCCACCAAATATGATTTCTTGCTTTATCACAGCCTCAAACTATGGTCTGCTTCAAAATGATAAGGTCACCTTAATATTTGCTAAATTCATCTAAACTATCAAATGTTATGTATGGTCAGCTTATTCAAAAAAATTCTATGTTCAAATAAGTGAATAATAAGCCGGTGTTGCTCTTAAAGATGTACTGTTCAAAAAATAAGGTCAGTGATTCATTTATCCAAACTTTTATTTAAACGAAGCATTAATCAATTATTTTTAATTTATACAGTTCTCATTTCCTTCTATTGTCTTAAAAATACGGGATGGCATCACACTTACTAAATTGTCCAGAACGTTGGAGCGGTTTTCGCACCAGCTGTTGCAGATTGCCACTTTTAATGCATCTTTTGTCCGGTACTGTTTGTTGTCTGCATAAACATTATGCACAAGCAGTCCCCACAAATTTTTTATGGGGTTTAAGTCGGGGTGGTCGTGCTAGCCAATCAAGTAACTCAAAATTGTGCTCCTCAAACCATTGTCTGCTCGACTTGCTGACATGAATTGCTGCGTTATCTTGCTGAATGGTAAAAGTTTTTTCAGCATTTTGGGCCATTAAGGCAGCAAATGTTTTAGTTCTCTAAACTATCCATTCGAGTGGAAAGAAAGCAGAGTTCCAGGGTACCATGTGGGCTAAAGTCAGCCCAAACCATTAAACTGCCACCACCGAAATTCCGTTTGGAAAAAAATAAGTGCTCCTTCATTAAATCTCGCCAATAGCAATTGAAACCATCTGGACCATCCAGGTTAAATTTTTTCTCATCAGAAAAAATTACCTACAAACCCAAAAATGTATAAATTATCTCATAACCTTCTTAAAAAAACGTTTACCTGATCCCAATTATTGTCATGTTGTTTTTCAAAAACTCCTTGCGCTTAATCTTATACTGCTTAGTCAGACAGGGAATTTTTTTTAATTTTGCTCGAATAAGGTTTAGCTGGCCGTTGATAGCTCTTAGAATTATGCTTTTTGAAGCTTGTAATTTCAATTTCTCTTTTATTGTTACTGCACTTTTCATGAAAGGCAGTCAGGACCTTTGGACGACCCGTGCTTTTTAATTTCCCACAATCTTCTCTGTTTTTGAGAAAATTTTGCACAACACACCAAGATCGTCCCAGTTTTTTCGCCATTCTACGGATACTCAATCCCTGCACATGAAGAGTCACAATTTGTCCTTGTTCATAAGGTGACAAAGGTTTCCCGCAACCCACACCCCGCAGATAGTATTTAAATTATAAATTATTACAAACAAATAACAATTGTGACACCTTCTGATTATTAATCACTGACTTTATCATTTTGACGCATTGCATTTTGCACTTATTTACATAAATTTAAATAAATATAATATAACGGTACATCTCTAAGAGCAAAACCGGCATATTATTAATCTTATTTGAACGTAGAATTTTTTTGAATATGGTGACCATACATAACATTTTATAGTTTGGACGAATTGAGCGAATATTAAGGTGACCTTTGTTGTTAGGCCACTTAGTAGCCTAACGATTAGTTCGAAAAGTAGCACTTTAAAAAAACCGGTTTTAGTTTCATAATAATTCAAATAACCGATTAACTGGTTCTTTTATTTAAATAAAATTGTTCCTAATTCTTGAAGCGCCGAGCTGGACCACGTCGCTTGAAAAATAAACAGAAGCCGATGTAAAGCTTAAAATTAAAGTGACAATCAATACTAACAATAATTCTAACAAATCTCATAAAAACTATGCCAAAACGGTGTGCGGAGGCCATTAAACACAAAGTTTATTACACAATGTACTGAAAAATGCTTAAGTTTCGAACAGCTACTCAAGGAGCTAATTACCTTTTTGTTGTATTACTTGGTAGAGAATGGAATTAACGGATAGTTATTATAGTTATAATTATAATTTAGGCGCCTAAGATAACAAAAATTAGTTGCCTTAGTTGCCTCGACGAGAAAAGTTGCTTAGGTTTCGAGCAGCGCTGTAGGTAAATTCATGCACTACGTATTTAATAGTGTGTGTGTCACAGTGGTATGTGAGGTAAGAACCCAGCTTCCAATTAGGCCACACCATCTGACAATTTTAAACAGCGATATCACCTCACAACTTTGCTGCCGACTGGTTATGTGTATTAACGCTGTGAAGAATTTCACTAACGAATATATCTGCCGTTCGGAACCGGCGTTTGTTGGTTGTTGTTGTTCAATGAGTCTAGTTGATCATTACATACATATCTTTTTCGATTTATCTTGGTTTTCACGTTCTTCGTGAGACGTTCGAGGCTGTCATATATACAAAAATAATTAAACGATGAACATATTTTCTATAAAAAAAAACATACAAAAACATACAAACGTATAAAAATTATATTTACTTAAATTAACCGGTTATTCGTGTTTATTCGGTATTCGAAAATGAAGAATTTGAAAAAACCTTATTCGCCCAAGCCAAAAATACCGGTTAAAACCGGTCAAATAATAACCGTCCGATCTCCCTACTACTTAGGTTTTGCAAGAATAGAAAACATTTGAGTTTCAATTTAAAGTTTTACTATCTTAACTGCTTTCTGCTTGTAATGAAAGCCCAATTCTAGTGCGAAATTATCCATTTCTGCAGTTCAGCCCTAAAAAATAACCACCACGTGTGCTATCAAAGTGCCACATGCAGTCAATGAGCAGAATTCTGGGGTTCCCACTAGCCGTAATATGAAAATTAAATCTATAATCAGATCCAGAGGCTCCTTGTTCACTTAGATTCCAATAAGCACACTGCGTACATATTAAGTAGGCATAAGTCATTGTACTAACGTGTTTCTAGTCACTGTTGGAAACTCAGCACAGTGCTTCTAACACTGTGCTATACAATGTAACTGCCAACGTCTCCAAAATTTCTACCGCAACAAACATCTTAGTTGCATTTTTGGACTACGCTGTCTGGTTATATGTTACTATACTCTAAGTGTGAATTAACCTCGATTTAGAGTTAAACCATAATTACGACGCATTAACCCAGTCTGTTCACTGAACAGAAGATAAAATACTTGTGGCTGCCTGAGCTCATGGTATCAAATGAATTAAGTCTTTGCTTAGATCCCAAAATTTTTTATCTATCTATTCTACATTCTCCTTATGTTCTAACGACTTATACCATGGGTCTAATACAGCCATCGGGGGCAAGCTAAGTAGACGTTCAGGCGTGTGCGAGTGGCAGAACAACTTTACGAGGAGAACAGCATTGATGTTGAGGTCAAATTGAGAAAGAAAGAATTTGTTACTGATGTAATATATTTTTTCAAAATATCTCATCTTATGCTGAATGTAGTGAAATTAAAAAAACTGATGAATATTCACCCAATGAACGTTTTGATAGACTGAGATTATAAGGTTGTTTCAAAATATATTGCATATCCAATGTATCCAATGAGAAGGTCATAAGAGTTTCATAAGAAGATAATTTTATAAAAACTAAAAATACATTTCGGTGTAGTGTTTTATTGAGTCGGCGTTCTTTTTTATATTAAAAAGATTTTTTTTACTGTGTTTCTGTCAGTGTTATTTACAAAAATTATTTTACCCAAAGGTCCTTAGCTTTTCCTTTATTTTATATACACATTTTCCTTTTTTGTTATTGTTGTTGGTATGTTTTTATTTTTATAAATTTTTTTATTTTTTATTCTTTATCTTGTTGCCAAAACTCATTTGTATTTATAGCTGAGCAACTAGAACACTGGACGGACTATTAAATGCCTGCACCAAGAGGCATTATTATAAATGAATGAGCGAGAAAAAGAGTAATAGAAAGAGAGAGAGAGAGAGATAGAGACAAAGTGTAAAATATAAATATTGAGAAATAAAACAAAAAAAAATTATCTTGTATTGCTTGCCGCTGGTAAATGCAAATGCAAATTGCCAATTTACAGAGGCAATTAATTATGAAGACAGAGGCAATTATTTTACAGTTTTACTCGTAAATAGACATTTTCTGGAACTTGCAAAAGTTGTCAATGCAAATTCGTTGATGTTCTTATTTTTTCTTCTTCTCTTCCTCTGTTTCGTTGTTGTTGTTGTAGTTTTTTTTTTGAGTTTTTATTTGTGAGAACGTCGGCAGCAGCAGATACTTTTAATTAAATTTCATTAGAATTTTTAGCTAAAGGACTACAAGTTTACATTGACTTGTTTTTTTTTAAGAAAGACAAAAAACGTGTTGCAGTTAGTGACAAAAAAATAAATGGCAATGCCAATTAGTTTTAAAATTTATTGTCACCCAGTTGACGACAACTAACCTACCCTATCCTAAACCATATTTCGCTACTATATGCAAACATGCAAATTTTTTTTTTCAAATTTATTAATCAAAGACAAGGACTTCCCAAAATTAGCTGACCTGACGTGTAGATGGCGACACGTTGTTTCATAAAAATTAACAATTTTAGTCAATTTGAAAAGATGGTAACAATCGATCACCGTTAAGAAATTCAATATTCCTGTCAATATTAAAGCCAAGCTAAATTCTACTATTGCACTGTCTGCTTCTTTTTTTGTGTCTATTAAAACTAATAACGTATTCATCAATCAAGTGATATTATAAAAAATAATTAAATGGTATCAGATGATGGTCGGCTGACAGTGCACGAACTTGATAAAATAATAGGCATGTCAAAAATGCCATACATTGCATATGAGCTCTGCTTAAGATGGGTGCCGCGTATGCTCAAAATAATGTCGTGAAAATATTTCAATAAAGTGTTTGACGAATTAAGCAGAGTTTTGCGCCGATTCGTAACCAGAGATGTGGTCAAGTGGTAGTGTGGTGGCGTGGTGTAGTAATTAGAGTACACGCACCCAATCAGGGAGACCGATTATTCGACTTTTTCAAAAACCAGTTTTCGAATAATTCAAAAAATTAAAATTTTTTACAAAACCGATTTTCGGTTAAAAACAAATCATATAACTGGTTCTTTTACTAAAATAAAATTATCAATTCTTGTTGCATTAGCAAAAAAAAGTTGATAAACTTTATTCCCATGTTGTAGTTTCTAGGAAGTTGGTACGCTAGAACAACCTTCATTTTTTTAAGGCCTTAATGAACATTTCTTCCACGATTCATTTCTTATAGTATATTTTTTAAGAGTTTTTTTTTGCCACCGTCTAGAGAGTTCTTGGTATGAAATCAAGTTTCCCTTGGTGCACAATTAATCTTACAGTCATATTTAAGGTGGTTAATAATTCTTGATGTCGAAGAGTCTTTTCAACTCAGTATTTAAGGACACTCAATATATCTAGACTTAATCTCTCCATCGATTTCCAAATTTTTTCACACTTCAGAGCACATCTGTAAAAACATAAATGCATTCACCACGTATTTAATCACTGCAGTATGTTAGAGAAGGCACCCACCTACTAACCACGCAGTCATAACATCTCTAACTACTGGTTATGAGTATTAACGCTGTGAAAACTTCTCTAATTCACCTTTCAATGAGTCTAATTCTCCAGATATACGAAATTAATATTTATAAACAGAAAATGAGAAAAACTTATTGTTGATCAAGTGTGCATACGAGTATCTTTTCAATCTACCATGGTGTTCACGTTCTTCGGAAGACGTTCAAGGTTGTCATATACATATATAAACAACGAGCATAATGGCGATAAAAAATATAAAAATGTATAAAAACACCTGTTTATTCGGTATTCGAAAAATGAACATTTAAAAAAACCGTATTCGACAAAACCAAAAAACCGGTTAAATTCGGTTAAATAATAACCGCTCGATCTCACTACATACAACACAAGCGGTGCAGATTTGAATCCTCAGCAGAGGACAAGACGAAAAATTTTTACTGCGGTTTCTCATGCTTAAGAAAAAGACTTCAATCTCTCTCCAAACAAGACCATCTAAAAGAAGCCCGCTAACATTCCAAGTTACCTCTTAGGATGGCGACAAGCATGAGACGAATGATCAGGAGAAAACGCCACCTACTATAAAAAAACTACAATCCTAAGTAAGGATCACCACCACTTAGCTAGGGATCTTTACCAAATCACAAAATCATATGAAGAAGATGTGCCGTCCGTATCGTATAAAATTGGCTGCTCGCTGCTTGTGCAGCGTATGGTGAATCTGTATGGTATAAGACGGTCATTTCTGTTGTTGGACAACGGAATATTTTCACGTGTCAGAGAATTGCACTCTTGGGGTTCATACTGACGGGAGGACTGAATCTGCGGATTACCGGTTTGGGTAGAGGATTGAGGACTGGAGACATGTACGGACTACCTGTCCGAACTATGATAACATTAGAGATGTAGTTAGTATGGGTATACTGTAAAGGCGTGGGATTTCAGTAGGGCCTTGTTGAACAATCATACGTTTGGGAGGTTGGGCGTTTTTGCCATGGAAGTATTTAGGTGTAGAAGGACAGCACTGTTAGCGGAGGTTGAACCCTCACCGCCTTCTTAGTGGTCTCCTGGCCATTCTTTATAGCTCCATTGTCGTTGGTGTGCTGATGATATGCTGCTCTCTGATTGCTGTTGCCGTCCATGCTGCTGAATGGTAACTTGTCAATACTTGTCTAGTTGTGTCTTTGCACTTGCGTATTGTATTCGTGGCGCACGATGTCGCTTAGAGTTCTTCCATGAGGGCGGATTCGTCTATTGTTTTGTTTTTGAGTGTTTTATGTTTGTTGTTCCTCATCATGGCCACCAGTCCGGAGCTGCTGGGGACTTACACTGGTAGTAGCATTTATGCTACGAAGGCTGACAGGGGGCTTAATTCTAGTACCACGGGCACCAGGAGCCACAAGGACCCAAGATCCTGTCCTCGGTGTGGAGTTACATTCTTAACCAGGTGCCGTGACCCAGTAAGAGTTTAGATAGTCTCCGACACCTCACCAGGAGGAAGGTCATGTCCAAATTACATGGCTTCGGATTCGTACTCACTGGTGATTTTAATCATCGGTGGGGCGTTAGTGGTCGCATTGTATTCACTCGTGCTTTGTCACTGTGAGATAAAATCCTAGGGCAGGTACTCACGTAAAGCAACTGACTTACAACTTTTGCAAGGATCTTCACCACTATTAACTCATATGGAGGCCAGCTGCAGTAGGACTTTTCATCTGGTTAGTTTGAAAATCAACTTGATCAATGAGACTGAAACAAGGCAATGGATGCTTTGTGGAAAGCCAATATGCTCCCTAGAGGAGTGACGGAGGAAATAAAATGGGTCTACCTTTTCACATCTTCGACACAAGAGAAGGCAGAGACATGGCATAGATTTTGAGTATCGTGTTCAAATACGGCAAGTACATAGGTTTTATTCCTCGTGATGCGGGTGGAATAAGAAATACAGTGCGGGTATTGTGTTTATTTATTGCAAAGCTTAGTCATAAAATTAAACGAGGAAGAAAGCATTTGACGAAAAATATAGTGTTGTTTGTGGGGAAATATCGTGCCGCCAACAACAAGATTAACGTCGTTGTAGAAGTTTATTAGTAGATCATGTTTACCGATCACATTTTCTAAGCTATGATTCGCTGAGCCGATCTTAGCATTTAAATCACCCATAACAATGAGAATACCCCCTTCCTAACGCCATTAATGAGATGATCGTTGTATGGCTTCTTGATATCGTTGATATTTATATTCCTTACACTAGAATAAAGTCGGCACTGCATAAATCTTTTATTTATTGGTTTCCAGTTAGCTAAGGTTAGAATTGCTTCTTACACGTCACTTCTGTTTCTAAACTTGAAAAATAGCTCGGTGGTAAAGGACTGTGCAACAATGAAAACATAGTTCATGGTTGATGGCTACTTTAAGGAACTAGACTATTCTTACTAAAAACAGGTTGTTGAAGGTATATAATATTGCTAGGAAAAGGAGATTATGTCGAGAACTAAACAAAACTATTCAAATTTTTGTTTTTTGTTTTTGTTATGCGGTCTAATTTTGTGATCACCTTTATTAACAGCAGCAGTAATTGTTCTACACCACTTGTATTCATAGCGATGATTTCGAGATTTTTCTACTGGAGTACATAAAAATTAATGATTTGAACTGAAATGCTCATAAAAATGTATTTTGAAAGCATTTCTTCGCCACTCCGTTATATCTCGCATGGCTCTACAACAGGGTTGTCAGACCTTTTTTAAGCTTTTTCGTCAAATTCAATTTCAAAAATCGCCAAAATCGCCAAATCTTATCTTATTTTACATTTTTGCCAATAATTATAATTTATATTTTTTAAGATAATGAAAAAAAAAAATTTCAAAACAAAAAATAATTTGTTCCGAATTCTTAAATTTCGCCAAAAGTGGAAACAACTCGCCTTAATTATATTTTGTTAATTTTATAAGGCAAAAAAAAAAGATAGCAAAAACAAAAGTGTACAATGTTTACTATAACATAGTTTATAGTTTACTGAAAGCTAGAAAACTATAAAAAATCATTTTTATGGTTCATATAAAATACATTTTAGATATAAATAGGTAGTCTCATTATTGTTATATATCTAAAACGTTATACACTTTTTCTTCGACACATTTCACGTTGCCTTATATTGGAATTAAATTGCACTATGCGACAAAACAGAACGAAAATGAAATACTTGAAAAGTTATACTATTTTTCTAATAAATGCTGTCTAGGACAACAAAATTCAGTTTTTAAAACTTCCTAAAAACATTTAAAATCTTTAATAACGGGTAAAGAAAAACGGTTTTTCGTACCTTCATACACTTATAGACTTATAATTTAGCGAAATACTATCCGATTTTAAGTTTCTCAGTGGATTTAGAGAGAGGAAAAGTAGACCTTTTAAATGATGATATGATATACTTCAAAGCCCTGAGGTATGCATATGCATGAATTCTTCAAGCAAAAACATTAATTTTTTTCCACTTTTGTCAAGTTTAGAGCTTTTTTCGTACCATTTATGGACTTAAATATTTCGTTACCAGTTGCCGAAAATTGCATTACTTAAGTAAATTTGAACCTAAAAATCTATTAGTTTCAGTTCCATATAGGCAACTAAAAATTTTTCGTTGCCGAGAACGCAATTGAAGTTCGGCTTCCATCTATAATCGGCACATTAAAATGACCATGTTTACGAAAATGACCAAAATTACGAAATTCATACAAAAAAATACCAAAATCATATGTTTAATTTTTCGTATCAAAAATAGCCAACGAAATCGCCAATTCATTTAAAAATCGCCAAAAAGTCGCCACGTCGACAAACCGAAAATTAGGACGCCAAATAACTTTTAAAATTGCCACGTTTGGCGAGAAATCGCCAGATCTGGCAATCCTGCTCTACAACTCTGAAAAAGAGAATAGAACAGCTTTAGGATTTAAAAGATGGCACAACACTGTCTCTATCTAGGAAACAAGAGCTAACTTTTCATTTTAATGGTGGTTTTTTGTATGGTTGTTTCAAGCCCGTAGTATTTCCATTGTTGATCTGTGTTATTGTTTAAAACCCTACCAATAGATTGATGGAAATTTTTCATTGATTTACTAATTAATGATTTTGGGAACAAGTAATTTTCAACACAATAGGATTCTAAGTCCATTAGAAATTTTAAAAACGGATCTTCTTAAGGTGTCACAAACATCAGCTCATAACCCGTAGGTGTCGTATTTAATTTAAGAACAAAGGTGTCACAAACATCAGCTCATAACCCGTAGGTGTCGTATTTAATTTAAGAACAAAAAAGATCTTTTTTTCATTGTAATTTGTAAATTAATACTCATAAATAAGGCGTGTTTTTTTGTTATTTGGTTTTTCAGTGTAAAAAAAGATACATATGAATACATATCAGGTCACTCAAGAAGTTCGTAGGATGACACATAGATGGCGTTACTAGAATTTTGTCCATATGATTTTTATTTAGTACAAGTCTGCAAACATTTTTAATCGTGTCCAGAAGGTATGGTGCACCATTCCTAAAACTCAGATTTAGGTATTCATTGATGCAATATCTCACAGATGTGCTGTCATCATTGAAAATAAAGGTTACGCTACGATTACTAATTTTATTTTGAAGTTCTTTCACAGAAATACAAAATTTGCTTTAGTTTTGATCAGTCATATGTTAGACTCGTTCCATTATTTTGATAACAAAATATCATAAAATATAAGAGTAAATGCTAAAATCTTTTTATTTATCTTTTTATGAATAGATTGTTAATATAAGAACAGAAAAATGTTCCGTCTAAGCTGTTTCTAAGGCATTATATTGGCTATAACGTAGCTGTTTAACGTCAGTTGCTTTAGTTATAGCCAACAGTGTATGTCGCGTATCAATGCCAATAAACCTTAGTAAAGTTTTTACATTTCCCCATTAATATTTTGTCTCCAGCAACGAAGCCCATTTTTGGCTCAACAAACAGAATTGCCGAATTTGGTGTGATGAGCAGACAAAGGCAGTTGAAGAGTTGTCAATACACTGTTTGGTGAGGTTTATGGGTCGGTGGCATCGTTGAACCGTGCTTCTTCTAGAGCGATGAAAATCGCAACGTTAGAGTCAGTAGATCAATAACGGTGAGACGATTACTAATTTTTTCGCCCAAAATTGAAGAATATGACTGAGTTTGGGCCAAACGGTGCCACATGTCACACGACACGCACACGATAATGTAAATCTATTGAGAGGCGAAATTGGGAAGCAAAATATTCCACGTTTTGGAGCAGTCTTAGGTCAAGCGACTTGACTGCACTAGACTATTTTCTGCGGTGATACGTGAAGTCTCTCGTGTACAGATACAAGCCAGCCATAATTCTAACTATGAAAGACAACATTACAGCTGCATGGTGAGATACCGACCTAAATTAGAATTTATGGGAGCACCAACCACGGCATAGTCCCATGCATAACTTACATGTAATCATCTTTAAAAAATAAATGGCAGGCATTTCTTTACGGCGCCAAATAAACATTTCATTCACTTCCGCAAATCTTTTGTATTTTTTTCAATTTTCAAAACACAAACGTTTAAAAAGTAACCTTTTGTAACAAAAAGTAGCGTAACGCCAAATAAATTTTTGCTTTTATCCTTAAATTCTTTGGCTCGACTGTTTTCGTTTTTACTGAGTATAGTGTTACATTAGAATTCAATGAAAATGCTCATATGTATCGGGTGGGCATTTATCGGCTTAAATTTGAACCAGCGGTTATTTCGGATCTGGCAATACTTACATATGTCATTTTATTCTGTCACAAAATTCAGTATATTATCTCCACTGAACGAAATGTATCAATTTACGCTTGAGCAACGTTGGGAGTTCGGATCTGGCAATACTTACATATGTCATTTTATTTTGTCACAAAATACAGTATATTATCTGAACGAAATGTATTAATTTACGCTTGAGCAACGTTGGGATTTATTGGAAGTTTATTCCCAAAACAAACACAATTGGCGCAAATTACAAAAAAAATTGAAAAAACCATGTTTTCGGTAGAAGCTCATTATTCATTTTGGTGGGTACGTTAAAAAGCAAAATTGCTATATTTTGGGCTCAGAAAACCCAAACGTGCTTTTGCAGAAGCCAATGCACCCATTACGAGTGACTGTTTGGTGCGGCTTATGAAGCGAAGGCATCATTGGCCAATATTTCTTTGAAAATGAGGACGGCGCAACCATTACGGTCAATGGAGACACTTATCGCACTTATTGATGTGAACGAAGTTAAGTTTCAACAGGATGGTTTAAATTAACGTTTGATGGCCGTTTAATTAGCCGAAATGGTGATGTCAGTTGGTCGCCAAAAAGCTGCGATTTGACTTCGTTGAACTATTTTCTATGGGGCGCCGTTAAAGACAAGTGTTATGCCGGCGAACCAGAGACAATTGTACATTTGAAGGGCACCATTCATAATGCCATTGCCGAGATACGACCCCATACACTCTAAAAAGTTTTCGAAAATTGGTTCGATCGAATGGGGTACTGTGAGACTAGCCGCGGCAGCCATATGATCGAAATAATATTTAATTTCTAACCGGAACAATTGTACTTCACAACATCGTGTTCGTTTTATTGCATTTTTAAATTTAAATTTTTAAATGGCCCACCCTACGTATGTATATATAAAATTTAACAAAATTCTCTATTTTTATATGTTTTCATTTAATTACAATTTTTATAAAATCCTATCCAATCGATAGCAACTCTGTAAATAAAC
The DNA here is from genome assembly GCA_023159175.1 of Wohlfahrtia magnifica. Taxonomy (NCBI): domain Eukaryota; kingdom Metazoa; phylum Arthropoda; class Insecta; order Diptera; family Sarcophagidae; genus Wohlfahrtia; species Wohlfahrtia magnifica. The sequence goes on from JAKWBJ010000061.1 coordinate 4,305,096, forward strand.
TAAAATAATCTTTAAACATATGCTTGGATTTCCTCTAAAGATAGGAAATTTTATATTAAAATATAATTCCCTTTAAAATAAAAAAAACTTTCCTGCTTTAGTATTGTAATGTCCTTTATCTAATATTTTATGGGCCCAAGTTAAATTCGTTGTACAAAACAAATCGAAGGCATATAAATCGGATTACATTTGCAACAATAAGCGAAATATTTTATGGCAAAAGTTTCGCTAAAAAAAGACAAAAAATGTCTCAGATTAAAGCAAAATAAAAGATAAAATAAAAATTATATTTAATCCATTAATCATATCAATACGAGTATTTTTGTACGAATATGGCTAAAACAGAATCAGTGTATGGCTACAATGTTTGGCAACAATTACAAGTGCGAGTCCATATGTATAATATGAATGTATGTTTGAATGTATATGAGCGTGATTTTTTAAGGCCTCTTCCTTTATTTTAAAATAAATTTGATAAGAAATTTTCTTATTTAAAGTTTAAAGCTTGACAAAATGGTTATTTTATTTTCGGTAAAATTTATTAGAGCCATATATATGTATGTATGTATGCTCATATATATAGTATATGTTTACTGAGTATATACATTACACAATTGTTGTTTTAATTATTTTAAAAATATATCACACAGAGAGTCTTACATAGACATAGTACATAAGTAGCATAATTGACAATTAATTTTAGAAATCAAATGAGTAGCAGATCATATACAAGTTTTTAACACTAAATATATATATGGCAACACTAATTTGATTGTGTTAAGCCAACAAATGCTTAAAAAGTGCCATTTTGGGTTAAGAAACCGAAATAACTTTTTTTCCAATTAAATTATTGATTTTCATTTCATTTGATTAATAGTTTTACTTCATTGAGTATATTTGTTTAATGGTTTTTATAAATAAATGATTTTAAATGAAATCCACGATAGTGATATCTAAGCAAAAAGCTATTCATGACTGTCTGCAGATTTGATGTCGAAATCGCTTCAGTTATTTAAATTTGATACTTTAGATTAATACACTCCCTCTGTTTACAGTAATCCCATAAGATATAATATGCTGCACTTAGATATGGAGACCAGAAGATACATAGAATTGTTAAGTTTTTTGAAAAAAATTTATTTGAAAATTTCCGGTGTAACTCTGTCATAACGACCCTGACGAGGTGTGAACTTGCAGCATATTGTTAAAACCACAAAAAACTGGAAAAGAGTTATCTTTCAGAGTAGCTCAGAGAAGAAACATTCCTCTAATATTTTTAAATAATGATCTGCAGTGAGAGTTACAGTGCGACATTATTGTTCCCCTGCTGGAAGTAATCGCTTCGGAAGTGCGCCGGTCCTCTCGTTGAACGGAAATGGTTATTATTATTACGCTCTCGAGATAGCAGCGCACAATCCAAATACAAGTTTCATCATTCAAATTTTGCTTTTCTACTAAATTCGGATAACGATCTAAATTTGAAAAATAAAATTTAACGGATAACTCAATTAGAAAAATAGTTATTACATTATATCTTATATTTTATTCTATTTTTGTTGGCTGATGAAATTGGCTACAGTTGGCTGTATAAAGTTTGAAATAGTGTGTAAAAGCTAAATAATGCGCTTTATGATGTTTTTTACTATAAAAAACTAAACAAAATGCGTAAGTAACGGCGAAAAATTTCTTTGTTTCATTTCGTTTCGAAAATTTAGATGTTAATGATACTGCATATCAATCCACCTTCTAAATGAGGGATCCAGATTTTCCAACAGAAAGGGTAGTATGTTTCATCAACTAAAATAAAAAAAATTGACTGCCATTGGCCATGAAGTTTCGAAGTGTCGCTCTTCAAGCCTGAACCGCAAACGCTATAGCTACCATTTGTTACGGTATCAGAAAATTTCTTGATTGTAGAAAATTGGCCAAACAAAGAGCCATTGGAAATTGGTTCTTTAAGTTATTCGACGAAGAACTGCAAAAGTTCTACAACAAAAGGTTATTGATAATAATGAGCGATATGTACTTAATAAGGCACAGACATGAATGACTCTTTGGTGGAAGGACCAAGTGAAAAATGATGTAAAAATTCTTGGTAATACAAAATGAAAACAGCGCGAACATATGCAGAATGCTCGGAAATCTTTTATTAAGCAAGTCAAACCTGACAACAGGTTGTAGAGCTGTTTTAGTAAATAAGTATGTAGTTGATAAAAATTGAACAAAAAAACACGAATACGTTTAATATGGCCTAATACAAGGTTACTTTTTGTAGTCTTAAAAAAAAAAGCAAACACGAAGCTATTAACATCCTTTTGAGGTTAATCTTAATCACTTCATCGCATATTTTGGACGGTATCTCGGCGATAACTTAAGGAATTTGGAAGCAGTTATAAAACCCAAAAAAAGAACATCAAAAACCCGATAAAATGATGTGGACTGGGTTTTCTGAAAAAGACCGGGTTGGAATATTATTCGCGTAGACATGATCTTTGACGTAAACGCACAAGAAAGCCTAACGTAATATTTTTTGTGCAATAAAGTCAAAACCAGTCGTGTTGTGTGGCTTTTGCCAATGTCTTGTTAAAACCACACATCATATTGTCCAGTTCATAATCTTTAATTAGAGGGGAAAAAATGGTTTTCAGGCAGCCATAGCGTTCTGAATTGGCAGTAGCGGTTCTTTGACTTTTTCAAAATCACATCTGAGTTCTCCGAGCACATATACAATTTTGCTTGTTGATGTAAACAACGAGGAAGAAATAAGTTTCAATGGGGAAAAAAATATTGTTTGAAAAATAAAACATCAGTGGCCACGTTTGTATCTCACCACTTTTGTAAAAATTTTAACTATTTTTACGCGTTCTTCGATTGTTAAACGATTCATACTCGCAAGCGGCAAATCGTTCTCTAAATAATTAATACTTCAGATGACAGATATTTTAAAGCTGACAGCCTTGTCAGCTGACGTTTTGGAAAACACTAAATAGATAACCTGACATATACGAGAAGCATAGAACAGTAAATGTCAGGTCTATTTATACTTCTATTTCTATTTCCATTTTTATTTTCTTTTTCTAATTTTTACTTCCACTTCTATTATGGTCAATGGGTGTTAATTTCGGTTGGTGTTTAATCAAATAATAATAACTCACAAGTGGTTACATTACATAAGATTTCACGCATCTGTTAAAAGTGTTATTAATTTTGGAGAGTTTTCAAAACAGGGTTATGATATGAAAAATATTCTTCCTAGTCTCCACTTGTTAATTAGACGTTTTCAAATTGTTGAACTACAAGTTATTAAGTGTTTGGTGCATTGATTCCCAAGCATTTGCATATTTTATGACCGAAAGTGGCTGCTTCGACTGCAAGGGTAGTAGTGATCTGTCGTCGGTGCCGTCAGTACGTGTTTCGTCCATGTTGTTTCTGTGTCAATAAATCAAAAGAGTGCAATATTACAAAATAAAATATACGAGTAACAATGATAAACAATAAAAGTACACAAAAGTGAATATAAAAAAATCAACAACAGAACATATACGAGTATGTATATACGTATGTATATCAAAAAGTCACAACTCTTGACGAAACATTAGTTAATAATAAAAAAATTAAAAAATAAAAAGAAAAATATATTTTTACAAGAACTGCATAAAATTATAAACCAACAAAAACTCAACGGACCAATTTATCAAAAGAGAATTGTGGAACATAGACAAAAATGACCAACACTCCTAACGGAACATACAATAACAATATTGAAATAAATAAATAAAACGAGAAAATACAATATCATCAACAAGAACTAAAACAACAAAATATTAATAACAAAACAAATTATTGAAATGGAGCAAACAACAAAACACTAACATAAAAAAATAAACGCACACTTGACAATAACCAATTCAAATACGGGCAAGATTAAACATCAGCAAAGTGAAGGACTGTGTGCTCCGTACCATCCACAGTAGTGCTTTCCCTTCCCCTCATTATTCCTTTCCAAACCCTTGGGTGCGAATCACTTGGAGGGGTTGCAGTTAGATTATTCAGTAGTGAAGGTATAACACTGGCTGCTGAATAATCAACCAGAAGTAACCCATTTCCTTGTTGTACGCATCCAAAGGGGGGTTGTCTGATTTTTATATACTCGTTGTTTTACTTAATTTATATATTTATGTTTTCTTTTATTTGGTTGAATTTACGTAATGGAAGGACGGTTTCGGATTGATTTCTGCAATGTGTGTGTGCTACGGGCGAACTTTTTCTCCGTGTATGCGCACATTTGTCTCCATAGGCCGGATGTTTTCGCCTTATGTGAGACCGAGGATTCTGAAAATGCTGATCTAAAGGATTTTCATATCCCTGAGTATCACCTTCTTAATTTTTATAGGGGTCCTGCTATGTACATTTGCAATGAAGTTGTGTACCAATGCCAGCAACCTCTTAGCATGTATGATGCGGAATGTAACTGTCTATGGGTTAAGTTCAGAATCAGGGCACATATTTTGCACTTAGGATTTTTGTATGGAAGCCAAAACGCGGGAAGAGAGGTGATCATATCTGGCTTCGTCTCTCTTTCCGACTCAATATCGAGAATCCTTGCGAATTATCTGAACAGTAAAATTGTTGTTGCTGGTGATTTCAATGTTCATAATTCGTTTTGGTTACGCCATTCAGGCCGTACAACTCCAGAAGGCCAATACGTTGAGTTATTTGCCGCGCACAATCACCTTGCGCAATTATTGAATGAACCTACACATATATCGTGTGTTGATGGGCACCAGAAAAATACCCTCGACCTTTTCCTCACTACACACCCTGCCTCTTTCTCGTCCACCGCTCTTCGCGGAGTTCCACCCATGTCAAACCTTTTGGCCGAAATATTTGCAGGTAATACTCACTTGCCGGAGAGCGTTCAACCACTGCCCGAACTTGAAAGAGTATCAGTAACTATGCCTAGTATATTCTTTAGAGCCCATGCTGTAAAAAGGGTCCTTGCAAATCTCAAAGTTAACAAGTCTTCTGGGCCGGATGGCATAACAGCACTGGTCCTGAAGGAGTGACTTCAATGCTTGCGCGTCCATTAGCTCACCTTTTCAGTGCGTCATATCGCGCCAGTATTTTTCCATCTTGCTGGAAGACTAGTAACCCTGAGAACTACTACGTCCACTAGCAGTTTGTTCCGCTTTCTCCAAGGTTATGGAGAATATGATTAATCACCACCTTGTGAGATATCTGGTGTCCAACTACTTACTTAGCGATCGTCAATACGGTTTCCGAAGGGGCCGTTCTTCTGGTGACCTGCTTCGTTGCTCTGGAGAAGTGGAACAAGTCCATTCATGGTTTTGGCGAGAGAAAGGTTGTGGCTCTGGATATCTCAAGAGCTCATCCCTTTGTAGTTGATTGACCAGTAATTCGCACAACGCGTTATAGGGAGAATTCGTTCTTTGGTCGCACTGTTCGGTTGTGGCATAATCTTCCAGCGAAAGTATTTCCTGCCACTTACGACATGAGTAAATTTAAATCTAACGTCCATGAACACTATCCCTTTGTCCTCCTTTCAATAACCTATTTTCCTAGTACCAACACAATGCACTGCATGAGTAGAGGCCATCACCTGGGTGCTGGTCTTATATAAAAAAGAGATCTAAAATGTGTCTGCAGATCCACAGCTCTGTGATCAGATATCATCAGATATCATTTGTGTAATCTAGGTCAATAAGATGGCATTGTCTTTCTTCTAATATTTTACCATTTATTTCGTCAGTTATTGTATCGTTGGCATATTCATATTGTTACGTGTTTGCTTTTTAAAAACGTGCATTTATGAGTTCGTAGATTGTAGTCAAAATAAAATAAATTTGGTGTTCAGTTTTTAATTAAAATTCTTGATTCGATACAGTTTTGTGCACCACTGCTTGTAACAAGCAATAGCTCTTATAAGCAATAACAATTTCTATTCTTAATTACTTCGTCTGTTTACAACTTTGTAAACAACAACATTTACAAATCAAATCTTTCTGCCTAAAGATCTTTAAACCCGATCGTTGTTACAATTTAGGTTCGATCACAACCTTTTTAACCAGCGGTTATCCCCACTTACTAGTAACTCTCTTTACTGAGTTATGTTAGCTCCAAATAAACTGGCTTTTACTTCACAACTTACTTCACGAGCTTACTCCTTATAAGCTCTCTTCACACTGAGTTTAAGCCAATAAACTCTTTTCATGCTGAGTTTAAAAATTAACTGGCTGCTGTCCGCAGTTATGTGCTTTTAATATGGCTGGGTAAACAATACTTCAAAAGATCTCAAACCTCTCGATATTTAAGGTAGATTCCACTTTTTTCCAGTACTTTCTTTTTAGTTCTTATGTAGCAGTGCGAATATAAACATCTACTACTTTCAGCTCTTAGTATTGGTTATTGTTTGTTATTGTCTGTTACTTGTTTTCTTTGCTACTTAATATTGTTGTTACCGTTTTATTTTTATTTACTTTATTTCTGATAATGTTTGTTGTTGTCGATTTGCTTATTTGTAAACAGCACGTATAATTGTTTTTGTGGATTTTGTTGATCCCTTTTATCAATGTAATAAACGCAGCGATGCCAAGCCTGATTTTTTTAGAGAGAAAAAATTTGATGACAAGTGCATTTGCTTAAGGAATAAACATAGATTTTTTAAGGCTACTTAAACGACATGTATATAATTTAAAGGGTCTGTTTCTCTTCTTTCCGAAAAGAAACTTAAAATCTACTAATATTCAGCAAAGTTATTAGTTTATGAGTGCATGAATGTCCGAAAGACCGGTTTTTTACCCGCAACTCGAGATTTTGGAGGCGTTTCGAAAATTCCATAAACATATCCTTATTCTACTCAATAGCGCCTATCAGAAAAGTAGTATCATTTTCCAGGTACTTTAAATTCGTTCTTTTTGTCACACTGTATAATTAATATAAATTATGTTTCTACCAATTGGTAAATGAGCGTGTGGTAAAAAAATTTCCTCATAAGTCTAGCGTTTAGTCGGAGGTGTGGTAGATTTGTTTATACTGAATAATTACGTTATCGCTGATATGATGGCACACGTACATTCTACAACAGCCAAGGCACAACTGAATAACAGTGAGCATGAAATGAGTAGATACTAAAATAATATAATCGATGGGAAAGAGAGTAATAACAAAAAATTAAATGAGGGATTAAAATTTACCACCACCACCGTAGTAAAAGGTCAAACATAAGGGTTTATCTATAGGTAAAGAACTGAAGCCTATTATACGTTGCAAGATAATACTACCACTTCTGCTGCATAAAACGAAATTATTTCTGCAACAAATTATTATGAGCAATTAACACAAATCATCAGAAAAACGTATCAAAAATTTGGATGTCAAAGTTATATCTTGTGTTTAGTAAATCAAAAGTATATCAATTATAAAGAGCCGTTAAAACAGAGCCTTCTCTGTCGAAGACAATTGAGATGTTTGAAAAAAGCTTGAAGTCAAGATACGAGACAGTATTTTTCCACCACTGTAATAAGTATTTGGTCTCATATTATGCAATCTGTTATAATGGATTGAAAGATTTGTTCTAAGTTATGTTAGATTCAGTTGTCTGTTATCCTTGGCACAGTTCACTTAGGTCCCAAAAAGCAATAAACGAAAAAAGGTGTTTTTTCGTTTTCAAAATAATTTGAAATATAATATTATGAGATATAAATTTATGAATATCTCTTTGACTTTGAAAACAAGAGAGAGGATCTCTTTACTATGCACCAGAATTTTCATAATCCAATTCAGTTTCCCTGAAGGCGTTGACTTTGCTTAAATAGCCAGTCGCAACACTATTCTTGTTGTAGAATCTTTTCCGGCCAGACAAAGTCAGTCATCGTCAGTCTTTACATCACTTCCTCTTATTCACTGTTGCAATTTCTGTAGAATTCATTATATAGAACATACATATGGGACTTTCAGCCCTGCGCATGTTTACCAAGAACCAAATGAACAGTTATAGCTTTTATAAGGTATCTTCCATATAATCTGTACAGTTTCAATATTTGTCACAGCCATCCGAATGTACATAGATTTTCCTGGTTTCATAAGAGGTTTATTTGATTTTGAGCTACAGTTACTGCTAAACTGGTTGTTTATTTCTCTCAAGAGGAACGTCGCTCTCCCTTATCGAACCCATTTAAAGGTAAACCTATATAATCCCTAGACACCCGGTATTAATAAACAATTTTCGACGTATTGTGTACACTCTTCAGGGATCTTATATCCGCCTTGCCTTTCTATCAATAAATACGAAAATATCCAAGGATGCTCGTACATAAGCAACCTCCTTGAATTCGAAAGACGTTAGTGCTGAAATATCCTTAGTTACGCATACAGTATGTGTATACGTTTAAAATCATTTCTCTTTGTTTTATATTAAAAAAAATAGACTGAATTATAATTAAATATTCATTCTAAAAAAAGGACGCCAACAATTTCTCTCCACTTAAGTCGATCATTTGACAAGGTCTTTACTTGGTACCGTGTCATGTTACGAGATGAGCATTAATTTTTAACCATCCGCGGCCATGTAAGCCTGCCAGGATTTCTACGGCACTGCGGATTCCAGTAGAGCGCTTGTCCCGCAATATCACCAAATGGCCTTCTCAATATATAGCTAATCATTGCCTGCAAATTCCATATTGAATTGTAGAACGTTTACAGTCTTTTTCGAGAATTTTGAGTAGAACTCCAAGTGGTACAACCATACAGAAGTATTTGTGATTGTATCTGTGCCTCATTTTCCTAATATGTACCGCAGCGGGTGGCAGCTTAATGCTGCCTCCAAGGAGCTGGCTATTGCCATCTTTATCAGACCCACTTCATGTCCTCATATTCTGTAAACAACCTGATCAATATATGAACAATTTGATTAAAGTTGCGGTCGTTAGGGTATTCCCTCTTGTATTTGTGTATGGACAGGTCGATTAATCTGCTCCAGTTATTATTTCTGATTGTGCTTAGACCATTCATTTTTACGAGATATCTAAGGTTGTTGTTATGGTTGTCCACTTTAGCGTTGAAATCACCGACCAGTATTTTCATATCGCCGTTGTAAATTGAGCACAATGAGGATTCTAGTTGTACGTAGAAGATGCATTTTGTTCCCACGTCTTCTATATCAGTAGGAGCACAGCATTGCATGATTGTAATGTTGCAGAACTTGGATCGGAAGCGTGCAGATATTACAGGCTCTGAGATAGCCTGGTGTCGAATTACCGCCCTACCTGCCCTTGGATACATTAAGAAGTTAACTCCGTTTATTATGGAGATAGTGTTGCCTGAATGCAGGAATTTGTAAGTAGATGACATACACGTTCTCCCGCTGTTCAGCCATCTAAACTCGTCGTAGAGGGGATCGTTATTTCATGCGTAAGCATATCATTAATATACCTGTTTTCGAAATTACGGGCGAGGAACCTCAGTGAAACCGGTGTTTCAGAGTTCAGACCTCCTACTTCCCAAGATGCCCGTAGCCATTGGGGGATATCGGTTTCCTTTCCTCCTTCATCCGAACTTGGCACTGGATAGATATGTAAACAGAGCCAGGCAGAGATAAAAAATTTTAGAAACATGCTCCACTTGATTTACTGAAAAAATGGTTAATAGAAGGTAAGAAGTGAAAATTTAATTTTGTAACTCAAAACAATATACGGCCTGTAGGTGATTTAGGCTTCAATTCGTAAAATATTCAAGTTTTTCTTTGCGGAAAAGCTTTAGTCTTTTTTTGCATCTTTTACATCATTATCTTTCTAAAAATGTCATTCCCTAAGCCTCCACCTTTTGTTTTTTCCCAAATATAACCTACAAAAACAAACTCAAACTCTGCTCTAGATCCCATATTGCATAGTATTCTAAACAGAATTGAAAATTTATTCTTCTCGTAATGAGAATTCTAAAACAAACGAATGACCTTGTCCTTGTAGTAACTGATCAATTACACACTGCATTCGACATATTCTCCCCATACGCAAATATAAGTTTTTTTACAATAATATGCACAAACAATAAGCAAATATGCAGGCATGCGTGCATATATTCGCATATTAATATTTTTGTTATTATTTTTGAAGGTTTACAACAGCAGCCCCTGCATTTAATGAATAAAACTGCAGAAGTAAAAAAATTATTGCAGAACAAAACGACAGAGAAAAAAAGAACAAAAAACAAAAAAAAACACCGACACTCGTTAAAACAAAAATCTCATGGTGGGTTAGAGATATACTCGTTTATGGGACAAAAATAACACTTTACAACAATAACAACAACACACACACACCACATATTTACACTCGCACTTGCATACTTTCAGCATTTACCACCCAATTTATACACTTAAGTTAGTGGGTTACATACAATCAATGGTTGGTTGGTTGCTGAAATTTGAATATGAATGCAAATGTGTATGTGTGTGTCTGTGTGTTTGTGTTAGCTAGTACCAGTGCCTATACGTAGCTGTGTTTAACTGTCTTTGTAAATGGCTACCAGGCAAAAGTGGAACAACAGCAGCAACTGCAACACCACTAACAATGGCAACGCCAACATCAAGTGAAAACAAAAATATTGTTGAAGAGTAAGAAAAAAGAAAAAGAGCTGAAAATAGAAAAACAAGATATGGCATCCAGCAACAACAACAGCAATAACATTAAATATAAAAGTACACAGCCCATAGTAGCTTATTTATCTTCTATACTCGCAGCTGCATATTAGAAATATGAGTTTCTTTTTTTTGAAGAGAAGATCTTCAGAATGTATAGGGTAAACCGTTTTAAGTTTTTATTGTTTTCTTTTGAAACTTGTTTAGATTTTTAAGTGTTTTAACAACTCAGAGTATATTTTATTTGTCTTTTAAAAACGTTGAAATTACAGCAGCAATTACACTTTTGTAGGCCTTTAGAGAATATCAAGCCCCATTTATTTTAAGTTTATTAGTGCACTTTTGCACAGAAATTGTATTTCTTAAAAAATAAATTTGTCAGGTAAATTCACCAACTTGTTTATTTTGCTAGAAATCAATCAGAAGAATCGAAACGCTTCCTAGCTTTTAATTCACTATAAATAAAACACAGTAGCGTTGTTCACAATCTTGGGCAAATGGTCTGGCATCATGGCATTTGCAAAAAGGTTGGGTATATCTTTACCATACACCAACAAAATATATAAAAATGCACATACTACGGCTTAGCAAATATGCCACGCTTAAAACCTTGATATATTTTTACCCAACTCTTTGCCTCACTTGATCAAACTAACAGCTGACAACAAAAAATAAAAACAATGAAGAAAAAAATATAAATATTGGAAAATCAAAATATACAAAAGTCATTAAAAGAGAAAAATCTATCAAAATAAAAAACGACTGAAAAAACGAAGAAAAAATATCTTCAATAAGATCCGGATTAGAGGTAAGAAAATTTTAAGCTGCGTTTAAGCAAAAACCCTACAACGAGTGAACCTGCTATTGCTGGCTTTGTTAATAAGAGCTGTCTTACTTATATAGCGTGTTTTTTATAGCGGTATAGAGCTTTAAGTTGGCATTACTTTTCAAGATGGCGACCGATTTAACAGCTGTCAATTGACTTATTCTCAGTTTGGCTTGGCAATTTATTATGAATAGACTCACGCCCGGCGTAGATTCGTTGAATGGGCCCAAGACGAGATTACCGTTGTTCCCGATTTTCATAAGCGAATTTTGTTTAGCTATAAAGCGCACTTCTGGTTGAATGGCTACGTCAACAAACAAAACTGCCGCATTTGGAGTGAAGGTAATCCTCAAGTGTATGTGGAAACACCGTTAAATCCAGAAAAACTGTTTGGTGCGCTCTATGGGCTGGTGGAGTCATTAGTCCGTACTTTTTCAAAAACTAACGTTACAGTCAATGGTGATCGGTATAGAGCCATAATTACAAACTTTTTCATTCCTGAATTGAATAACCATGATGTCCAGGAGATTGGTTTCAACAAGACGGCGCAATATGTCATACGGCTCGTGTAACAATAGACTTAGACACCGCCTAACTTCACGTTTTGGACCTGTGAATTGGCGTCGAAGATCTTGTGATTTAACACCGCTAGACTACTTTCTGTGGGGCTCTGTAAAGTTATTGGTCTATGCGGTAAAGCCACAAATGATTGATCATTTGGAAGACATTCGCCGTGTTATTGCCGATATACGGCCACATATGTTGGAAAAAGTCATCGAAAATTAGACGTCCAGATTGGACTACATCCGCGCCAGCCGTGGCGTTCATATGCCAGAAATCATATTTAAGATGTAATGGATTATCTTTCGGATAAATAAAATTCATGTCAATCGAATAATCCGTCGTTGTTTTATTGCAACTTAAAGTTCTATACCTCTATGAAAAACACCCCTTACTTTATTTAAATATTGCCTTTAAAGATAATTTACATTTTAAAAATTAAAAGTAAATAATTTTCTATTTTTTTTTTGCAATCAGCTGTGAGTTTAGAATTTTGAAATAAATTGCAACACTTAAACAAAAAACTCCGCTCACAAAATTGTGGCAAATATTTACTATGGCACGAATTTCCTATCAATGGAAATCTTGCTCAAAATTGCGAACAGAGCTAGTATGTACGAAAAAGGTTAAACGATGCCATTTTGTATTACATATACATCACTGGGTAGCGCGCAACAGAAGTATCCAGTTTTCTATGACTCTGACCCATAAATCATGCTGAATTTGAGTTTAGCTATGGTTTGTGACTTATTCGCATAGACCTTATACTTATGAAAACCTCACACGAAAAATTTTGCGGCATCTAATCTCACGATATCGGCAACCTCACCTCACCTCAATGAGAAAAGTTCATGCTCTCAAATTGCTTGTGCAAAATCTACAATATATCATGAGTTGTGTCAATATTATCCAATTTAGACCGAAAGAAATTCATAATCATGGACCTCTTGTGCACACTGTTGACAGTGATGGCTTGGCTAACTTCGGTTTTAAATAAAAATTCACCGATGATGCCCCTGGTCAAAATGCCATACCAAACAGAATACATATCGCCATCTTGGATCTCAAGTGGATTGACATTGTCCCAAATTGAACAATTTTGTTAATTGACCTATCAATTCATAAAGAAATTTGATAAAAATTATGGTTAGTTTTCAAATATTGTGTTTCTTAATATTTTGAAGCAGGAAATATGCTGAAGGTGGGGTAACAATGCATATTGCAATTTTAATTTTTTTGCCATAGTTACTATACTAGTGTACACCTGTGCATTATCTTGATGGAATAGCCTCTGTTTCTTTCTTACGTCGATTAGGTAATTTTTGTTACAAGTTTTAATTAAATGTGTCAAAAATCTCTGAATAATATTTTCTGGTATAGTTTTGAACATTTGAAAATAATTGAAGTGAATGACACAACATGCATGTCTAAAAACTATCGCCTTGTTGGTTGACAGACCCATTTGAGCTGCCTTCGCTGTACATTTACTCGAATACACTCCGTTTATGTTATTCTTTGGCCTTTTATGTGTTCGTCAAATACTTATGTGAAGTGAGCAGTAAAGTGATACCTAAGTGATAGCAAACGTCCATAGCTATACCACTCCAATGAAATACAGGCATAGCTATTGAATTTCTTATAACAAGCCGTTGAACGGAGCTTGGTATGGAGAACTCGTATTGAGACTTACATAAAAAGTGCATTAAAATACGAGTAACTCTAAAATTAAAAAGTTTTTATGAAATTTAATTCAAAAAATATGTTTGAAGATGTTTTGAAAATTTCAAACAGATTCTTGTTGTACTCGATAGCCACCATCAGAAAACTTCCATCACTTGCCAAGTATTTTTTATTTTTCGTCTTACCGTGTTATTCTACTAATTTTTTTAGTGTATCTAGAGCCCTGAAATATATAAAAATCATTTAAGATTTATTCACTAGATATTCAAAAATAACACACAGCAAAAAAAAAACTTTTAAATAAAACAATATGGAATATAATGATTTTGATGCTCTGAATTCAAATCCGTTTTCGGTTTTTTTCCATCGGGCTGAAATTTTTTTTATGGGCGTGGCAAATTGTTTGCCCAAAATATTGCAGTTACATCAATACATTCAATAATAACTTGAAAACGGCAGGACCGATTTTAATGCAATACAAGCAAATGCTTAGGAATCAAATTTCATATAAACTACCTAAACAACGTTTTTTTATATCCAACAGTTTCGGAGTTATTCATAACTTAGTTGCGAAAAAAAATTTTTTCGCTCAAAATTAGAGCAATTTTATTTATTTATTTCCTTTTTTTCAAACGGTCATAAAAAATTTTTCAGAACGAAAATTTTACATATTAAACACTTAAATTAAAGCTTAAAATGTTGAGAATAAAATAACCTATAAATCATGGAAATCCGTTGGCTACTGCTGAACAAAATTTGTCTTGCAAAATTAGTGGAAATTTGTTTGTTTTTTTTTTTTTGTTTTATTTCCAAGAAGTTATAAGAAATCCTTAGAATAAAAATTTTACATTTTCAGCATTTAAATGAAAGCCAGATATGTTGAATGTGAAGTAACACATAAATCCAGGTACGTAACTTTGACAAAAGTAAAGGGTTCTATGGCAACGGTAGGTAAAAATATTTTAAGAATAATTTTTTTTATTATTGTGGTAAAAAAAAACAAGAACAAAATGTACTTGTGGGATTAGTGGTTCCGAACACTCTGCGATAAACAGAAAGTAACTAAAGAGCTTTGGTTATTGATTCGCATTTGTTAGGTCAGGTTAGGTAGGGTGGTGAAATCCCTAGAGGGAAGGAGTCCCACTTAGGCCAGAGATTTGGCCAATTGTGAAGCCAGAAGTATAGATGATAACCCGAAGAAGATAAGATAAGAAATCTCAGAATTGCAGTGACCTTCATCCTGGAAAGTTAAGTCAAAGATGAAAAGAAATAAAAGGCCAAAAACTTTCGTCGTCTGGTAGTAAGGGCAGGTACACTGTCACATGAGGTAAAAAACAGTCTCCTCCTCCTCTTCAGAACCATAACTCTTGAAAAGTCATGCAAGCGGATGCCGAATTATCGGCATGCTTCCCAATCAAGCAATGAGTGATCCGTGAGGATTGAAATTGTTAGAAGATTTGCTTTTATTGACAGAAATACTGATTAATATTTGTAGCCGTATATTCTAAATCAATGATTTGAAAGAAAGATCCATACAGTAAGTGTTAAATGACTCCTTTATATTTCAACAGATTAATGCCCGAAACATACGGTTTTTATCGTCAAGGAATGCCTACAATAATACACTATACAATCCTTCTTAGTCACCTGATCTTAGCCCAATAGATATTTTTTGGGACCATCTAGGACGCCAAATAAGAAAGTACGAAAAGGTGTATAAGGAGGAACAGATCTAAACAATATTATGGTAAAAGAATGATTACAAATTACCAGCTCTGTGATGCAATGCTTGGTGGATTCGATGTATTTACTACTTTAAGAAGGTATAACAAATTGAGTTTATATTTTAACTAATAAATTGACAACAAATTTTTTAATCTTTCTGTTAAAAACCATAATATCGTATCTGATGTTTGCTTACTTTTGCGACTTTAATTTAAGGAATTTTATTGTTTCCCTTGCACAAATTAAACAAATACAAGAATATTGTTATTTATTTCTTATTAATATTATTAACTGCCTTTTACTCTACAAAACTAAACGAAAATTATTTGTTTGAATTAATTTATAGACTTTTATTAAAAATAAAACTTACTTTAGTGACTGAGTGTATATATATTTCTCGCGTGCGCACTAGGGAGATCGATTATTCGACTTTTTTCAAAGACCGGTTTTTGAATAATTCGAAAATTAAAAATTTGTAAAAGCCGGTTTTCAGTTAAATTTATCAAATAACCGGTTAATCTTTTTTTTTTTTTTTGTTACATTTGCAAATAAAGCTGATAAATTCATGTCTCATGTTGTAGATTCTAGCAAGTATGTATGCTAGAATAACGTTTGGGTTTTTTAGGACTTTAACGGACATTTAATCCTCGACAGCGCAACATATTACTATTTCAGCCAGTGATTCATTTTTGCAGCGTATTTTGTAAGAATTTGATTTTCGAGTGTCTAGAAACTACTTGGTGTAGAATCAAGTGTTCCGTGCCGCACAATAGTGTCAATCTTATAGACATATTTAAGGTGAGTAATAATTCCTGTTGTCCTGTTGTCCTTTTCAGCTTACTATTTAAAGACACATTATATATCTAGACTTATCCTTTCCATCGATTTCTAAATATTTTCACATTTCAGAGCACAACTGTAGAAACACAAATGCATGCACAACATATTTAATAGTGTGTGCCACTGTGGTACGTTAGGTAAGACACCCGCCTACCAACCTCGCCTCAATCCCAGACTACACCATCTAATAATTTTCACATCTAATTTTTATCACCTCACAACATTGTGTTTACTCTGTGAAAAACTTCACTAACTAATACATCTGCCGTTCAGTGCAGGCGTTTGTATGTCGTTTTCAATAAGTCTAGTTGCTCATCATCATCATTTTCCAAATATAAAAAATTAATAATTATTTACAGAAAATGAAAAAAGTTATATTTGATCAAGTGTGCATATCTTTTTCGATTTACCATGGTTTTCACGTTCTTTGTGAGACGTTCAAGGTTGTCATATATGACAAAAAAGACGTTATATATTCAATTTAGAAAAATGCTAAAACGATGAGCATATTTGCATTAAAAAATATAAGAACGTATAAAAATTATACATATTTAAATTAACCGGTTATTCGTGTTAAAATAACCAGTTTATTCGGTATTCGAAAAATGGACATTTAAAAAGAACCGTATTCGGCAAAACCAAACAAAAAACCGGCTTACACCGGTCGTGCCACCTACTGGGAAAAAATTACAATGCTCAAATAAAGATTACCACCAATTAGCAAGGATCTTCACCACAACACAAAAAAATCATATGGAGGAAGCTACAGCGGATTAATCATCTACTTAGCTTGAAATATCAAATTGATTAAAAGAAACTGAAACAAAGCAACAGATGCTTTGTGGAAAGCTAATATGCTCCCTAGAGGAGTAACAGAGAAAAAAAAACGCCGTTCGAATAATAGCCGTTTGATCTCCCTAGTGCGCATACAGACTTAGAACAAATTTAATCAACTGTATCACATAACATAACGATACACCTTGTAAATTACTATGTTTGTATGAATTTTTCTATATAGTCCGTGTGGCACAAACCTAGACTTTTAAACTTAAATTCTGTTTATGCATTGGATTTCGCAGGCATATATCTATACGTACGAGTACATACATATATATGTATATTATTGTATGTATGTATTTGTGTATATACTATGTTTTAATAACATTGTTGCTATTTGCTGTTGTTTGCTTAATGTTTTGTTTTAAACCAAATGAAAATTGGTTCGAAATTTTGAGCGGCGACAAATGATAACAACTCTCAGCTCATCATGTGTTTGTTGACATTTTTGGGTCACAACTAAATAATTACATAGTTATTGTGTAATATAACACAAACACACATATACATGCACATGCATATCATAAGTGTACGCTCGTATTAAGAAGTCTATCAGTGTATACAATCTTATTTATGTGTTGATACTCTTATGTTGATGTTCATTATGACTAACCATGAGAGTGAGAGTGTCCGTCTGTCTATCTGTTGTGTGTATACGTGAGAGTATGTGTGAGTGCTTTTTTGTTTATTTGCAATGAATTGCAAATTGCTGCAGAGAGGCCTCATCATTTTATTTCGCTTCTTTTTTTTCTCAAAATACGAATTAACAAGGACAATAACAATAACGTAAACAACACAAAATAAGAACAACTGATACCGATGACAACAATGATAACAACGATGGTAACAAATTTCTTTTTTCTCAGTTTTTTCCCCTCCTTTTTGTCTAAAAAGTCTTATTCGTACAAAAAACAGAACGAAAAGAAAAACGATATCAAGTGATAAAATAACTGTTGCAATAATAACAAATAATCTTGATGATTTACAATAAAAAAAAAACACCAATACGTTGTGCATCAAGAACAACAGCAGCAAAGACAACATCGTTTACATCAACAACTACATCTTCGATATTATCACATATAGCATTGCATTTAAAAGGAATTTCTCTCACATCGTTATTGTTATTATCACTATCGTTGTTACTATCTATAGCTGCTGCTCGTGCTACTTGCTAGTACTGCTGCATATATGCCACTGCAGTTGGGTAATAATATCAATGACAACAACAACAATATTTGTTGCGATTGTTCCAATTTTATTTAAGAAAATACAAAAACGATAATAGTCCTCAACAAGAAGTATGAATACATATATCTGTGTGTATGTATGTGTGTATGTCGTAACATTGGTTGCAATTGTTAAACTGGCCAGATTTGTTCAAAAATTCCACGAGGGTTGTCATATAAAAAATAGAGTTGCCAATAGGCCTTTTATGTTTTGCAAATTTGTGGAGCTAGTTTTCCCTATAATAACTGATATCTCTAGTTAAATACTAAAGTCACATAATTTAGGTAATTTGCGGTTTTCTTTTTTACTGAATCAAACAGCATTCATGAGCAGAATAAGTCCTATAAGTGTTTCCAAGCTAATATGAGCAATAACCTTGTAGTTTCGAAATATATTATTTAAAAAATAGCTCGTTCGGTAAAAATATCCATTAAAGTATAGATAACTTCCCTCAACTGAATTTAATGAAGCCAAAAACGCGAAAAGATATTTGAGTAAATATTTTGTCGTAGAACTATTTTTCATTATATTTACAAAACTCACTCGGTATTATTCCGGAATAATCTACACTGAGTTTTGCCATTTTTTGTCTAGACAGTTCCTGAGTCCAACCTTAAATATCAACCGATAGTTTAAGCAGAAAATATGTTCAGCTTTTATAGTATTTAAGTAAGTGTTGCACTAGGCTGTTAATTTTCATTGCGCTGATAAAGATATTATCTGCTCTCTAACTTAACTTGGGCTCTTGTGCTCATCTTATTCATTTACAATTTGCTCAGTTTTAATTGCGTATTTTTTCTGAATTTTTTAAAGTTACAAAATTGTCATTATTTCCATGGTGAAGTCACCGAGGATATAATGATTGCTCGTGGTGTTACACTCTTACCTTTATTATTCAACCATTATTCAAAGCAATTATTTCAAGAAGTAATCAGCGAAGTTAACAGCGGTATCAGAGTAAATGAATTTAACATCAACAATATAAACTATGCAGATGATACGACTTTACTGGCAGATGGCCTGGATTGGTTACAAACAGTAACCAATTTAGTGGCATCTAATTGTATCAATTAAAATCAACAACAGAAAGACTAAACACATGATTATGAACCGAAAGAATACTTAGACTAACACCACACGTACAATAAAATGGGTTCATTCGAAGTTAATAAGAATGTGCAAAGGAACATTCTCACATGTCGAACTCTTAACATAAATCTAAAATAGAGGTTTGTTAAATGCTAGTGCCTGGTCGATATGATGATTGTAGAAATGCTTTGTATGTTCTATACTTTTATACGCAATGGAGACGTAAATAACGAATATGTCTGATATGAAGTTTTGCAAAGAATAGAACATGACGGAGAAATTTTTCTGCCATCACAAGAAGAAAAGTTAATTTTATTGCTCATATTATGTGGTACGAAAAATACGATTTGTTCCAATTATTTCTACCAGGAAAAATCGGCAAAAAGTAAGTTTCATGATTCCTTAATTGCCGCAACTTTACCGAAATGTATAACATCAGTCATCTAGTAACAGACACAGAAAATTACAAGGATATGATCAACAGAATTTAATTAAGGCATTCGTATAATTGCCAACATTCAAAATCGAATAGGTAGCCTAAGGAAAGCAGTGATTTATTATAATATTTTACCTTTGGTCCAGTTTGTTTCTATTTGTTTGCAAGTTTGTAAATATCTAGACTGGAGAAGTGCAAGTAGCGATATGTGTTTTGTAATTTTATTTTAAAAGTAGATGGCAATCATTTAACAGTCTTCCTTTAACATTCTATCATAGAACGTGAAGATAATGAATCACATTTGCCTTATCCGCAAAAAGAAGAGATAAGTGATAGAAATTATTTATTTAGACTATTAGACTACAATGAAATGTTAGAACTCCTCCAGATCATAATGCGCACCACACTGTCCTCTTTTCGGATGCAATGGCTTCTGTACAATCACTTCTGGGATCTTCGGACATTTATCGCTGGAGAAAAGTTTGTTCGTAAAATCAAAGATCAGTGGCCACGTTTGAGTCACCGGTAAGTTTTAACTTTTTTTATGTGTTCTTTGGTTGTTACACGATTCATCTTAGTAAAGGGTGGTTTACACGGTAATACAAGTGATACGACATGTAAAACTTTTGTGTAGCAGATAACGGAAAGTATCGCGTAAGCCTAATACGTAATAAGAGCGTAGGACATTGAAACAAAATACAGATGAAAATTTCACACTATCACACTTCATTAGATCAGGGATGTGTTTTTATGTAAACAAATAAAATAAACAAAGAAAAAAGCAAATATTTTCGCTCGCACTATTGGTCTCTTTTAAAGCAGCTGCTTTCATTTTACCTTGTTGTGGTTTCGTGTAAACGTAAAATAATTTCCCGTAAGAATTTTACTCTCATATTTGAAGCACGGATAGAATTTTATAACATTTTCTCTTTGACTTTATAAATATAAAGTATTATCGTGTAAAAAAAGGTTTAATGACACACACTTCACTAAATAAAAGACACTTTAGATGACAGATATGTAAATAACAGCTGGCAGCTTTGCTAGACTGGTGGTTTTATAACTACTACTCAATCTAGAATTACTTTTTGTGCAATAATTAAAACTAAAAGGTATTTCATTAGACGCTTAAGTAGAACAAAATGTTTGTGAAACATCATCAGCATATTTTTTATTATTTTGGATTTGTTTATACACATTTACGCTCTTGAATCTGATGCGGTATAGGTGTTGTTCAAATTAGAAAATTTTGTTTACTGACGTACCCCTTATTCATCTAAAGATGTAGTTGGTTGCTAAAAACGATTTTTATAAAAATTTCTATAAGTCTTAATTTCTCAGTCCGTGTTGTTGTGAGTGGCGCAATTCCTCTGCCCGCAGATGGCGAAAATCATAGTGAATCAACGTGACAAACGCTGAAAATTGTAAAGCATCGACGACTGACGATGCATTTTCTTTGATGTCATACATGACTTTTAAGGTAATTATCCAAATTGTCATAGATGACGGAAGTTGATTTTGTCATGCAGCTGTCCACTTATTACTGAGTCCCAAGAGACAATATCATAAAAAATCATTGTGTAACTCATAACAGACAACGTCACTATATTTTAGCGTTGTGTCGACCTACAACAGGCAATCTCGCTAAATTTCAGCTTTCTTTAGTCATTGTTAAAATTCCCTTTGTTTTTGTCATTGTCACGACGATTTATAAACAAAATTTTTCATTTACGATTACGAAATACGGATTTCGAATTGGTAGTGATATTGTG
Source organism: Wohlfahrtia magnifica (assembly GCA_023159175.1). Classification (NCBI taxonomy): domain Eukaryota; kingdom Metazoa; phylum Arthropoda; class Insecta; order Diptera; family Sarcophagidae; genus Wohlfahrtia; species Wohlfahrtia magnifica. The sequence continues at coordinate 4,326,746 of JAKWBJ010000061.1, forward strand.
ACTATGATTCATCGATGAAAATATCATAGTGACAATGTCATTCATATTGTCACCGCGGAGCAATGCATTAAGACTCTTCTATGGAATACACTGGGGTATAAGAGAGCCTGCGCAGACTTGTTTATGCAGATAAAATTTGTCTATATATCCACAAACACACTCTTATGACAGCATCTTAGCAGCATAATAAATGACGGCGGTAGAACAAGTAGAATATACTTCACTGAATCAAGAAAAGACGTTGTGCTTTTGGAGCACTAGATATTGTGTGATGCTCTCAATTTATATCAAGGCGGGCTAAACTGCTAATATTTAGTTTGCCGCACTCTACGGCTTTGAGACATTGTAAGGCACTGCAGGTCTTTATGCTTGCGAAGAATCATAAAGATATTAATGCCTAATGTAATACCAAATGCAACGCTATGGTGTATGACTAAACAGAAGCTTGTTAGACAGGAAATAATGGAGTGGAAAGGCCATAGCTTAAGAAAGACAAGAGACGATGTTGCTGGTGGGACCCCCAAGGAAGCCGTAGAAGAGGTAGGCCGCAAACACCTGCAGACAATCGGTGGAAGTTGGATTGAAATAGTATAACTTAAGAACTTAAGAATAAGGAATAATATTACAGCCACAGTTTTTCTTAGAAAATGAAAAATAGCCTGTAAGTTTTCGACTTTTTTATTTTTGCTTTAAATTTTTTAATCTTTTTAATTAATTTTTTATTTTCAAGTTTTTCGAAAGTTTAAATATACCAGCAGTACAAAAGTTATTACAAATGAAACATATTCGATTGTATACTATTATATCAATAGGAAAAATTGAAATAAAATATTTAAGCACATGCAGCTCGTATCCGATTTAGTTGAGCCTCATTTCCAACACATTGTAAAATTAAATGTACATTTGAAAGGCCATGCTGTGTAAATGTAAATAGGAATTATATACAGCCATTGCATGGGTCCTACTTACATTGTATGTGGATTAGGATCGAAGATATATATGGTAAAAATTTTGCTGGCATATGTCGTATCTCTGGCCCTCTTTTATTTATTTATTTCTAATGAACTATATATGTAAATACATATGTATTTATGTATATCACGCTTTCAAATAATTTTCAATGGCCTTTTACAGCGTTTCAGGCGATATACACAATTAATTTTTTGATACAATTCGTTTCATTTCGTAACGTATGCCCTTGCCATGTTTGACAGCTAAAAAAATTAAAAAAAAAATTAAATAAAACTGAAACTGAAATTCAAAGGAGAAGAACGGAATTATATTTTTGTAAAAATTTAAAAAAAAAATATTTATGTTTTCGAAAATACTAAAAATAGAAAATAGGAAACGAAACAAGAAAGGAAAAAGTGGTAAACGAGTGTATATGGTTATAGGAAAACTGATTGTAAAATTTTCTGCATCCATAGACACATTCAATGTTCATTGCAGTTGATTTAACACACACTCTACCAATCTACTACACACACATACAAACAGGCCATAGTCACACAGTGCGTCTGTTTGTCGGTCTGTCTGCTAGCAAAGACAGTAAGTCAGCTATTTTGGTGAGTCATTGAGACACACAACTTTGGCAACAAATCGTTTAGTCAGTCAGTTAGTCATTCCGCCAGTCACTGAGCCTACAGTGGCTTCAAGTTGATGACGATGATTCTGTTGATTTTTTAGGCAAATTTTTGTGGGAAAAGTCTTTTTTTTTTGTTTGCTTCCTTCCTTGTGTGTGTATGTTTAAGTGTATGAGTGGGTATTGCCTTTTCAAAGTGTGTTTTTTTTGGATTTTTGTTTTTGTTTTTTAAATCTCTAGAGCGATTAAAATAGGATTTCTTGCTGAAGTGTTAGACATTTAAGGTTTATCATTTATTTAACTCGCCCTACGGTCTTTCACCAGAGATGACTTAAAAAGACTTTTTCCTTGCCTCTATGACTGCCATACTGCTTGCCATTTCGCTTATTTATTTCACCTCCCCTATGCTAGTTTTCCCTTGCAATATTTTAGCTCTTTGCCAGTAGGGAAAAAATAGTAAAATATTTTTTTGTTTTTAGAACTAAATTTCGTTTTTTTTTCTCTGTAAATCTCCGTTGCCGTATAGGGAAAACTTTGCATTCGAATTCATGGAAAATTTACTGTCACTTTGAAAATGAGAATAAAAAAAATTAAAAACAAAAAACCAAATCGTGAAAAACGAGCAATTGCTTGAAATGAATTGAAAGACATCATTCTCGATGATTTCGATAAATTTTCACATTCATTTCAAGGCTATTGCAAGAAAGTTTGACATTTGAAGGTTAACCTTTAACCTTTAAAAGAACTCAATTAGTCCAATTAATTACAAAATAACATTAAAAAGTTTATTTAAATGAAAGCGATAAAAACTGTAATGAGAGCAATAAATCAGTAAAATTTTAAAAATAAATTCAAGCTGAATTAAAGCTATTTTTGATTAAGTTATTTAAATAGAAATTACACAACTACTCGTATTAGTAGATTTTTATTTCTTTGTTTTATTTTTAAATTTTATCCAAAGTGTATTCTAGCAGGAACAAGGCGAATTCATAAGGTGGCCCTAAGTTACTACGTGAGCAACAGCTGATACATTTGCGTATGTCAAAAAACACAAACATTCTATATTTTTTTGACGACAAATATTTCTATTGCTACAGCTTTTTGCTTACTACAGTGTTGCGTTATGTTCACACACCGAAATTTTGTTTTACAGTCTTGTATTCATTTCCAATTTAAGACCACCTTATTGAATTCGCCTTGAGCAGAAACTTATGAACATTGACACAATTGATGACAGCCATATCGTTGAAGCTATATCTGACAAATTTTCTGTCATTTATTAAGTTTGTTTTGTCAAATCATCATGAACGGAAATAACGTTTAACAACACGGCACAATGGTAAAATTGTTTTGTCGAAATGAGTCTTTCGTTTGGGCAAACTTTCATCGCACTTGGTTTATTTTGCGGTCGTTGAAATAGTCCTACTGAGAGGACTATACGCAATGCAGTGGATAAACTGGAGTTCAGTTAACAATGATCCAACGTCCGTACTATGTCGAAACATAAGATCTGTTGAAAACATTGCTACAGTCCTTGACGTTGTGTGAGAGAATCCGAGGCAGTTGATTTAGATTCGATTACATGAGTTCTGACTGATGCAGACTACTAAAAGGATCCGCCAAATAATTTTTTTTTTTTTTTTTTTTTGAAAATGCTATAAAAAAAAACTACTGAATATTTTGACAAATTTCTTTTTTTATTTGAAAACACAATCCTTTCGGTTAATAATGGAAAATAATTTCATTCAAATGGCTGCCTCGGCTGGCCATGCAGTAGCCTACACGATCGGTCCAATTTTTTAGCACATTAACGATTGTGTGCAGCTGTATTTCACCAATGGCTTCACGAATATTGTCCTATAAAGCGTCAATTGGCTCTGGCTTGTTGGCGTAACACTTATCTTTGACGGCACCCCACAAATAATAGTCCAACGGTGTAAAATCGCAGCTCCGAGGTGGCCAAACGACATCAGCTCTGCGGCTGATAATGCAATCTTCAAAAACAGGACGCAAAACATCAAGTGTAGCTTCGGCTGTGTGGCACCTAGCGCCGTCCTGTTGAAAAAAAATGTTGCTAATATCCTCCTCTTCAATTTTTGTGAACAAAAATTCGTTCAACCTGGCCCGATTACGGTCGCCATTGACTGCAACGGCCACTCCTTGCTCTTTTTCGAAGAAAAATGGCCCAATTATGCCTTTTCAATGTATGCGTGCGGGTTTTCTGTGCCCCAAATGCGACAATTTTGTTTGTTTACATACCCGCCAAGATCAAAATAAGCCTCATCTTCTTTAAGTCGATCGCAGGCCCAGATTCCCAGCGTTATTCAAGCGTGTACAAAACCATATTCGTACAGCGGAAGGATAAAACTAATTATCTGTCAAATCAGGCATGAACTAAGTGTTACCATTCACGAAATAAGCACTAGTTGAAAAAAAACGTTAGATGGCGGACCCTTTACTTGTCGAATTTTGAGACGTGATCTTACCACAGAAAATGAAGGCTGACCACCATAGGCAACGACATATGTTCCCAGAATGATCCCTCGAACATTGGGAAATTGACCCAAACTTTTATCACAAAATCTTCTTATGCCATTACGCCAATTTCTGAATCAATGGGTACGTCAAAATTCAAAGTTTTGAGATGATACTAACCCTCTGAAAATATAACTGTTTCACGCGTGTTTTTGGAATTCTCCGATCCATGTTTCTTTGTAAACGACGATCGCCAGTCTATTACCACCAACGGAGAGCGCTAGAGATCCATGATAACCAACTTTTTTTGACCTGAATTGGATGATAATGAGACCAACGGCATGTGGTTGCAACAAGACTGCGCAACGTGTCAGATGTCTTATGCCATATTGGTCATCTTAAGTGGAAGTGTTGTAAACTGCCAACTGAGATCGTGTAGACTTTTCCATCTGGGGTTTTCTTAAATCGCAGGTCTATGTGAATAAGCCACAAATCACAGCGGCCTTAAAAGCGGCACAGATCATGCCATTGATCAAATTCAGCTTGTTTTGTACGCATGGCAGATTGGACATTTTGGATGCACAACACCAAGCAAAGCCGCGCCGGACATTTGGATTATATTTTATTAAAGTGTGTGTTTATTTTAGATCAGCTTATAATGGATTCACTGCTGTAACGAACTAACTCCGAAGTCCTTGCACTTTGTTTGCCATTTTCATAGAAACATCTTTCATTATAACGAATTCTTGGTTATAGCGAATTCTTGGTTATAACGAAAAACTTTTTATGGTCCCAGCAATTAAATTTTATATGTACATTTTCCTTTTTTACAACGAACTAAAAAACATTTGTACAAATCAATGCCAACATAGATTTTCGTGTTTATATTTTTACTACATTTGGAGAATATACCATGAAATAGAAAAATCCATATTGTCCACCATTTTAAAAAGCACAAACATTTTTTTTAGTGTTACTACGCTTATTACGAACTTTGCTTATATCGAACTATTTTCGTTGGTCCCATGGAGTTTTACTGGTGTAATAAGTTGATTTTATTCCGTAGACGGTTTGTTTAAAAATTTGTTATAATAATGGCGTGTAATCGAGAGTTGGATGATCGGCAAGAAATGATTTAGATAATACTGAAACTCATTTTGTTTGTAGAAAAAAACATTGTCCTTCGAACTATGCAGCAAGCAAAAAATACCTTGGATAACCACCATATTTTTTTGATGCGCTATGATCGCCTAACTTCAAGTATTTCAGTATTTCATTTGACGTAATTCATTTATAACTGTCTCATGGTTCATGTGATGCAATTTACAATGATAATGATGAATGATTTACTTGGTTATAGCAGATTTTCTAGGCAGCATAATGGGATTTTTATGCTCAACAAAAGCATTAGCCAAATCTATTCTACTATCGATGCGTAAAATACTCCCAGGATCAAGAAAGGCTGATAACTTGTACAAATCACTAGTTTTTAGAAGAATCTTTTTGTTTTTCAAAAGCTGCATTTCAAATTCATAACAGTCCTTTTGAGCTTGTCGGTACAAATAGTTTTTTAGATGTTAACGGTGGTGCCTGAGTTACAGGTATTAATGTCTTATTTCCACGCATATTTTGTCTATAAATAAGTCCTCTCTTGAATCGCTCATCATAGGCTGCTGTACGTAATAAACGACTCCACTTCGAAAACCTAGATACATCGCTTTTATTTCTTCGCTTGTTGTATATGTAGGTTCATCATCTATTGGCCCCTCATCTTCGGGTAGGAATAGAAATTCGGGACCACAAAACCAACGACTTTGTCGGGTGAAATTAGGGAGCTTAGTCCACTTAGTCGCATCGTCAGCTACATTGAGTTTCGTAGATACCCAGTTCCACTCAGAAAGTTTAGTGATGTCGAGTATTTCGCTCACGCGGAAGGCAACGAATTGGCTGTACCTGCGATGATCTGCTCTCAACCAACCAAAAACATTTTTTGAATCTGTCCAAAAGTATTTTTTGCATATCGAGCTCCTATTAGTGCGGACATCAGCTTTAGGCGGGGTATCGATGTTATTTTTAGCGGTGCAACACGCGTTTTAGAGCCAATTAGAGAGCAAGTAACATTAGTTCCATCAGACATTATAAAGTAAGAAACAGCTGCATACCCATCTTAACCTGCATCGACAAAGGTGTGTAAATTAACCTGTAGATTTTTGTATTTTTTGTATGTTTTCAAATAGCACCTAGGTATAGACAATTTTTTAAGTTCCGGTATTTGCGAAATCCACTTTTTCCATTTGTCATATTCATTTATTTTAATTGGTTTATCCCAGTCAACTTTACTTCGCCATATGTGTTGCAAAAGTATTTTAGCATACATAATAAAATTTCCTATAAGGCCAAGTGGGTCATAAATTGTTATAACAATTCACAAAACTTGTTTTTTGTTGGAATTTTTTCAGTCAAAAGGTCGTCTACATAATGATCAGATTGTATAGAATGAACCGCAGCGGGATATTGATTTTTAAATCTTTCTGCATTGAAATTTTTTATATATTGAGAGATACTAGGAGCGCAGGCTGCTCCAAATATCATGACATTCATAATATATACCCTGGGTTTTTTATCCATGTCACAATCGCGCCACAAGAATCGTTGGGCGTGTTGATCGCATTCTTTTATAAGTACTTGGTGAAACATTTCTTGTATGTCACCGCATACAGCAACAGATTTTTGACGAAAACGAAACAAAATTGCTGTTAGAGATGATAATAAGTCCGGTCCTTTAAGAAGCATGGCGTTCAGCTATATGCCATGCGACTTAGCAGCGGCGTCCCATACTATGCGCACCTTATCAGGTTTGTTTTTATTATGAACCGCAAAAATAGGGAGGTACCAAATACGATTTTCATATTTAGAACAAGCGACTTCGATCTTCCTTAATTTTCTTATGTAGCCTTTTTGCAGGTAGTCTGAAATAGTTACTTGAAAAATAGTTAATAAATTTGTATCTGTTAATAGTTTCCGTTCAAGGCACAGCAATCGTTTTTTGGCCATGGTGAAACTTTCCGGTAAGTTAACATTATTATACCACCATAATAGACCGGTTTCGTAGTGGTTATCTGGGCGCCGATAAGTGTTAAATTTTAATAAATTTAATGCACGTTCGTCGTCTCTGCCATAAATTGGATTTTCGTGCCTTTTCACACCTATACAATCAAGTGAAAAATATTGTTTAACAAGCTCGTTCAAATTTATATCATTTGGCTCACATTCACATATGTGTAAATTGATCGAATCAAATTGCTTGGACGAGTTACCTTTATTAGCATAAATAAGCCAACCTAGTTTAGTTTGCACAGCAACAGGCGAGTTTGGCGAAGACGCACGTAGCTTTCTAGGAATCCCCAAGCTCCAATTGTTAGCGCCTATGAGCAATCGAGGGGAAGCATTGCAATACTCCTTAATAGGTAAATTCTTTAAATGAGGATATTGCCTACACAATTGTTCATAATTTATAGTCTGCGAAGGTAGACAAAATTGTTGCACTGTATTTACAATGATTGAAAAACGCTTTTGATTAGGAATTTTCTTCCCTTCGCTTATTGATGATCCTTCATCAATAAATGAGTTTGTACTATTTATCTTATTTTTGTCGTACATTGTTATCGGGATTATTTTAAAAAGAACACAATCTGTTTCACTTTTATGGGCATTACAATTAAATGCTGTTTGTGAATCGTTTTTCTCATTTTCTTGTGTACTTTTGACCACGTTATTTTCACCACAATGCTCAACAGCTGGTGTGGTGAATTTATGAAGAAGAGAATGAAGTTTATAAGAACAATTGTCTACTTGGCCCGTAAATTTACAATTCCATATTTTATTGTCATTTTGAACATTTAAACATTTCTTGCACATATTAGAGCGTCGTATCAAATTCCATCTTTCTGAACGGTTGGCCCCTAAAAATTCTTTGCAGTGTGCGACATCAATACATTGTTTTTTACAAATAACACAGCTAGCCTTATATTGAGTATTATGGGTGTGTATGTGAGCATTTCGTGGCTTATTTATAATATTATTTGTATCGGATTTCAGAGCTAAATTGGTCATACTAGCTGAAAACCCAACATCAAATATCCAATCAGAAAACTCCTTAAGGTTTGCTTTTTGGTTGTCATTGAACAACTGCAGTTTTTTACTACCTCATTCTAATTGCAGGTTAGGTGGCAGTTTTTCAATCAGTTCTTGGAGCATAGAGGTATTGTTCAATTCATCGTATAGTCCACAAGTCTCAAATGTAGCCAGAAACCCCTAACTTGTACGGCGAAATTGCAAATGGTCTCAAGTTTGTTAGAATTTACTGGTGGTGTTGCTCTTATGTTGTTTTTCATAGCATTTAAAATGTATTCCGGCTGTCCAAATAGAAACCTTAGTGTGGAAATAGCGGTGCCTACACACGCTGGATGTATTAGAATATTTTGCACTGCTTTTAACGCGTCGCCCTTAAGTGAACGATGTAGGCGTATCAGATTTTCGGCATCACTTAAACCACATAATTCAGTGGACCACTCGAAAGTTGAGTTAAACAGTAGCCAATCTTCAGGTTTTCCCGAAAATATGGGTAGGTCTCTTGGAACCGATGCACGAGCTTGTATTTGCCCTGCAGATAAATAATTATTTTTTAGGACGTACGAAAGGCGAAAGCTGTTGGCAAATATATTAGTGTTGCAAGAAGCAGGTAGTGCGTAATTTGTTTCTCTGTGGTGGAAGTTATTGTATCCTAATGACTGATGTGTCTCGGATTGACTTGAAGTCGGTGCAGCAGCAGCGTTAATTTGAATGGAAGATGCTTGAGTTGTACATGTTATGGGGATACTAAATTCTGTTGTTGTATATAAAGGGATATTTACCTGAGTACTATTGTAATTGTTGAATATATCCATGTTGACATGCATGATGCTTGCGACTGTGTGTTTTTATTTGTTTTATTATAGTTATCGGTACAATTTTGATCTAAAGTGGATGAAAAATGAAAATTTGAAGCAGTTATACGTGCTACTGTACGAACGGCTGTTGGAGGAGCGAGCGTTTGTTCAGATGTAGAAATTTCTGATTGGTTTTAAAGCCACGCACGAACAGACACAGTGGAAATTGACGTAGCTTCATCTTCGTCAGACTCTGCTTGTTGCAAAAGGTGTAATTTTTTATTTAAAAATTCTTTGTCACGTGCAATAGAGAGCTGTCGCTCTTCCTCTAAAAGTTTTAATTTTAAAGTAATACATTTAGCCTTTGAAGACTTAGAAACCTTGCTGGTTACACTCATGTTCGAGCGCAATGAGATGTGTTCGTGAAAGGTTGTATAAACTGTGCATAACCATGTGTTTGGCAACGGTGGCTCAACATCAGCGCAGCTGGCGTGATAACATTTTTTACATTTAAAACATGTTAACTCATTATACAGTTAGTGTCATTAATATTCGGTTTTATTAAAGAGATATGTTTAACTGATTCGTCTTAAGCTAAATATATATCTTTTTCAACATTTTTTTCTTTTCATTAATAGTTTATTTAGACACTTGAAAGTTCACATTTGTATTTAGAAAAAAAAGAATAACAATATAACAAAAAAAAAAACTAAATTAATTCAGGTGGCATAAAATATTGTGCGTCAATAATATTCGGTTTTCTTTGAAAAGTAACAAATAATACATTAGAAAAATGGTTTTATATAAAATTCAGTATATTGTTGGATAACCCTTTTGTTTTATACTGTATAAGCTGCAGGAATACGATCCCATTCTTCTTGAAGCCGCAATTTCAAGTCTTCAATGGATGTTATTTTGTAGTTGTGGATTCGCCGGTCCAGCTCATCCCATAAATTCTCAATCGGATTGAGGTCTGGGGATTGTGCAGGTGGATGGAAAACTTTAGGGCAGTTATAGAGCAACCATTTTTGACTTAAACGCGACTTGTGCTTTGGGTCGTTATCTTGGTAGAATTTAAAAGAACCTAAAACGCCCAGCTTATTTGCACTTTCTTTCAAATTTTGACGGAGGATATTCAAATATGTTTCCTTGTTCATAATTCCACTGATAAAAACTAATTTTCCCATCCCTTTAGCTCCCATACAACCCCACACCATAACATGTCCATTTCCATGTTTTACAGTTGGTTTTAAATTTTGTGGTTGTAGCTCCTCATTTGGCTTCCGCCACACCATTACACGCCCATCGGATCCAAATACGTTATACTTGCTCTCGTCCGCAAGTATAACGTCATCCCACCAAGTTTAAGGCTTCTTAATGTACTCCCTGGCAAAACTCAAACGAGCTTTTCGGTTGCGTAAATTAACCAATGGCTTACGACGTGCTACTCGGCCATGAAAACCTTTTTTTCTTATTGTTCTTCGTATAGTAGATGCAGATATTTTCTTTTTAAACTCATTGAGCACCTCTGTGACTAATTTGGGAGCATTTAAGCGTGGGTTAGATTTTTTTGTGCCTTCTGACAATGTCCCCAACTGTTTTTGGTGGGATATTCAGAATTTCAGCAATCTCTTTGTACTTTTTACCTTTTTCATAATGGAAAATAACAAGTTTTGGCTGTTCTAAAGGAGTGCCTTTTCCTTTGCGCCCCATTTGTATAATTTGCAGTGAAGTAGAATTTTGGACAGACAAGAAAGGAGGTGTTATGCACCTTTATTAAAACGTATCTCTATATTGCTGGAAAAGTAGCTGAATAACATGTTTTTTTGCAAATAGCATATAAATAGGGGAAAAACCGAATATTAATGGCGCTTAGTAAACAGGGTTAATAAACTTTGATCGATTTATCACGGTTGCAGGGTTACCATAGAGCCATTTTTTCCATATATTTGAATACTCATACTGACAACATTTATTTAAGTTTTTGCTATTCTTCTGATTACCTATTCATTTCGCTAATGCCAAGGTGTTATTATTGATAAACTTAAAAACCGAATATTAATGACACTAACTGACACTGTATGCTTCTTTAAGGCAAATAGAGGATGACATACTAGACCTAATACTTCTTATTGGGTCGGTGGATATTTGACCACGAGGTGTAGAGAAAGACATTTTTACTCACTATGAGGTTAGGATTCCCAGATATACAGAGCTTTGGCTAATCAAGTTAAAGGCGGGAACTCTCTGACTAATAATGTGGATAAGAAATTTAAGCGATAATATAGACCTCAAAATGAAATTTAAATGATGTAAACGTAAAACGCGTTTACTCCGATACGGATCTTGACTATGGCTTGAATTTGTATGAGTCCAGAATAAAACAAAAAATTTTTATTTTCAAATTTATTCATCAGACTGCATTAATTTTCTACAAATTATAATAATATAATAATGTTCATATTTCATATTATAATTATTTATATTAATTAATATATAAATTATTCAATTCAATTCAATATACATAGTTATTATTCTTACATTTCAATTACTCCTCGTTTCTTAACCAATGGATTTTTCAGGAATGCTTTCTAGAAAATGTTCGAACTATACGTTAACTTTAACAATTTTAAGCTTTTCACAGTTTTTCTCTTTTTTTAACATATGTTCTTAGATATTCAAATAATATTGTAATATTACAATAAGTAATATAAAAGAGGGACAGATATATATACGCTCTGTAAAATACAGTGTTGAGAAGCGGCGGTAACAGCGACCATAGCGCATCAATAAAATATAGTGGTTATCCAATGACAAAATTTTTTTCCATTTGTTTCATAGTGTAAAACGATATTCAAAAATATTTGTGCAAATATGAAACACCAAAGAACAGAAAATTATGTGTGCGGCTCTGGCATATAATAACACAAAATTAAAGTTTTTTGACAGAGATAACTTATATTAGTATATATTAGCACCTAAATGAGTTCAAAAAAGATCATACTTTTCACTTTTTTATAATTGCTTTGGAGTCTTTTTGAAAATGGCTGTGTTTTTTTTTTTATTGATATTGAATTGACCGTTATATATTTCTATCATAGTTTTCACTTCAGACTTTCAGAATTTTTAGTTAACAGAGAAGAAACTTTAAAATTTTATTATGTCCTAAAATGTATGCTAAAAATCATACGTCTCTCGTTATCTTTAACGTGCAAAAAGAAAGATAACGTTATCTTTCTAGGTTCAGAGGAGGTTATGTTGAAGAATAAGAATACATTTTTGCACATTTGTTGAGTTTTCTTTCTCGGCTAATATTGTGATCGCCCTCGTATGTAATATAAATAATCTTGCGCAATATGGTTGCAAATTTCAAAAGCACAATGTTATCATGATCGACAACACTTACCAAAAAAATATTGTCTGTCGCATAGTGTAATCAGATTCAATTTTTTTTTTTTTTTTTTTTTGTTAATTTTTACACAAATACCCGTAAAGCTTCAATAATTCTCAAATTTCAACTTTTCTGCAGCAATACTAATCACTTAAGGGACTTTAGTCAGACAATAATTACCTTTAATCAATATTCACAAGGTTGTTATTCTAAAATTACATTGGGGAGTAGGGCATCATACAGGGTAAGTTTGAACAACTATGAATCTAACTTATATTTTATGTTATAGTATATACTTTTGTGTTTGTGTGTGTGTGTGTGTTTTTTTTGTGCATGTTCATTTGTGTATGTGTACATGTGTGGTAATTCTGAGGATGATGATGATGACATTTCAATGCAACACTGTCGATGCCTCTGTGCAGCATGAAAAGCAGAACCAAAAGAGTTTGAACACATGGTTTATCTTTTTGTAATTTTTCTTTTTTTTCTTTTTTTTTTGGTTTGGTTACAACAATCAGTCTTGAATTTTATATTGAAGCACAATTTTTCTGTTGTTTTTGTTGGTTTGTAATAGTAATAATGGTAACAATAACAATAGTGGTTTCTATTGCCATAGCAAAAGTAACAGCCAACATCGACAACAACAACGGGAAAAAAATTTAAAAAAACCAAAAGCGTAACCAAAACAACCAACCAACCAGGCAAACAACCAACGAACAAGGTTAGCGCAACCGAATAGATTTCAATTTTAACAATTTTGTTTGTTTTGTTTTTGTTTCAGTTTTTCGACTTTTTTTCTTTCTCCATATTTCGCTTTACTTTTTTTTAGAGAAATTTTTTGTTTTTCCATCCCTTTTTAATTTCAATAAAACTATGGTGAAAATTGTATGGAAAACAAATTGAAAATCATGATTTGTTGTACAATAATAACAACTACAACAATAAAACATAATACAACTGAATGCGAACGAGGGAGTATTGGAAGGAAGAAAAATAATTAAGGAGACCAAGCGTTGGTAAGAGAGTGTTTTACAAAACTCGTACAATTGTAATCCACGACAATAACGATGATGATGATGACGACGATGATGTCGATGTTGATTTTGTTGATGTTGGTGGTGTTGATATGCACTGTGGGTATGTAAACGACGTATGTATGAGAATTCCCTTAACGGTGTTTGTATGTGAGTAGTTTTATGTTTGGGAGTGTGTGTCAATAGCATTGTTGATTTCAAGTAATTGAATTCTGTAAATCATTGAAGAGATTTTGAGGAAAAAAATTTTTTTTCTTTTGATTTTAATTTTGTTTCTGCTATGAATTATGCTTTTCTTTGAAGTAGGCTGACTTTGCATTGCTAAAAGGAAAATAACAACAAAAACAAGCAACGACCTAATAGACTTTTTGAAAATTAAATATTTTTAATAAGAAGCGTAGTTAAATCATTAATGTTGAAATATGTTAAATACGATTTTTTTTATTTAACTGAATAATTAGCTTGTAGATATAACTTCAGATGTAAAAATGTAGTTTGGTTTATACCTATAAAATAAGTGAAAAGTTAGAAATTAGTTTCATTCCATTAATAAATACCCGGTCTAACACATATTAGAACATTGATGATACAGTGAACTCGCGATAACGTGTACTAATTTTTACCAAGCAGTTCACATTATCGAATGCCTAAAAAAATAACACCCCTATTTAACATCAAAAAATATTTTACTAACGAATGTTAAACAAACAATAGAAAACAAATTTATATTGATTTTTAATAACAATATTGGGTGTATATCTCTGCTCATATTAATTGCATCAGGCAGCACTGAAAGGTGCCATTTTTAGTCTTACATTCTCAGAAGAAATTATTAAAAACTCATTATTCTGTCAAAAGTTACGTTTAAAAATGAATAAAAATTTGGAAATTTGTCGTCATATTTCATTTTTCTATTATTAGGAGGGAGAAATGCGTCATAGGCTACTGAAAAAACTTGTAAAGTTTATAGTGGCATGTTTTAACTAGAAAAACATCATCCATTCTGACTTAGAGAATTTATAATGTACTGGCCATGGAAAATTTACCATAATAGTTGTTATTTACACATTTTGCAAATTCCCGTTTTTGCTTCTTAGTGAAACAAACGGTTGATCTAAAAAAGTATATTTTCTTGTCAAACCTCTGACAATATAACTATTTTGCAATAATTAAAGAATATAAACTCTATCTTTCAAAGATAACACTTTCAGTTTTTGTATGGCATTGTGCACTTCTACCATTTACGTAAAATTTTCGAAAAACGACTAACAGGTCAACGCATACATACAATTAAGAAAAAAGAACGTTGTTACATAATCAAGCAGGTGACCTCTTAATTCGGGGATTTTCAAATTGAATATAAATAGTTTAAGAAGAAACGAAGGATAAAAAAATGTTCACGTTTTAGAGCCTCCGCAATTTATTTCAAAGTAGTTGTTGTTCTAAGTAGAACAAACCTTTAAACAGCACGTGTAGAAATCTCATGACATTCTGATCATTATTCTGATCCTACGCGGAACCAATAACCTTAGGTAATTTAACATTTTTTGAGGTACTTGTTAGGGGATCCCATCAAATAATGGTCAACATCGTTGTCCACCATAACGTGACATTATTAGTAAATTAAAGTCTGTAGAGCTGGAAGTATGTCATTCATACTTTGCTTTGGCCGATTAAGCGTTAAGCTCAAAAACTTTTGTAATCTTAATAATCTTGTAAATGAAAAAATATTAGTTGTAATCCACCATGAAACAAAGAAACGCATTGCGCAGGTAGTTTATATTTTCGTGCCTACATTTACGTTGCACAATCAGCCCAATTACCTCTAAATCTATTATATCTAAATCTAAATCTAAATCTAAATCTAAATCTAAATCCAAATCTAAATCTAAATCTAAATCTAAATCTAAATCTAAATCTAAATCTAAATCTAAATCTAAATCTAAATCTAAATCTAAATCTAAATCTAAATCTAAATCTAAATCTAAATCTAAATCTAAATCTAAATCTAAATCTAAATCTAAATCTAAATCTAAATCTAAATCTAAATCTAAATCTAAATCTAAATCTAAATCTAAATCTAAATCTAAATCTAAATCTAAATCTAAATCTAAATCTAAATCTAAATCTAAATCTAAATCTAAATCTAAATCTAAATCTAAATCTAAATCTAAATCTAAATCTAAATCTAAATCTAAATCTAAATCTAAATCTAAATCTAAATCTAAATCTAAATCTAAATCTAAATCTAAATCTAAATCTAAATCTAAATCTAAATCTAAATCTAAATCTAAATCTAAATCTAAATCTAAATCTAAATCTAAATCTAAATCTAAATCTAAATCTAAATCTAAATCTAAATCTAAATCTAAATCTAAATCTAAATCTAAATCTAAATCTAAATCTAAATCTAAATCTAAATCTAAATCTAAATCTAAATCTAAATCTAAATCTAAATCTAAATCTAAATCTAAATCTAAATCTAAATCTAAATCTAAATCTAAATCTAAATCTAAATCTAAATCTAAATCTAAATCTAAATCTAAATCTAAATCTAAATCTAAATCTAAATCTAAATCTAAATCTAAATCTAAATCTAAATCTAAATCTAAATCTAAATCTAAATCTAAATCTAAATCTAAATCTAAATCTAAATCTAAATCTAAATCTAAATCTAAATCTAAATCTAAATCTAAATCTAAATCTAAATCTAAATCTAAATCTAAATCTAAATCTAAATCTAAATCTAAATCTAAATCTAAATCTAAATCTAAATCTAAATCTAAATCTAAATCTAAATCTAAATCTAAATCTAAATCTAAATCTAAATCTAAATCTAAATCTAAATCTAAATCTAAATCTAAATCTAAATCTAAATCTAAATCTAAATCTAAATCTAAATCTAAATCTAAATCTAAATCTAAATCTAAATCTAAATCTAAATCTAAATCTAAATCTAAATCTAAATCTAAATCTAAATCTAAATCTAAATCTAAATCTAAATCTAAATCTAAATCTAAATCTAAATCTAAATCTAAATCTAAATCTAAATCTAAATCTAAATCTAAATCTAAATCTAAATCTAAATCTAAATCTAAATCTAAATCTAAATCTAAATCTAAATCTAAATCTAAATCTAAATCTAAATCTAAATCTAAATCTAAATCTAAATCTAAATCTAAATCTAAATCTAAATCTAAATCTAAATCTAAATCTAAATCTAAATCTAAATCTAAATCTAAATCTAAATCTAAATCTAAATCTAAATCTAAATCTAAATCTAAATCTAAATCTAAATCTAAATCTAAATCTAAATCTAAATCTAAATCTAAATCTAAATCTAAATCTAAATCTAAATCTAAATCTAAATCTAAATCTAAATCTAAATCTAAATCTAAATCTAAATCTAAATCTAAATCTAAATCTAAATCTAAATCTAAATCTAAATCTAAATCTAAATCTAAATCTAAATCTAAATCTAAATCTAAATCTAAATCTAAATCTAAATCTAAATCTAAATCTAAATCTAAATCTAAATCTAAATCTAAATCTAAATCTAAATCTAAATCTAAATCTAAATCTAAATCTAAATCTAAATCTAAATCTAAATCTAAATCTAAATCTAAATCTAAATCTAAATCTAAATCTAAATCTAAATCTAAATCTAAATCTAAATCTAAATCTAAATCTAAATCTAAATCTAAATCTAAATCTAAATCTAAATCTAAATCTAAATCTAAATCTAAATCTAAATCTAAATCTAAATCTAAATCTAAATCTAAATCTAAATCTAAATCTAAATCTAAATCTAAATCTAAATCTAAATCTAAATCTAAATCTAAATCTAAATCTAAATCTAAATCTAAATCTAAATCTAAATCTAAATCTAAATCTAAATCTAAATCTAAATCTAAATCTAAATCTAAATCTAAATCTAAATCTAAATCTAAATCTAAATCTAAATCTAAATCTAAATCTAAATCTAAATCTAAATCTAAATCTAAATCTAAATCTAAATCTAAATCTAAATCTAAATCTAAATCTAAATCTAAATCTAAATCTAAATCTAAATCTAAATCTAAATCTAAATCTAAATCTAAATCTAAATCTAAATCTAAATCTAAATCTAAATCTAAATCTAAATCTAAATCTAAATCTAAATCTAAATCTAAATCTAAATCTAAATCTAAATCTAAATCTAAATCTAAATCTAAATCTAAATCTAAATCTAAATCTAAATCTAAATCTAAATCTAAATCCAAATCCAAATCTAAATCCAAATCTAAATCTAAATCCAAATCTAAGATATTTGGGAATAAGGCAGAAATTTGCTCATGATATTCTAACATGCATGCCATTGATTTAACAAGTTTTTGAAATAGATTTTCGAAAAAAACTAACAACGTCAAGAAAAATAAAAACGCAATAAACTAAATAAATAATAAATGGAAATAAATTCAACTTATCTCACAAAGAAGATGATCGCTAGAAAGCTATTTATAATGCCTGAAAATACTGAGAATACAGAGATGTAGTAAAATATTAAAAAGGTATACGTCCGGTGTTATGGTCGATACACTTTATTGAGCAGTATTGAATAGCTTCGATCCTTAGCCATCAATCGCAAACTTCATCATTCGATTTTTGGCAAAACTCTTACTATCGCGCAATTTTTTCAAGTCATGAAATGTAAAATATTTCTTCTGAAGATAACCAATAAAAACTATCCCACACGCATCACAAAAAATAGACACAATGATCCTGCCTGCAGATGATATTGTCTTTGCCATGTTCGAACACAATTCTTCCAAACGAATATGTTGCTTTGATTGTTTCTAATGGTTTTGCAGCCACGCAATAACTTACCTTAATTATCGTAAAACATCACCCCAAGACCCTATAGAAACCATCCTCATGATTCTGTTTTCGTTTTATTGTGAAGAAACGCTGTACTCATCTTGCACACAGGTTTCTCATCCAAAAGTTTTCGATCATTTTTGCTAACTGGAGAGTTAGTTCAGTATCATCTTAGACGTTTCTGGCGTGTTGACTTCAATTCATTGACCACTGCGAGTTTCATCTTGGCCTATTTAATACTTTATAGTCGTAAACAAAGGAACAGACTCCCCCGGAATAGAAGCCAGCTCAACTTTAATATTGTGTGGACTGAGACATCTCAAATCAAAGTATTGAATTATCGTTCGTGTCACTATAAAATGTAAGTTTTATATACATATGTAAGTTAACTCTTTTAGTTTTACTTACTGCGCAGCTCTTGAGATGCGACTTATTTTCAAATTAAAAGAGCCTTTTTATTCTTTTGTTTTTGGCGCAGCTTATAAGGTGCGTCTTTTTATTTTTACAATTCAAACTTAATTGAATTTATTTTACAACTTATGATCTAAAATAGAATTTGCGCCCAATTAACATTCTCAACATTCAGCATAAATTGAAATACAAACAAAAAAGTAAAACAAGTTCATTGCATTAAGTAAGTAACACGCTAATGCGAGTCAGCATAATTTATTTCGTAGGTATTTTAGGTAATAACCCAACAAATGTTTTTATGGTTAATATGTAGGTACATGTAGACTTATTGTATATCACTGTCATCATTTCCATTTTGAAATTCCGGAAAATTATTTGATTCTTCTTATTCAACAGCAGAAACTTATCGATCATATCAAATACTCCAAAGGCCTTAAGACGCTGTTTGATTCGATGCATCTTACGCATTTTACGAATTTTAAGTGAAATTAATGTTTAATTTAGACATTCTTCGGGTTAATAATCTGTACCTTGACAAATACTGATTATACTTTTTTAAAATAGGACAAGCGACACCGAAATTCAATTTGTCATCAGTTTTTATTTCTTATTTATTTATTTATTTATTTTTTTCAAACAAACCTAGTATATTGGTTGATACAAATAATAATAGAATTTGTTGAGTTTTAGCAGTAAATGCCTAGTTTTAAACAAGAAAGTAGATTTCAATATAGAACGACTTCGTCGTGCTTATTTAAACATATAAATAGAATCCATTAAGTTTTGTTATAATTTAGAAGATAGTCGTGCTCAACAATCCCATACGTTTCTGCCAAACTATGTACATCAGGGATGGGAAATAAGAATTTCAAATTGTACAAACTTTCATGAAAAAGTGTACTTTTTTTAGTCCGATTGTACTAAATTTTTTTTTATTTCTTATTCAAAAGCCACTGCAAGCTTATTTGCGCTAAATACTATAAATAAATTTAATAATTAATGCATAATTTTAAAAGGTAAACAAAAGACTATTAGTTCATGAGAACTAAATCTAAGACGGTCATTTATAATACCCTTTTTCCTCGTTTACTTAATTCTTAATTGTAGAAGCAAGCATTAGATGACTTCAGCAGATCTCTCTTTTGAATTAGATTAGATTGGGGACAGTCAAAACAGTCTCTTTCTTTCTTGGTCATTTATTATATTTTTTGATATGAATGTAGAATTTTGAAATAGTGCTAAATAAGTCACTGGAGTGCTATTGTACTTTTGACTCAGAAATATTGCAAAAAAAAAAGTACAATTGTTCTAATTTTCCCATCCTTGACCACCACTGAGCACGCTATTTTTCCTTTGCTAGAATAACAGTGTATACAGTGACGATACTAACAAAAATAATAAAAACAATACAATAATTTTACGACATATCATGGTAAAGAAAAATATCAACGATAGTCCAGCAAAGTTCCATAAAAACAATAAATTAAGAAAGTTCGTAAATTGTACCAAATGAGTAATTGGTTTGTCATTGTACTTTTGAGTCTCAGATTGTATCAGAAAAAGAAGTAAAATTGTACCAACTTTTGCAACGCTGACGAACAGACATATGTACATAAAAGAGCATGTGTATATATGTATGTGTGAGATTTTATTTTATAACCGTTTATACAATAACAGTGGGTTTGTTTAAAATACTAATTTATCAGCAACTATAACAACAATATATATAATCATCATTATAATCTTCATTATCGCTTAAAGAATTATGTATCCGGGAAATAAGATTTTCAAATTGTAGATATGAATTGTAGATTTATTCATGAAAAAGTGTATTTTTTTCAGTCAGATTTTACTAAAAATTTTTTTATTTATTGTTTTTTTTTTTTTTTTTTTAATTAACAAAAACGTAAACAAAAAACGTAAACATACTAAACCATAAACAGTCACAACTCAAAATTTATCAGTCGTATTTTTTCGTAAGCCAGTTTGGAGGTCATATCTCTAACGACCGCAGAAATTTCATCTGATTCACTGACTGCCTTCATGTTGTTAACCCATGTTTTTAACAAAAATTTTTCGCCTCTCCTGAACGTTTGTGAAATTTGAGCTGTAACTGTGTTGTTTTTTTAAAGACATCCGCCAGCGCTTCAAGCTTTTACTCTCGTTAGGAAACGTTTTTAATATTAGTGGTACGATGCCACAAGTTTTTCCAGAAACAACAGATAATTGGACAAAATATGCCAGATAAGTCACAACGAATGTTTAACTAAAAGTCGCCAAATCAAAATAAAAGGAACGCAAAAAAATTAGATTATGACTAAATAGATTTCTTTAAAATATATTCGCGAAAAGTACTAAAATAGGAAAGATTTGGATTTACTTGCAAATAGTGCTAAAAAGAGTACAATTGCTCCAACTTTCCCATCTCTGTTATGTATATATATCAATTTGTTGTAGTTGTAGATGTATTTCCTTGATAATTTCGTCGTTCGTTTAATTGGTGTTGAATTTTCTTTAACATCATGTTTGTTGTTGTAGTCATCATTGTTATTGTTTAACAGTTTCTTGCTGTTGTTGTACGATGAATTGGTATGAACTTCAAATACCAACTAAATAAGCAGCCAACTAACGTACATATGTAACCAACACATGACTATGATAATCTCAAACCAAATAAACAATTCATTTTTAGCTGTGATTTATGTGTTGACATGCTATTGAAACGCATACGTACACACAGATATGTACACACACATGCTCGCATATTCTCTTCTAATAGGCTGTGTTTAGTACTTGTATAGGGAAATTAAGGTTTTTGGGTGTTTTTATTTATTACTTTCTTCTACCGTTATGTATATCTATACGTTTACAGATGCACGCACACACGCATCTAAATATTCTGTAAACATGTCCACTTGTAAGCCAAATGACATATGACGTATAGATTTGTAAGAAAATGAGGAGATATACAGATGTAGAAGAAATAATAGTAAAGACAAGGGAAAGGCAATGATGTTAATTTGATTATCAACAATTGTATCATACACATTAATTTGAAATAAATTTAGTAACTGCTTGGATGATTTAAATCCATATTGGTTAACAATTTTTTGTTAAATTTATTAAAAAATGGTTTTTCCCTTTCGAAAACAAAATGTGTGGAATATAACAGCGTGCATGTTCGTCGAAGCTTCGCTGAGTGGTGCGCATCCGAATTGCCCAATTTTCCATCACTCAGATTGAATTTTTAATCTGCTTTAGTTTGTAACTTATTCGCATAGACTTCAGACTTAAGATAATCAAAAAAGTAAATGTCGTATGACCTCGGTGGCCAGTTTACATCATCTTCACGTGAGATGACCGTGCCCTTAAATCGGTAGTGTAAGAAAGTCCAATTTGGTACGTAGCGCCGTTCTTTAGAAATAACATTATAGCGATTCCCGTTCTGTTGATGGCCTAGCCAACGTTGTTCTCAAAGAACAATGATGATGAACCAATATGAACCAATGATCTCACCAACTCTAAGTCTACATCAAACAGTGTCTTTTTTGGATTTAATAGGCGCTAGATTGGTATTGTCCCGATGTGCACAATTGTGTTTATTGTGTAAATCGAAGATGATTTTTTTTCCTACTGGTCCAGGGCTCATTATTTATTATAATTTACTTTCAGCTCCTGTATCAGTTGCCTTTTGTACCAGAGCAGGCCCAAGTCCCGGCATAAAATTCGCTAACAAGAGGTTATAGGTAATTTCAACGCGAACATAGGCAGCGACAATACAAACATCTATACCACCATGGTAACGCACTCTTGTGGAGGCAAGATCAGCCATAAGGAGGTATTAATAGAATTATGCCAGACATTTTAACTGGTCATAAATGGCTCCATCTCCCCAATAAGGTGATAAACAAATATACATGGAAAATTCATGCAATCATATCGACCGCGTATACGTAAGCAGAATATGGAAAAGTTCTTTATCGGATGCCAAGAATATAAGAGAAGCTGACATCGGCACTGAACCCAATCTCATCACAGGCGAAATCAAGATGAAAATGAAATGTGGACGGGGAACCATCAGACGCACAAGAGGAAAACTACTCTATCTACAGCAACTCCACAGCAATCAACCAGGCACACAATAACCATGCCAAATCTTGAAAGGCTCCCAACATCACTCATAGCAATATATAATCAAGTCGCAGGAGATCTATTACCTAGAAAGTCTAGTATAGACATTTGGAATCTGATTTCACAAAAAAGAAAACTAAAACTGCAGCTGAACAGCAACAATATTATGGGACAACAATACCATCAGCTGACGAAACAAGTAAATATTGCTGCAAGAAGCACTGAGGGCAAAGGGAGTACCCTCAATAAGTATTTCTAGAGTAATGTACGTGAATGCAGAACTTCCAGTCCTTTACAACAGGAATATTATTCAACCATTACATATTAATGCAGGATTAAAACAAGGATGCCCAATTTCATCTCAGCGGGATGGCATAATGAACAAAGCTGTTCAAAGAGTAGAGGAATAATATGGAGTCTCTCATGCTAACTCGAAGATTTGGACTATGCAGATGGCATTTGTCTACTCTAGCATATATATGCTCCCAATATGAATAACGGGAAAACAAAATTAAAAATTCAATTTAATGCCAAATGGGCATAATTTTTGTTTCTTTGTGTCATGATCTAATTAAATATGAACGAATTAATTTCACTTGATAGTGCTCTAAACCTTTTTTTGCTTGTTTGTAATTAGCACTGAATTTAGAGAGAAATTAGCATAATTTTTAATTTGTGTTGCTCACAGTGTGCACAATATTGCTCAAAAGAACGTTTTTATGTTATAGTGTGAGTGTATATCGATGACAGTGAATAAGTATAACAGTACTCATATAACAGAGGTTTATTGTATCCTGCATACATACACCTCACCTATCCATCCATTTCTTTTATACTCTAAATGAATAAGTGTGTGAATGAGAGAGTGGGGGAGAGTGTGAGTGGATAATTTTTTTCTTTGTGTGTCTATTTTAATAAATTGTTACCATATAAATCATAGGTGACACATAAAGCGTAAGTATGTGTGTGCATTACAAACAAAGGCATATTTTTTTCCTTCACAAAGTTGTAGTTGTTGTCTGTATATTTCAGTGTTCCTCTTATTTAAAGATTACATGGAAATTGTTAATAATAATCCCATAGACATGTGTGTGTATGACAAACAGGATATTATATGGAAATCAATACACACACACTCCCACACGCACTCACTGCGAAATACATACATTCCAAGAAAAACACAGTATGTGACAGGTAGAGTAGGAGAGATTTTTTAGCTTTTTTTCTTTTTTGGTAGTACGAAATGCCTTTGTTGACATATCTGAATGGTAAGAGTACTTGAATTTGTTGTTGTTGAAGTAAAAAAAAAAAAAATACTTCATGATTAATAGGAATTTCAACGTTTAGAAAATTGTATTAAACAGGGGAATTTTAGTAAATTCCAATCATTTATTTTCCATTTATTTTTGTACCAATTTAATAAAATGGAAATAATTTATTGTAAAACAAATTATTGCAGAAAAGTTTCGTGATAAACTTTGTTGAATGGGGGCATTCTATTAAAACAAATGCAATCGACATTGCTTTAGCGGTAGTTTCTTGTTTTTTAAAGACAAAACCACAAAAAGTTTAAAGTAATAAAATAAGTTTTTAATTTTACTCACCACAGTAACATTCGTAAAGCTTGTTTAAAAAGTGTTCTGCCTTTTAAAGTTTCTTGCAAAAAAATTTTATTAATTTACGATTTTCCATCTTATCACTTTCAATGCTGCTATTTTAATTAAAATTTAAAAATTTAAAAATTGGAACATTTTCAGTAGATTGAGGATCAGTAATTTTGGCAACTGAGGTGGCTGAGTCTGATTGTGGTGTTGTTTTTCCCAAAAAATATAAAACTGAACATATAAGAACATCCTACAAAAGAAGAAAAAAAAAAAAATAATAATAAAAACCTCGAAATTTTATTAAATTATATGGGTTTTCCCACCTCAGCTCTTCAAATTTTTATTACTATTTTTTCTTCACTTGTAACCAGCAGCCCTACTTGTGTAGTGGATTTTACAAGTACTTCCTAGTACTAGGTTATAGGAAAGGTGAAAGATGTTTATGGGGTGTTCAGTTCAAATTGTTCAAGTCATAAGTAACACAACTTTCACCGGAACGAACAGTGAGACTAAAGAAAAATTATCTTTATAATGCGTTGTGAGATTCACTTGACAATCAACTACAAAGTAATGCGCTTTAAGCCAGATATCTGATCCAGCTATTCTGCATAAGAATATATGATTCTTAGAAAAAACTTACTGAATTTCGTTAGAATACATTGACATATAGTATCTATAGAATAATGAAACACACGCGCCAAATCGACAGATTTGGCTACTCTACCGTCATTATTGAGAACCTTTGCACGCGGTCGAGAAGCCATAAAATACATTTTAAAATACCGGCCTATACTTATAAGTTATATACTATTTTATGTGAAGTAAAGGTCTTGTAAATACTAAGAAGTGGCCATTGTCAGTGATGGCTTGGCCAACGACGCACAGAAGCTTTTATTGTCTTTTTTCGTTTCAAAATCATAAGTTTTGAAGTAATTAAGGTGTTTCAATAAAATTAGAAAACTTTAGACTTTAAAATAATGTTTTCACCATGCTGCTAGGAGTACAAGGTGCTCCAAAAATTTGATAATTTTTTCGGTAAAAATTTTACATGTTCATTTTTTAAAAACATTTTTATTTGTATCGCTAATACACATTTTTATATACAAAGTAAATATTTATTTATCTATGTTAACAAAACTGTAATGGTAAGTGTCTTCAAACTTGATCCAAGTAGATTCGTGGTCAATAGAAATCATTAGTAAAAGAGTGGGCGAAATCGGATAAGTGGCATACAAAGTAAATATTGATCATTGTATGTCTTAAGATCGGTAAAAGTGGAAGTTTCTAAATGTTTTCGCAGTCAGTCACAAATAGGCGGATTTGGATTAATGGGCGTGACAATATTGATTTTTGTATATTTTGAAAACGGTAGTAAAATAAGTTTCGAAGCTTGGTTCAAACATACTTGTTGACCATACACATCATCAGTCAATATCTGGGAGAGATTAAATAAGTAGGCGTGGCTGCTCTCATTAATACTAAATATGGACAAATATTGATTCCTCTAGGTAAATATTACACAAAATATTACTAAAATGAAGGATTCTAGGGGCTGGCGCTAAATAAATAAAACGGCCTGCCTACGCCAAAAATTTGGAAATTTTTTTTAAATTTTTTTCACATATACAACACATCTGTATTACATACTTTAAAAATGTAAACGATACCATTCTCATTCTCGCTCTGAAATTGTAACAGTTTTCTCTTAGTGTCACTCAAACTGGTTACTCATTATGGATAAGCTTAGTCAAAGTAGTCTGAGTATTAGTATTGGTGTGAAAAATTAAGAAAATATATATATGACTGAAAAACGGCCACTGCCGAAAAAGTAGGATACTTGATTAATATTTTCTTCCCATTTTCAATAAAAACTAAACATACTTTTAAAAAAATACCAAAAAAGTAATGATCAAGCGGAAATATTGCTGAAACTTTTAATCTAAAGTGTAATTTTTTTAAAATTAAAAATAAGGTTTTTTATCACCCATAATTTTTATCCAATTAAGGAAAGCGTTATTGATTCACGATAAATGAAAAGCTTTTCATCATTTCACAAAAGTTCATTATAAAATTTTGTTTTTTGTTTTCAAGGAAATACATACCGACGGATCGCTCTTGGATCTCATGTCGATTGGTATCGTTCTAAATTAGATGTTGTTGGTGTATCCTGTTGTATTTCGATAATAGCTGAATAGAACCGCCATTTTAAAAAACATTTTTTTTATTTACATATGCTGTTGAACTCTATACTCGTCTATGACAATTTGGCAAGGTAAACTGAATAAATGATAGCCAATTTGACACATGTAGTTGGCTTCCATAATAAACTGTCAAATTCGAAGTTCTTATTGGAAGATACGTTATTTGTCTTCGTGGAAATGTGTCATTTTTGATATAACTATGTATGTCTAAACGCACCACATGTCACTATAATTAACTTTAATGTTTTAAAATATTCCATATCATTTTGTGACAGATATTCAGTGGAAATTCTTGATTAATCTTTTATTAATTAAATGGCAGAGATAATATTAACTATATGCCACACCGATAAGCGAATATTCTTTCAGCCCAACTCTGAATAAGAATTGCCTGGAAATTTTTACCATATTCCCTGTTCTCCTATTCTAAACAAAATTTCCTGAGAATGTTTCCCTTTCCAATTTCGATAATTAAAATTTTCTGCGGGGAAAAAAGTAGGTAATTTAAAAGTCATCTAAGGCGAGAATGTCATAACAAATTTGGCGAATAAATTCCTTTGAATATTACAAGGGAGTTGTCCTAAAAATGAAAATAATTTAATTTGTTCTTATAGAAATACTAGCTTTACGCACTCAAAATTACCCCGGAATTTTTGTAAAAACCACATGTTTGTTAAAATCTTCACCTAAAATACAAAAAGAACCTAACAACCAAGAAACTCAAAAAACTCAAAATTGAGTTTCTGATTGATAACGGTAAAGCGAATTAAAACAAACGTCTTTGAAAAATGTTTAACCTTCTATTTGCAAAAATGCCGACTTTGTTATTGAAGTTCAAGAGTACATTACATCGAATTATTTCTTACACAAGTTAACCTATTAGGCCATATAAAAGTAGCGGTAGAAGAAAAGTAGTTTTAAATAAATAAAATGTTTTATTTTCCCATGGATTCTTTCTATTTTATAACTTAGTGTGTACTTTAATAATAAAAAACCAAGCCGAAAGCTTGAGAACTCAATCTTTTATAATTGCCAAGATATGCCACAGCAACTATTTGTATTGTATTGTAGAATTGGGCTATAAACCCAAAATTCCCTTAATTGGTAACTATAAGTGCAGCATTTGAATATGTGCTTTGCTTTAAAAAAGAAAAAATATAATTTTAGAAGAAAAGTCACTAGTTTTGCACGTTTTCTACTGATTTTACTCTCTCCCAGGCCTAACTTTGGAAAATCACTTTAATGGACTTTAGTTTAGTTGATTCGCATGACGGACTTATAACACATTGAATACATAAAACAAAAATTACTTCATTTATAATCACATATATTTAGAGGGTCAATTTAATAAATTTTCAATATCAAATGTGTGATAAAAATATTTTAATTGAAAATTCGAAATTCCCTTTTTCGAAATTACTTCTCCCTGTCTGTTTGGAATGGGAGCATTTTATACCGCAAAAAATATATTGCCAGGGAATTTTCAGAATTGGGCTGTTTAAGTCAAATAATTGTTTAGCAATTTATTAATAAGAAATAATAATTTTTTTTTGTAGTTGTATGGATTGGTTACTTAAAGATAATTTTAATTTCAACGGAATTAAAGCAGAATTTAATTAACGAATTAAATATTTGTGCAGTTTAAATGGAAATTTTTCTTTTTCTTTCATAATTTTAAAACGCAATTCAATATTTTTCCATTTACTTTATTGTGTATTCGGTACTCGCATTCTCCAAAAAAGAATTTGTTACGAAAATCTATAAACGTTCAAAATAGGCCGTAAATAAAGGATTTTTAATCCATAAATTACTTGATCAATAAACCCTTAAAACTATTAATTGTCTTGTTGCACTTTATTACTTTCTTTTTTATTTCGGGTGAACAAACGACAGCAGGCCTTTGCAGAATGATTTGATATTCGTACGAAAAGATGAATAGCAGAAGCAGCATTAAAGGCAACAAGATACAGCATAGATATCAAGTTGTAGTAGAAATCAGACATTTGCTATTCATTTTTTAAGTAAAAAAGATTTCTTCGAATATTTGTTTTTCTGTAGATTGTTATATAGGAAGTTTGGACGGTTATTATTCGATCGGTTTTAACCGGTTTTGTTGGTTTTGTCGAATACGGTTTTTTCAAAATCTTGATTTTTCGAATACCGAATAAACCGGTTAATTTAACACAAATAACCGGTTAATTGAAAGGAATATAATTTCTATACGTTTCTATATTTTTTTATTGCAAATATGGTTATCGTTTAACTATTTGTATATGTTAATATAGTTATTATTTTTGTATATATGACAACCTTGAACGTCTCACAAAGAACGTGAAAACCAAGGTAGACCGAAGATGAAATGCACTTTTGAGCAAAAATAACTTTTTCTTATTTCCTGTAAATAAATAATGATTTTTATATATGGAGAATGATCAACTAGACTTATTGAAAGCCCACAAACCAGCAAACGCCGGTTCCGAATAGCAGATATATTAGTTAGTGAAGTTTTTCACAGCGTAAATACACATAACCAGTCGCTAGTAATGTTGTGAGGTGATATCGCTGTTGCAAATTGTCAGATGGTGTAGCCTGGGATTGAACCGGCTACTACTTGGTTGGAAGGTGGGTTCTTACCTAACGTACCACAGTGACACACACACACACTATTAAATACGTGTTGCATAAATTTACATACATTTACCTTTTGTTAGAAAATTTTATATCGGTTTTCTTAGAAGCTACCAATGAACATACGTAGCCGGTTCAAATATAACTAATGTGACCGTGGTGTTATAGCATAATTTGCATTTGGAATCTCGTGATTTTCCCAAGATATTCGTTTGGTAATATTTGGTGTTCAAGCTTCATCTTTTCGGCCTCAGTTTCAGTACTTTGTGTAATAAACTTTGTGTTTAATGGCCTCCGTACACCGTTTTCGCATAGATTTTATGAGATTTGTTAGAATTATTGTTCGTATTGATTGCCACTTTAATTTTAAGCACTCCATCAGCTTCTGCATTTTTTAAACGACGTGGTCCAGCTCTGCGCTTCAAGAAATAGAAACAATTTTATTTAAATAAAAGAACGGGTTAACCGGTTATTTGAATCATTATTAATCAAAAACCGGTTTTTAAAAAGTATTACTTATCGAATTATTCGAAAACCGGTTTTTGAAAAAAGTCGAATAATCGATCTCCCTATTGTTATATTAAAAAAGACGAAGGGATTTTGACACAATTTTATAAGTTGTGAGTGTTTTTAAAGCAATTTAAAATAAACAGTAATAGAATGACATACTGGATATACTATATACTCAAATGGTCAGGCTTACCATACATGGCATTGTAGTATGAAAGGGGAAGACTAGAAACAACGACTTGGTCTCCATACTTAATAGCGTACAGAGACTTACCTATGAATCAGAACATGCAGATCGTTAACTTTGAACAACGACTCCACAATTTTTAGACGGGAGTTTATGAAATATTGGAAGCTCCAGCAATCCTACCCGAAAAGAGGAAGCATAAAACAAGGATCAAAATACTCTCGGACAATCAGTCGACCATAGAGGCCTTTAGCAAGTGTGCAGAGCAATAATGGAATGTCACAACGCGCTTAACAAGCTAGCTTCTTATTCAAATTACCTATGTATGTCTCCCAGTCGAGAAATTAGTGGGAAGCTAAGAAGATGGTGCTTGCTTTAAAACTGAACAAGAATCAAAAGCAAATTTATGGTAACGGTTCTTTCAGCTACAAAGCTGCCAAAAACACCTCTAGGCCATAATTCGCACTAAAGAATCACTTTTACCGAATGCAAAGGCTTTTCCACAATCAAAATTTTGTTTGAAAGATTGAATCGCCTCATTTGAAGTCATTTTTAGCTATTTTTACGCACTCTTCAGTCGAGTAACGATCCGTATTCGTAAATGGCAAATATTTCACTAAATAAATGAAACTTTAGATGACAAATATTAATTAGTTGACAGTCTTGTCAGACCGATGGTTCTCAAACCACCTAATGGTCCCAATACCTACACCGCGACACACCTTTCGCTAGCTCCATATTTATTATTATGAAGGTGTTGAAAAAGCTCTAAATAATCATGAATAAATTGAAGAGTTGTGTTATCACTTGTAAACTCGTATTTGGTTGTAAGATAGTATTTTTTTTTTACTTGAAGAAGTAATTACATATTAAAATTAAAAAAAAACTTTCTTGGTAATTAAATTTTACTTCTTATTTATTTTTAGGATACAGAATAAACTTCATATCTTATTGAATCAGGTGAGTTGAAATAAAGTACTAACTTTAAATTTTCTATTCAAATTTTAAGATACCTTAGCCAATATTAACTTTATTTTATATCTCGCACTTGTACTACTAAAGTAAGTCAACGCAAATTTTCATCAAAGACAAAAACTTTGTCTGTTTCATATGAAATTATAGCACAAAAAACGATAACAAGTGTATTTTATTTTTGTCGAATGAGTAGAGAAAATGATGTATGATTTTTAGAGTGGATGATAGATATGGCCATTATAGTTATATATATTATCTCTAATAACTGCAATATTTGCTACCAGAGAGATGCTTCCACGAAGAGGAGATGCTTCCACGATCCAATTT
Organism: Wohlfahrtia magnifica; assembly: GCA_023159175.1. NCBI lineage: Eukaryota > Metazoa > Arthropoda > Insecta > Diptera > Sarcophagidae > Wohlfahrtia > Wohlfahrtia magnifica. The sequence continues at coordinate 4,357,987 of JAKWBJ010000061.1, forward strand.
AAAAGGCTGATTGTGACGGCTTCCAACCAATCTGGGTCAGGTGAGTCTAGCAGTAAAGCAGGAATCACCCTCTGCCCAAGATCTATCAGCGTCCAGTAAGTACTTCTGCCTAATAGACAGCCTGACGGAGGACAGCGATACACCAACCCTTATAAGTAGGTGACTGTCCGGAAGAAGTGTGCCCGCCTTAGCAAGATCATCAGCCACTCAATGGACACCAAACTGTCGTGAGAGCAATCCAAGGGAATCACGACGGTCCCTAACAAGCCTAAAGCTGAAATTTGCACCCGAGAGAGATCTTGTAGCCGCTTCACTATCAGAAAGAATGCATATATTAGCTGTGTGAATACCACCTCTCCGTATCAACTCCGCAGCATGGTAGATAGCCATCATTTGGCACACCCTGTTCTTACATTTGGGGCCGTCAGTATAGTTCTCCAACGCATCGCCGGGGATGACCGATCCAGAAGCCCAGTCTTCTCTGCCAGGGACCACGGACTGAAATCCCACGTCCAGCACCGATCCGGATGGGACTTCATCTGAAACATACCAGTCCCTAACAGTACCAAATGCGTATTCACTAATCAAGGTGATGTCAAATACCTCTCTCCTATTAGAGCAATACTCAGATTATTCGATACAATAAAATCAAAAAGACACACACCTCGTTCATTCGAATCTGAAAGTGATGGGCGTTGGCGTCGCAACCAATCAGAACTCAAGTACCTTGTCCGTGCGCTTCTGCAACCAGTTGACATACGGGCTCCTATATAAACTACAAAGCTTTATAAAAACAAAAATTAAGGAAATTGGTAAATTCATAAAAATGCATCGGTGTTGTACATAGCTGTGCTCTCAGTTTAACGCAACCTTTTACTACTGTATCAGATTCGGTGACTCTAAATATTTCTAATAAAAACACATACAAGAAACTTATGACTTAGAAAAGGCATCATATAATCAGATTTGACCATCTCTTTTTCTTGTTTTTTATTATTATAATTTTTTTTTTTGAATTATTCCCTATTTCTCTAAACAAAACATTATTTTAATTTAAATCCAATTATTCTAAATAAATTTTCTGATATAATCTCGCATATCCTGCGTCATCCAATACTTTTAATTTAATTTTTCTCCACTTTTTTTCTCTCTTTTTTGCCCATTTTATTATTTTTTCATTTGGCTTTGAAAGGATTTTTGCAAAAGAATAATTTATTATACCGCAAATGTAAGTCGCCTCTGTAAAAAGACTATTTATTGTTGTTGCTCACTTTACACATACATACGCGGAAGCATACTCTCTTATAAGTGCAAACAAATACAATAGATTTACAGAAACATACTCTAACAAAAGCCGTTAAGCGAGGATATAAATAAAAATGTAAGTGAGTAATGAATTGGACTGAATAATAGCTATAGAACAGGGTGTATGTGTGTGAGAGGGGTAGAGAGAGAGAGCTAAATTGAGAGAAATTTCACAAAAAAGCATGACTGTCTAATTATCATCCATCTTTTTTATATATATTTTTTTCCTTTTTTCTTATTAATAAATTTTGTTTCTATATATTTGAGTGCATTTTTTCTTTCCATTCGCTAATGCGATATGACAAATATTAGTATTTAACCCTTGGAGTTATATAAGGAATAATATGTCCTGTTTGCTTTCCAATATCAAGGAAATTATAATTTTAAATGTGACAATCGTACCCTTGTTATCCGATGGCAAACGTTATACTGAATCATCGTGACTAACGCTGATAATGCTCAAACATCGATAACTGAGAATAAATTTTCTTTGGTGGTATATGTGAATGTTTTAAGTAATTGTCCAAATTCTCATAAATTAATGAAGTTGATTTTGTTTGAATTTGACAATACCATCGAGAAGCATTAGAGCTTAATGCTTCGTTCAGCACGTAGTCAACTTAAAAGAGAAAAGGTCTCTAAATTTCAAAATGCAGTCGACTCATAATAGATAACGTCGCTAAATTGCAACTTTCTTTAGTATGATAACATTACAATGAAGTTGTCCTACCTAATGCTATGTTCGCACGACACCGTTTTTTCATCATTCATTCTCTCATTCTTAATACAACCCCCGATTATGAAATTAATTACATAAATTTCCATACAAAACATTACAAGTTTATTAAGTTGACCTCCTTAAAGTATGCTGGCAAGTACAAAAATTAAACAAAAAATAAAATAAACGAAATAAAGGCAACAAACAAAACAATGGCCGCTCGATGCATTGACTTCATATGCTAGTTGTTGAAAGGTGCCGTGCGAACGGTAGAATTCAAGTAAGTAATACAAATAGAAAAAGAAGTAATCCGAAGTTTCGTGCGAACGTAGCATAATTCCCTTTGTTTGTGTTAATATTACGATTATTCATCAATGAAATTTCTCATTTACGATTATTACAAACAAATTTCGGCTTGATTCTGATATTGTAACGAAGATCCATCGATGAAAATATCATAGTGATAAGGTCGCTCATATACGCCACCGAGTTTATAAAGAAAATTTAAAATTAATATTTTCTTTTTTTCGAATTTTATCACAAATTGATAAAGAGTATTTGTTAGTCACGAGCAAAGTTCAATAATAACGTGACTTTTTAGAGCGTTTCATCTGCCATAATAATAACCAATTCATTTGAACCAAGGGTATCTAAAACCAGGGTTGGCAAAAACCAATTTTTTTAAACCCAATTCACGGATTATTATTGTATTTTTTGATGTTTTTTTAGGGTGGGGGGGGGTTTATAACTGCTTTCAAATTTCGTTCAAGTTGACAATATTTTTTACTTATTGTTTCACTATTTATAATGTAATTTTACAATCTTGGTGGAAGCTATGAGCTGATAAAACTTCAATAAGTTCGTTTGAACCATGTATTATGAGAAAAACGGCCGGTATCTAATGACAGACCTGATTAGGATATTCTCTTGCATGACAAAGCCCGGCCTCACTTCGCAAAAGTTTCAAAACAATTATTAGAAATGATCAAATGCCGCTTCCGACGTATAGTTCCGTCTGGAATTATAGAACACATCCCCTTTACGGTCCTATTTACCTCGTTCTACAGCTAAAAAACCATTGATTGACCGTTTCACATTTCGATTTACAGTCTGTTTTTTCAGAACCAATCTGTGTAGACCGTATAAATAAGTATGTCACCAATTCATTTCATTTGAAGAAATATAAAATCGGCTTCAAAGTTGTAGCGCCTTAAAAGACCAGAAGTTCTTCTGATTTGGAAATTGGCTCAGAGCCGGAGAAAATATGTAAGCAGTGATTTGATAAATTATTATTTTGAAAAATTTTCTAATTCCTTTTCTTCTTTGAGCTAAAAAAAAAATTATTGAATTAATTCGTAGTCCCAATACGAAAATTTGTGGTAAATAAGCTACGAAAACCTTTAAATTAAAAACCTACCCGGGTTTTTTTAAATATAATAATTGGGTTACCCACAGATTTCTTTAACATTGGAAACAGAAAGTGGTCTTAAAGGGCTAAAACTATAGAGTATACTGGATTGGTATATTAGCTCATGCTCTAACCATCTACTTTTGCCATTGTGACTATACAATGGAAGATTTTCCTAGCTTTTCATGCCATCAAAATAATAAGATTTCTCAGAGCTCTGCTTCAAGACCAGTGCTAGCATACCATGCGAAATGTTTGTTAAAATCTGCTAGAACCCTTTTGACAGCACTTGCTCGAAAGAATGTAATGGGCAAAGGTTAATTCCTGGTGAAAAGAAAGACCTTTAGCTCGAATACACTGCTAGTATAGAGTTTTTTAAGAGCATGAGAAGTTAAACTGAAATTATTTTTATTATAATCTGGCAGATAATTTTATGGCATTTATTTCTAAATATGACTTCCGCCATATGTTCGCCGCGACTACGAGTTACATGGTGCACTCGATCAATCAAATTTTCGACTACATTTTCCAATATATCTGGCCGTATGGCATTAATGGTGGCTTGAATATTGGCTTTTAATACTTCAAAAGTATCCAGAGCCGTTAAATCACACATACGAGGAGGCCAGTGAACAGACAACTTCTGCAAAGAAAATTATTACCACATTGACTTTGCAATAAATCGATTGGTAAGCGCACTAATAATAGCGCAACTTGCCTATCTTGTTGGATTCAAATGTTGTTGATGTTTAGCTTATTAATTTTTGGAAAATATTCAGTAGATAGCGCTCGTTATTCTCCCTAATAACAGCTCCTGGCTCATTTTGAAAAACCAAGGACCAATTAGGCTATCAGCGCGTAAACTGCTCCAAGCAGGCAATTTCAAATGATGTAATGGTGATTCGTTAAGGGTTTGAATACAAAAATGTTGCTTATTGACGCAGCCATTTAACTAGAAATGGGCTTCGTTACTAAACATGCGGAGATATTTATTTTTTTTAGCTTCTACACTTTGGAAGCGTTCTTCTGGCATTAAACGAAACGATTCATGATGACATCCAAATCTTATTGAAGAGAAATGTCAACACAATTTGACATTCTCAGCTGTCAAGCCATAGTTAACGATGTCGATTTAAAAACCCATACAAATAAATCCTTTTTGCGTCTAACATCTGTGGCACAAGAAGATTTCGACTGTTTGCATAGCGAATAACTTGATACTTTTTCAGCGCGGGGTATGATCTTGTGCAAGGCCCTGAAAACAAATCAGGTAATTGTCTAGCTGATTTGCCTTACAAACAATGGATATACCACAATCTTTTGAGACTCGTGTTACCTGATTTTTTTTGTTTAAATATAGAGTCACTTGTTGCACGTTTACCAATTTTTTATTGCTAAACACTATGAGACGTCTTTTACATACGATAATATTCACAAAAATCCTAAACTTTTTTCAAAAAAGTACTAAATTCTAAGAAATTTCAATAATTTAATATTTTTGATCTTTTTTGTTGTTAGTGTTGTAATGTGTGGGTCTGTTTTAAAAGTTATGACGTTTCGAGAATTTGTTGTTGGAATTCACAAATGAAAATAAGATTTAAACTTTTTTCTACTTTGAAAACATTTATTTTGCAAACCGTATGTCGATAAATAAAATGTCGGAATGGTTGTGTCATTGTGCCAGTGTTGGATCTTTGTTTATTTATTTATTGACATTTTAAATTATTGAAGAACTTATTCTTACTGGAATAAATAACCATACTTGTATATTAAATTTGTAAATTTGAAACAATGTTTTCATCAATATGATGGGAACAATTTATTTCAGAATTTTGATAAAAATGCTATTAGACGGACTGAAAAGGTTAACTCTATCGATGCTCACTTTCCTTCTAACTCCAACGCTACTACTATTTTTCGTTTTCTTTATGTGTTTCAGTTGTTGCTCTTAAGCATCCGTTATTTAATTTTTACTCAACCACAATGTTTTTTTATTTTTTTTTATTTTTTGGTCGCAATGATTTCCACTTTTTTCCCTATTTTATTTCCAATATTTTTATGTGTTTCTTAGCAAACGTTTCTCTGCAATATTTTACTGTTATAGATATTGCTGTTGTTGTTGTTGTTTTTATTCACCGTTTTTAAATCAATTTCATGCACTATACCTGCATGATGTGGCACAAATATTTATTTTTGCATTCAATTGTGGAAACGTATGTATGTGTCACTGAGAGTAAACTACTTTGCTTCTTTTTTTTCGAATACGTTTGAGAGTATGTGTTTGTGTTAAATTCTTGAAAAATGGTTGCTGGTTAACACCCTGTACTTTTGACACTTTTTATGTTCAACTACTGTTTATAATGTGTGTGTATTAGTGTGTGCTTGTGTGTGTGAGCTGATGGTTTTTCCATACAGACTCCCACTCTCACACAACTTAATTTAATTCAAAGTAATTTCGCTGCATTTGCTTAAGAGTGAAAGACAAAAACCGGTGGCAAATAAAATCTGTGAAGGCGTTAAGTAATCGGTAAAAGGCATAACGAAGTGTTTAAATGGGTAATTTATTGACCTGTAGTTATAATCATTTATGCTTGTATTCAGATGGCTTAGTTCGATGGCACTTAAGTGGAATCCTTAACGATCAAGGAACGGTGGTCGACCAAGAAACACCTGGCGAAGTACTATGATCCAAAAACTAAGGCAAAACAATCTTACATGGGAAAAGGATGGAAATGCCTTGTGGTATCCCTATGCTCTAAAGAGGAGTAACGGAAAAAAAGTTTGATTATGAAATATTACTTATGCTTCTCTAAGTTACGTATAAATTGATTACAAAAATCAATTTCATATCAATAATTACTTTAAAAATTAAATTTCAAGAAAAATACAAACAAAAATCTTGCAAACAACTACGAGTACATGAAAAGAAATTCTTTAAAAAGTTTTCCTTTTTAATCAAAATTTATTTTATTCTTTTAACTTCTTCCGTTACTCATATAGTTTTACAAGAGAACAAATTTACGTTTTTAGCTCGAACAGACATACACACACACATGCGTACTGATTTAAAAGGTACAAACTGTCCAAACTTTTACCGACTCTCAGTGTCTGATTATATCCTTCTCTGTCTCAGTTCCAAAAAAAGTTATAATTTCTGGCATTAGCAAACCATTTAGCATACTCAGTAGACTTTTAAGTCCCCGTTGGCAACAATAAGAAAAAGAAAAAAACTAAAACCAACGCAAAAAAGGGGGCAAAACTGTGAACAAAATAAAAAACAAACAAAAAATAAAGAAAGATTGGTAATGACAATACCACTATCATGCTTAACCTACAACGCATAGAGAACAATAAATATTTTAAAAGACAGAGAGATAAGGGACAAAAATATTTACATAAAGCAGAGATGGTAACACAGATATAATTGCTAAAAGTGCATATTTTTGTATAGAAATAAATAAGAAAATATGTTGAATTTTTTATTAAGAATTAATTGATACATAAGAGTTCGTTAGTCGCTGTCCTAGGCGTATTCTGGCCGATAACAGTGTCTAATCAAATGATATGGCGAAGAAAGGTAATGACGGTAGATTGGGCACAATCTTAGAAGACAACCGAAAAATAGTAGCAAAATGGCGATAGATAGGAATCCGCAGGGGAATGAAGATGAAGAGAAGTGGGCATGTTAGCACAAAACAGAGAGTTGTTTAGGGAATTTATTGATACCCTGTGCTCCTTTTAGAATCGAGTGGAAATTATTTCAATATTCACAAATCAACTTACTCAGTACTTAAAGATTGAGAGCGTAGCAAACATAGCAGCAAGTATATTAAAAATTATACTTGTGCTAGACACTCGCACTTCGTCAAGAACCAGAGCCGACCTAATCTTCTCCGGTGTCACATTGTTTAAGGGCCCCTCTATATCCAGAAACGCCACTAGAGCATACTACTCTCTGTTCTCGAGGGCATTTTCAATATACCCCACAAGCGAGTGAAGCGCAGTCTCAACAGATCTGCCCTAGTGTAGCCATGTTGGGACGCAGATAATAGGTTAAGTTCTATCGTACTGCGAAAATGCTAGTCGACCAACCTTTCCAGAGCCTTCAGAAGAAAAGAAGATAGGTTGATGGGTCTGAAGTCCTTTGGACTCGTGTGGGAGGTTTTACTCCCCTTAAGAATAAATACCACCCTGTACACGGTCCAAGGCTCAGGAATGTAAGACCATGTCAAGCATGCCTTATAGATAGCCATCAGTCAAGGAATCACCAAATCAGCGCTGTTCGGTAGGAATAATGCCATCTGAGCCAGGGGATTTGTACGGGGCAAAACTGCACAACGCCCACCTTAGGCTACTTTACGTAATTGGAACGTGAGACTCGGTGTGATCGTGTGAGCTGTCCACGTGACTCTCCGTCATAGGAAAACTGCCCGGAAAATGTGCGTCCAGCAAGACATTTAAGGTCTCATGTCCGCTTATGGTTCAGCTTCCACATGGTTTTTGAATAAAACCAGGGATCGCCGTTGATGATGCCAAGATTTTCCGCAACCGGCTCGTCTCCGAGTGTCATTCTACACTGTTGCAGAAAGAACTGCAAGATTTGCGCTTTGGCTTCTAATCCGGTTTTTAAATATATTCCATGAGGATCTATAAGTGGACCAGTCGCCCCCCCTCTAATCCTCATTTAATAGCCGGCGACATTCCCTGCGGGTGTCGCCTAGATTGGAATTCCCCCCTGGTGGTTACTTACTTCCCTTATATACCCTTGGTCTGTATGCCTCAGCCGTTGCCCTATCGATAGCTTCCGTCAAAGTCTTAACAGGAGCCTCTATATCGCGGCAACTATTTATATTCGGAGGATCCGAATCCAGAGGCATCTCTCTGCCACTACTCTCTTTCGGGGCAGAATTAACGCATTTGGAAGGTCCAGGTTTCCGCTTACTTCCTCTTACTTTTGGTTCGATACCAGTAACACGCAGACTAGCCTGACTTGGTGTCTCCATTAGACTAACCTGGATCTTGGTAGCATTCGATTCACTACGACCCAAGGACGTCTTCGTGGGAATAGGGTCTCCGGAGATTATAAGGCCCCCGGCCGGATACATGGGGCTCAATTTTCCCTCACTCATCGGACTGACAAAAAGTTGTGCGTTTATACATGACCGCCATGTTTCAGAAAGCTGCCGTCCCTCTGAGAGCAGACAGACCAACAAGCCGCCCAACATGGAAACAGAAGCTGGTGGATGTCGGACAGTTTAGCAGTGGACGGAGAGTCCTAGAATTAAATGGACCGTACTTTCTTAATGTTCAAGCCTGACCAAGAAGGTAACGTCTAATAGCCGCCCCATATGAAAAAAACAGACGCTATCAGACAGGGGATGGGCAGTTCTTAGTTTAGAGCTCGCCATGAGCCACTCTGGTGTGGGATGCCCTACCAGCTCAGCCTCATGGGTTCTTGCACGTAAGCCTTCGCATCGCGACAAGATGACCACCCTTCGCGAAAGTACGCCACACTTATTTTTATTTGATGGCCAAAGTCAATATCTTTTATTTTGTATATCTTTAGTCAGTTGATCAGATGTTTAAATAATTACATGTTCTTTTAGAAACCAAATACTTGGCGACACATTTGCCCTTGTAGAGCCAATCTTACCGGTATATATTTGGCCATTCAACGGACAATATGTTAGAGTCTTAAGCCCACCAGATTATAATCCCATTCTTTGCTGGTTTTTATGGCATATATTGTCTGAATTTGGTTCGACCTATTAATGCAAGCAATTGTTCATCCAGAATGCGAAGGCTAACCCAGCCTATCTTCAGCTCACTATTTTCGTTAAAAAAAACAACATTTTTCATGGCGCTTAGGTAAGTGTTAGAATCACCGATGATCTCTTGTTTATGCCCCTAATTTCTATAAATGAATTATATAATAATATAATATAATTTCTATAAATGAATATCTGTTCGTACCTAACAGTTATCTTTTCCTATTCGGTAAATCAACTTTGATAATTTCAACGTTACTTTTGTCCACATGTTTTATCTTTAAAAATATGGCAATATTTCTCTAATATACGGTATGTCAAGAATGAGTTAACACATATTAAAATAATAAGCTTTTTTAAATGACTAAAAATATTCCAGTTTATTGCAAATTAAGTAAAAAATACAACAACAACAAATATTGCCCAAATTTTTTAGTGTCAAATAAGTCTTTACACGCCTATTGCTTTTTACTCACTTTAGCATTTATTTAAAGGTGCAATGTTTTTTGTCATTATGTTTGGTGTTAGTTATTGTTCTCTACAATTTTGTAAATAAGTTGGTTATGATTTTTTGAAATGCAAATCTCATTTAGATCAACATTCAACAATTTAAAGATATCTCACAGCTTCATACAGTTGATTTACCATATTGAGCAATTGTAAAAGGGTATAGCCGATTTATCAGAAATGCTTTCAGTTACAAGTAAAACGATTTACAATCTGCAAAATCGAGGAATTGGCCCTAAGACCAAAATAAGTAAACATACATAAACTATAATTATTACAACAATACCTCAAAACCCACAAATTTGCACAGGAACACTTGTGGAAGAGCTTGAAGAGGAGTGTAGCGTTGCCATTTGTCATTAAACCGTTCGACATGCAGTTTTAAAATATGAATAATAATCAAGAGCAGCACATAAGAAATCATTGCTATCTGCAGCAAATATAGAACAGTGTTTAATCGTCGAATTATGAACGTTTAACAACTGTCTGACTATTGGGATAACGTTTTATTTTGCGCTGAAATGAAAATGGCGTAGTATTACAAGATAGACCTACAAGCGTGTGAAGAAAACCCTCAACATCGCTAGAATAGAACATTATCATTTCAAATGTTAAATTAAAAAAATGTCAATATTGGTTTAGTGGCGCGCCTATAGCAAAAGGGTAGAAGACTTTGTTTTTATACAATCAACTACAGATGAATGGCAATACTAAGATATTTTAAAGACCCATTTGATAAGCAGCACTAGGAAATTCATGTGCCTCAACAACAACAAACCACAATTTACATTTTATGAGGACAACAGTTCTAAGAATAATTCACATATAGTGCGGATGTGGCTACTTTATAACTGCGGAAAAGTTATAGACAATTCTGTACAAACCACCGACTTGAAGCCTATTAAAAATTTTTGGGTTTTTTTAAAAAAATAAAGTAGCTAAACGCCGACCAAAGAACATTATAGTATTTAACGAAAGTAATGGCAGAGTGACAAAAAATAACGGCAGATTATAGTCTAAAAAAGTTGGTTAATTAGTCGGAAAAGCTACTACAATGTTTAATAAATGCAAAACAAGTTCAGACCAAATATTAAAAGTCTGTAAAACGTTTTTATTATCTGCTAAATACAATGTAAACACATTTTCTATTTTCCGTGTAAAGACAATACCAAATATGGGCAAAATTTGTTTTTGGTAAATTTCTTATGTGTTTTTAACTGAATTTGTCCTATTATTTACTTAAGATTTTAGAAGATATGTTCACTATTATAATAAATTTAAAAAATTAGTGTTAGAAAGCAAAAAGTGCCATTTTATTGTCGATTAATTTGTAAGTACTTAATTATTTTCAATGTGTAAACTCATTCCTGACACACTGTATTTGTCATTTTATAATATTTCTAGCTCAAACTCGACGTACTTCGCAACTTCTATATAAATTATTATTTTAACCATTATCTTTGTTAGAATGTTTTACACTTTTGACCCATTTTATCAAATAGTTCAAATATTTAAGATAGACATTAGTCTCGACAGTTCACATTTGGCAGTTGTGAAGGAGAGACGTGGCAAATTTATTATGGAAAAATGTTCAGTAAACCAACGCAGTTTAATCGTTAAAACAGCTCGCCCATTACAACCCCGATTTTCATGAAAAAATCGTAATGAGTGACGAGACACATTTTCATTTGAATGGTTATATGAATAAACAGAATAGTCGGTTCTGGGCAATGCACAACCCTCAAATTATTCATCAGTGACCTTTGCATCCCTTAAAAAGGACAGTCTGGTGTGCAATTAGGTCAGGAGGAATCATTGGACCTTACTTTTTTGAAACTGAAAACGGCGTAACGGTAACTGTTAATAGGGAGCGATATCGTGATATGATTGAAAACTTTTTAACGCCACAACTGCATGCTTTGGGTTTGACTAACATGTGGTTTCAACAAGGCGGTGCCGCATGGCATACAGCCAAGATTACAATGGAATTATTGCGAGACCTCTTTCCACAACATTTTATTTCAAGGAATAGTCGCCTTATTTGACTACTCCGGACTTCTTTCTGTGGGGATATCTGCAAAGCAAGGTTTATGCAAACAAACCAGAAACGCTGGAGCAACTCAAACAAAATATTCGTGATGAAATTAATAAATTACCGCGTGAAATGTGTGAGAATGTAATGAAAAAAGAGAATATAATCAAAAGGGCTCGCATTTGTTAGGTTAACAGAGGCGGGCATTTATCTGATTTTGTATTCCATACAAAATTACCGACATTAAATAAAACTACCAATATAAGATCCACGCTCTTTCATATAATCAAAAATTATAAACAAACAAAGTAGTATACCTTCCCGGCTGACACGCTGTATAAGATTATTTGTTTTAATATGTTTACAAAATTTTGAAAATTATTTGACTCTTCAATGAGACATTTGTGAATTTACGTTTTGAATTACATACCCATTGAAAATCGATGGTGTAAAACACAATAAACTTTAATCAGTAGGTAAGTTAAAAATTATAAAAATTCGTTACACCATAGATAACTATACACAGCTAGATATCTATTTGTAGAAATTACGAGCATTAATTGGCTAACAGCGGCTTAGTGAAATAGCATTTCTTTCGTTAGACTTGAATAGTCTAATAATAATATTGATTCTGTGTAAAAAGCTCTGAATAATGGATACCGATTAATAATCTTTTAAAGTAATTTAGTATCTTTTGATGACTTTCTTTACGCCTACTGTGCTTTTACTCGAATGAAGAGGGCGCAGTTCAGTCACTAACTGGAATAAGATATAAAACTTCTCAAAACATTAATTGCAAAACCGTAAGGAACTACGTTTCTAATTCCTTTGCGTTTGTATTTTCTACTTTTTTAGTTTCTTAACAATAAACGATGGCAGGCCTTCGTTTTCTCATGCAATAAAAGTTTTTTTTCTTAGTTTATCCGTGATTTTCAAACGCATAACAAGCCTTTGTGGCTAAGACAGTGTGGTTTAATCTTCTTATTAATCTAATCCTAACCTAGTCGAAGTAAAAAAAAAATTACACTGTTTGGCTCACTGAGAGTTGTATGGCAGACATTGAAATCAAATGTCTTATTGAAAAGGCCAGAACTTCTTTTATAAAGTATAAGAAAATGTTATGTAACCGCGATATAGACATTCAACTTCGCCTTCGTGTGGTTAAGTGTCACATATGGTCATTACTGCTATATTCCACGGAGTTTTTGACCCTTAAAATGACCGTTTCGAAATGTGGGCTTATCGTAGACTTCTTCCAGCTTCATGGACGGATTTTATAACTAATGATGAAATATTGAGAAGATTAAACACCGAACGACTACCACTTCATACGATAAAAGTCCGTAATCTTTTATATTGTGGTCACATCATCAGATGAGAAAAGTATGAATTGCTATGTCTTATACTCGAAGGTGTAATAGAGCGTAGAAATGAAATCAGGCGTTAACAGATTTCCTGGCATTCGATTAATTGGAGAACTGAACCGGCGGATAACAGAGAATAATTTGCACGCATTATCACAATAGCATGTTCACCCGAGGAAACCCACTGTTTTAATTGTTCTTTGGTATCTGGTGCATTGCGTTGGATCTATGATGGCGCGAAGACTCCGTAGTATTTCTTTTGATAAGATGGTTCCAAATTTATATTTTGCATCTTCGCTTTCGAAATATGTTAAAGACAAAACAATAGACGCAACTTACTGATAATTTGTCATAAGTTTAGTAGTGTATAACAGTTAATGGCACCAGCATTGACTGGAAATATAAGTTAAGTTATCATAGCTCTGTAACCTCTTTAATACTTCACCAATAGATTTGGATAAGAATGGTATGGCTTATACCATTTTTTTGTTTTTGTTTTTTGAAAATATAAAAATGTAATTTAAGTGTCCTACTAAATTTAGTCGCATATTTTTTAAAAATTTCTTATACGCGCACGTTACAAAAATATTTTGTTTGCGTTTAATTTCCTTTCCCATTCTCTTTTTTGACATTTAAAACCGCTATTAATTTCCATATAACTTAAGGATCGTTTTTATATTGCCGTCTCTGCTGCATGTGTTTGTCTGTAAATGAAGGTATATGCACTCACTCTATGCTTTGCTGCTTTTTCCACTTTCTTTCCATTTTGTCTTTTAGTCATTATTTTTGCTGTTGCTGTTGTTTTTTTATTTCTTCTTTAAATTTTTTTTATGTTATTAATGATAAAACATAATGCTGGTTATCATGACATTTTTATTTTTTCAGTGCCATCTTGTTTTTATTTTATTTATAGTCTTCATAGCTATACTCTCTCGCGCTCTCACAAACACGCACTCCTTAGCTTACAATCTCTTTGAATTTTTTGTCATTTTAATTTTCTACTTTCTTACCTTTTTTTTTTGATTTACACATACATATGTATGTACGTACACCGCTGTGTAGGCACCTACACCACGCTACGCCACATGCACACAGCCATGCCTTTATACACGCAGTGTAATAAAGTTGAAAATTATTAAAAAACAAGAAGAGACAAAAAAAAAAAGCGAAAAATAAAAGAAAAGAAAAACAATATTTAAGTTAAAAAGAAAAACTTTCTTCTTTCATTTGAATGAGATATTCTTTTTTTCTTTTTGTAGTTGTTGTTGTTATTGTTTTCGCTGTTTTTATTTTTTATTATATTTTATTTAATTTTTGTATTTTATTTTGCTGAATAACTTAAACCGGGTTGCCATTAGTTAAATAGGTTTTAAGGACAATAATGGATTTTATCAAAGAACAAATTTGCAAAACAACAAAAACAAACAGTGAAATCAACTTACGCATACATACACACCCACTCCTTTTTACCCTCTCTCACTCTCTTTCTTGGTTTTATCTTTTTTTAAAAAACATACTCACACACATCTGCACTAGTGTTTTTATTCGTTAAAACTGATGTACGTATGACTTAAATAACACTTATATTGTGTGTTTATTAAAGGTTATGTTGTTGTTGTTGTTTCTTTTTTATTTTTTAATTTTTTATTTTATTATTTAAATGTTTTCCTTTTAATTTGAAAGCTAAGTGTGATTGAAGTGACCTTTTCTTTATTTTTTAGCTTATCTCACAACTTCATAATCATTTTGCCTGCACCGTCAATTCATTCAATCAATTGTCGTGTTTGTTTTTCATTTCCTTTTTTCTCTTTTATTTTTGTTTCTTTATTTTTAAGTTTTTCATTTTATTCTCAAAGGATTTGCTCAAAATCATTTTTATGTTGAAATGAATTTTAGTTCAAATATTTGTTTAAATTGATATTTATGGATTTTTAATATGGAAAGCAAAATTATAAACAATCGTTATAAAGAGCCCAAAGTAGAATACAAAGAAAGTTTTCGTTTAAAAAAAGAAAATAAATCAAAGAAAAGACTTTTAAACTCTTTCCACATACATTTTAAAATTAAAAGAAAAAACACTAGAAATTTATATTCAGTGAATCTAATGCAAGACTTTATAACTTTTTAATACATTTTAACAAGAAAAACTTTGATTAAAGAAATGCTGGAGAACTTCGTTCACCAATAAAGGGTCAACGTTTGGTAAACAGCTTAAATTTTTCAGTGTAATTTTACTACTAAGCCGACTTTATTGAAAACTTGTCTATAATCATGGTCATAATACATATTTGAATTAAATGAGTCTTAGAAACTACTTTGTGACATATTTGAAGACATCGTATTAGTAGCAGGCCAATATTAAAATTTTTAATTTAAAAAACATTTGGAACAAACAATTCCAGAATCGCTAATTCGTAACTAAAACTCGAACTGAAACTATCTCTGTACACTTAAATATTCTTCTCGGAGTCCAAGTCTTCAAACATATTCCAAAAATATACGCACGCGCCCTTTAGTTACCCTAATTTGATCATATCATACAATCTTTTTGAATTCAGTCGTAAGTTCTTAGTTATAATACATTTATACCTGCTGCATGGCCCATTTGTATCAAGCCACAAGCAAGTGATAATCAATTGCGAGCTGGCAAGCAATCAGTTTTAGTTTCAACAGATAGTCGATGCATAGATCACAAAGTACAAATTATCCGCAACTTGATCTCTAAAGGCCGATTTACATCAATTCTAAACTTGCTCCAAATCAAACTGTCGCGATATACCATTCAGGTACACCAATATCGTGTAGAAAAGCTATTCTTTTCATGAGCAAAAATCCTTATCGAAACAACAGTTTAAGTCCTGTTCAAGTCTACATGAAAATCAGCTTCAAATCTTTAGGTAATCTAAGCATAGCTTTAAATTAACCCTTTAATGCACCCAACTGTGTTAGGGCAGATATATTTTTTAACTTTCTTTTCAACCAAAAAAATTGAAATTGGTAACTTCAATATACAATTTGTGGGAATTGTGAGTTAAATAGTTGATTTTCTAGAAAGTGAAAATGCACAACACAAAAAATTTTGATGATGACTTCTGTAGCTGGGGTCGAAATCATTTTCAGTTCTGCTGGTGTTTTTTTTGCATATTCCTTCACGGTTGTCAATTCTTTTGTATGTAGAAATCACTGGAAAAACATTTTTCCATTCACTGCGAATAAAATTAACTTATAATCTAAAAAGCGAAAAGTTTTAACATAAAATTTCAAATTATAATTTTATCGCAATAAGAACCCACTTAGGACGAAATTAATTGAAAACTTTTTACTTTCATTCACTACTGAATGTTGCGCCAAAATTTCTAATGTAATTACAGAGATTTTAAAGAAAGTGGCCGAGGTCGTAAACAATTTTTTTCATTAATAGACATTAATATCTTAAATTATATTTTAGAATCCGCGTTTTTATATCTTCAACAGGGTTAAACCCACCCGGGTTTATGGGTATTATGTTAAAACAAATCCCAGGTGGGTTTTCTTTATTTAAAAGTTTTCCTATTTTATTTACAACAGAAATAAGAATAATTTACGTATTGTTAGTAAAAATTATTTTTTTCGAATGTATCTGCTACTTGTTTTCACGTAAGCATATATACATACATACATACATACATACATACACACAAATAAAGGCAACTTCTAAATATAAATTTAGATTTCATTAAAAGTCAAAAAAATCTTGTAAAAGCGAAATCTTGTAAAATAAGTAGCGTGTAAATCGACACTGTGAATTTGGAATTGAAACAAATCAAATAATTTCATGTCGGTAGTATAATTATATATAATATATCAATAATATATCAATATTATATATAATATATTAATATTCAAAATAAATACTCATACTCTCAGCAGAACCTATTTTTGTACAAAAGGTGAAAGAAAGTAAAGGGTGGTTCAACTATAATACACGATGTTAATTGTGAGTCACACCTTAACGTCAAGTTTTTTGTCCAAATTAATTTGACGCTTCTATGTTCTTTGTGTGTGTTTTTTTTTTGACTAGCGCAGTCGACTAAATGTGTCCACAATCGGGAGAATTGTAGCAAAAATCAGCAGACCGTGTCTGTAGGAAATGTGAAAACAACTAGGCGAGCATGCACAGTTTTATGGGCTGGTAGCGTCATCGGGTCGTACATATTCCTCAGAGATCCTCCTATCAACTTATTGTTTCATTTACAATTAAGATCGTGCATTTTGATTAAACCACCCTTTACATAACGAGCTTTATGATTATCATGCGTTGATAGCTCTGTGGATAATGTTGAAAGAGCGTATTTTACTTAAGCAAGATACAAGCAAAGTGTGCATTAAGCTTATTAAAGCGGCCCATAGTGGCTTAATTTTCTCAATACCGGGACAAAAAATCAAAATTCGATGATAAAATTTTGCGACATGAATGAATGCACCGTATAACAAGCTTCTCACTGATCATAAATAAAAAATGTTTTCTTTAACTGGATACAAATTATGGGTGGTAGAGCTGCGGAAAGGCAACAAAAAAAAAAAAATAAATAAATAAATAAAAAATAGATTTGATGTGTCAGAGATAAGTATTGACGTTCGGTCATTACTTTATTGGTATTTTTTTAAGTCTGTTCATTTTATGTATATTTATGTTAAGGTAGCCGTAGACACCGTATAATTATGTCACTTTTGCCAATAAAGTAGAGCATACCTAAAACTACGCACAATTTTTCACTCCAACATTTTCTGTGCATATTTGCTACACAATGCACTGTGGGGCAGGATTGCATCATTTTTGGAATCAATTAAACCGCTGAGTTTAGGTACAAGATATTGGTATCTTTAAAAAGGTGTCGGTCTTGGTATTATGAAACAATCGAAAAACTTTCGTTTTTGTTGAAAAATATAAAAAGAGACAAAATAAAAAGAACGTAATTTTGTTTTATTTAAACCATTAACTAATGAAAATAATTGTAAATACTTTGAAGGTTACAACACACATTTCATCAATATCTTCGTCACCAAATACGTTGAAACCCAGTTTATCAGATGGTGAAAGAAAGAGACATTTTGCTTCCTTAGGCATAACCATTTGTTTTGCCTTTGAAGTCTTGCGAGTTGCCGTGACCACAGGTTCTGAATTTCTGAATAGAAAGTTAACGATATCTTCTAATTATTCATTTCACTAAATTTTCTTGCGTTATGCTCTCTAACTTTTCTAAATATTTTATAAACAGATTTTTGCGTCCCTTCAGACAAAGAACCAAAAGATAATTTTGAATTTTGAACTACTTCACAGCTGTGCGTTGGCGACATCTAATACCACTGATAATATTCTACGACTTTTTCTACATACATATATGTATGTATATATATAAGTATTTTTTATTAGGTCGACAGTTATCCCAGGTATCTTTCTAAAATTTTGAACTGCCTAAAAAACTCTGAAAGTACATTCATCATTGTATTTACCCCCGCCAAGCTTTGGCTGATCTATATTTAGTTTAAAAGTTTTTTTAAACTTTTTTGATTTCTTTCTCAATTATCTTCTACCAATTGCTTGATAAATACACAGATATTCCTCAATGCACTTAAACGAAATATGTGTCTGTTTTTTTCCAAATCTGTTGAGAAACTTGAAATTGGACAATATTTGAATAAGTTATAGGTTTGTGAATGTACGAAAAACAGGATTTTTATCCGTATGTCAAGATTTTAGAGGTGTTTCAAAAATTTTAAAATCAGATCCTTGTTATACTCGATAGCGCCTACCAGAAAAATAGAATCACATCCCAGGTGTTTATTTGTCGCACCGTATTATTTACTTGCATAAAACAAAATAAAACAAAAATTCTAATAAAGCAGGTTTGAAATTTCAAAAAAGTGTTCTAGTTAGTAGTGTTGGGCAGAACGAATATACTATAGCTGGAAAATAGACACTTTGGAATAAATAACGCGTATAAAAATACGTTTGCAAACCCTTATCGGAAAAAGATCCAAGCCTTGAAAAATGAAAAAAGAATAAAAAGAAAAAATTCGATTTTTTTTTAATTGATTTTACAAAAATTGATCTTAAAAAAATAAGAATAAAATTTATTGCATTTATATTTTATAATCGTTTAAGATTGGTGGAATAAAAACTAAATTTTATAAATATATTTTTTAGTTTGCAATATGTACTTTGAGTGCCCGCCCTTCGTCAAACTCGGAAGAATTAAAAAAAAAATTTATGCAGTTCAACTAAGAAAAGTGTATGCTAATAAAAAAAAGTATATGCTAATAATATGTATATGCTAATAATATGTATGCTAATAAAACCCATAAACATTTTTCTTTAATTCTCATTTTGTTAAAAAGTTGACTTTTTTCCAAAAATTTGTTCGGGCTGCCTCAACGTGCAGTGCTCCAACTAATTTAAGTAAACTTTTCTACAATGAATGATCAGTTTTCGACAAATGATAAATAAAAAGTTTCAGAAAATGAAACTAATACTTATTTAATAATGTTTTATTAAAAGTTTTATTTTAATGTTTCTAATAATGTTTTATTTTATTTTATGTACCGTAACAGATGGACTAATTATACCAACAGTTTGAAAGAATTATACATACACATGTACATTATGTTTTTGTAAAAACACATAGAATTAAAAGAATATTATAAAGATGTATTCAAATGTGAAACAAAGTTAAAAAAAAATATCACCAAATTTTGCTTACATTCAGCGGCGTATACAGAACCTTTTAACTCATTGCTCAGCTCCTCTTCCCCCCAGCATACATTTCATTAGCTCTGGCTCCCTAGAATTCTTAATTGTTGTATTGTTTTGCATAATATCTTTCTAACTCTCTCAGTTATTTATTGATGATGTGTATTGACAACGAAACTGTTTGAGCCAAATTGAGAAACTTTTTCTATTACTGTACCCAAAATATAACAAAATTTATATTTACTATGCATTGCCGATGCCACGTCGCCCATTTCTTGACTGATGATTTGTATTTACTACGAAGTTATTTAAACCAAATTTAGAAACTTCCACTACAATCGTTCTGCAGATGTACAAAAATCAGTATTTACTTTGTATAGGTGGTACCACGCCCACTTATTCGATTCTGCCCACTTTTGACCACAAAGCTGTTTAAAGCAAATTTATGCACTGTTACTGTTACGATTATGAATATATGTGTATGTATATATACAAATATATTAAATATTTAATACCTTCAAAAATGTTATATAAAATAAAGTTAACTTATACAAAATCATCCAAAAACTATTGTTGCTTTTTAACCTTTTTTAAAATATTTGAGTTCTTTATAATTGCGCCAACATAAAATAAACACCGCGTTGTTGTTGTTTTACAGTTATTATTTCCTCACTTTACAGTACACAATTATAACTATACAGTCTCCAACTTATATATCTTGCACTTAATATTCGTTTATACAGCACTTTTATTTGTGCCTAAACAGGCCTTTACCTTATGACTGCAAAACGATAACTGTGTCGACGTAGGCAACACAGCCTCCTTATATGCCTAAATGCCTACAGCTTGGAAAGTTCCGGAAATGTATCAAGAGCACTCAATTACTCTCTTTTATGTCCGTCAATTGCATACCTATAAGCTTGTGTTGCCTAAAAACGGTCTAGTTGGAAATGCCGTCAAATACAAAAATCAGTATGGCAATGCCGTCAAATAAACAAATAAGTACGGCATTACCAGGGTAACACATTCAAAGCTTGACACAAACCAATAGACTAAAATCCCACAATACTGTTCTTGATGCGGTGTATTTGCTTTTTAGACATTTTTATTTTCATAACAATATTAATATTAGTGTCATACTAGTGTAATGATTACTTAGTTACTTCATTACTTAGTTACTTGATATAAATTAGCTTCGATTTAAGTATTACAAATCATATAAATCTGTTTATTAAGCTACTATCACATTTGGCAAATATGCGACGAAAAAAACGTGACCACTATCTTAGAGAAATATTTGTTCTTTTATTATTTATTTTTTTTGAATTAAACAATTTAAGAATCTTAATATTTTTTATACTATTATTTGTTTTTAAATATTTTCTTAAAAAAAAGCTGACATTTGTTTTGTCAAATATATGACAAATGTGACCGTAGCTCTAGTGATAGAAATAAAATTGTTTTTGAAAAATAAACTTGTAAAATCTAGTATACATTTATATATACATTACATTATTTTAAAGCCTAAAGTGTCTCATATAAATAAGTTTTTAATTTTTTTATATTCTAATATTTCAAAAGTTATGGTTTTGCAACAAAAAAAAGTCAGAATGATCCATTGTGCGCCGCTTTTGTGGTGTGTTATGTATAAGATCGGATGGTTATTATTCCACCGGTTTTAACCGGTTTTTTTGGTTTTGCCAAATACGGTTTTTTAAAAATCTTAATTTTTCGAACACCGAATAAACCGATTAATTTAACACGAATAGCCGGTTTGTTTAAATGAGTATAATTGGTATAATTTTTGGTAAATTTTTTTATAGCAAATATGCTCATCGGTTAACTATTTGTATATGGTAAATTTAGTTATTATTTTTGTATATATGGCAACACTGAACGTCTCACAGATAACATGAAAACCATGGTAGATCGAAAAATATATGCACATTTTTTATTTTTTCTCATCTTCTGTAAATAAATATTGATTTTTATATATCGAGAATGAGAGATGAGTCTAGTACTCATTGAAAGTGACCTACAAACGCCGACTTCGAACGGCAAATATATTAGTTAGTGAAGTTTTTCACATCATAAATACACATAGCCGATCACTAGTAATGTTGTGAGGTGATATCACTGTTGAAAATTGTCAGATGGTTCGCCTGGAATTGAATTGTGCATGAATTTACATACAGTGCTATTCGAAACCTTAGCAACTTTTCTTGTCGAGGCAATTAAGGACTCGTATACTACTAATAGATTTACTCAAAGAAAGACATTTAATTTTTTGTTATCTTAGGCACCTAAATTATAACTATAATGACAAACCTTCAATTGCATTCTCTAGCAATAACAACATTCTCAACGACAATACAAAATTTGGTCTTTGAGTAGCTGTTCAAAACTTAAGCAATTATCAGTACTTTGTGTAATAACCTTTATTTTTTATGGCCTTTACACAGTCTTAGTTTTTATGAGATGTGTTAGAAGTATTTTAGTATTGATTGCCACTTTAATTTTAAGCTCACTGTCAGCTTCTGCTTACTTTTAAAACGACGTGGTCCAGCTCTGCGCTTCAAGAATTAAAAACAGTTTTATTTAAATAAAAGAACCGGTTAACCTTTATTTATATAATTGTTAACAGAAAACCGGTTTTGAAAAAATTGCTACTTTTCGAATTATTCGAAAACCGGTTTTTTAAAAAAGTCGAATAGTCGATCTCTCTAGATCTGTATCTTCACCTTATTAAAGAGTCATTTCTACTGTTGAATTGAGAAAAATAAATTAAAAAGTTTCATTTGAATTTAATTATCACACACTGTAGACATATACAAATGAACTTTTCATTTAAAATTATGTTCAACAAACATTTAAATGTTAAAATTCTTTTATGTTTTTAATTAAAAAGAAACTCAAATAATTTTAAATTAAAAAATAAACGAAATTTTCTTATCATTTAAATGCAAATGTATAATTTATAAATAATTACAATACTTTAAGCCCCCTAATGGGTTATAAAAGGGGGAAGAAAAGCAATAATAATTGCTGACACTCGCTCTTCTATTCTTCCTATGCGATAGAAGATAGAAAAGTTTTTCCAACCATTTGGTTTTTCTATCTTTTGCATCAAAAACGTATAATTTCACTTTATATTTATGCAGAATAAGAAAATGAAATGAAATAAAAAGAAGAAGCAAATTTACATGCCAGCCAGCCTACTTAAATAGGCGGCAAACTTTGTAAAGAAAAAATAAAATAAAATATTTTCTTCTTTATCTTGCAAAAGATACAAAAAAACGCAAAATTTTATTTCTCTTAAACGAACACAAAAAAAGACGGAGAATAAGAGAGAAAATGATAACAAATGAAATCGACATTTCTATTGTAGTTGTCAGTGTTAGATGTACGTGTGTGTGTGTGTGAATTAAACATATAACGGGAAAATATGAATTGCAAATTTTAACAGTGAAAGTTTTTCTGTATTTTTTCTCTCGGTTTCTCCTCTCTCTCTTTAATACACTCATTTGCATTAATATTTGCCATTGTAAGCAAAGGTTATTACAAACACATTTACATATGTAACAACTGTTGTCTTTATACCGTTTTTTTTATTCTAATTTCTTTTTCCTCTCTCTCTCTCTCTCTTTCTCAATCTCTCTCTCTCTTTTACTCCGGCTTATCTACTCTTTTTTCATTCCATTTTATTAGTGAAAAAGTTAAAAGTTAATAATTTATTTAATGAATTCAGTTTAAACACACACACACACACACACACACACACGTACCACTCACACACAAAACGCTGTAAAGTTTTATTTCTTTTCAAATTTTCTTGTTATTTCTCTATTTTTTTGTCATTGTTGCTACAGGTCCTTTTTTCTCATTTCATTTTGTATGCCTTTGTTACGCGTTTAATTTTTTTATTTTTTGTTTTGTTTGGTGTGTCTCTTTATTCGAACAGACAAATTCTCAAGTAGGGAGATTATAGGCTAAAAGAAACAGTTGAGAGTGACAGACAGAGAAGGAGAATGTATAATAAAAAAGGCGAAAAAAAAACTTAAGCATTGTTAACAATGTCACTTGTCTTCATTTTAACCAACATGTGTCTTTGCTAGTATTTGTGTGCTGATATAGTTGTTGTTATTGTATATTAATATACAAAAGCGTACAGTGGTTTGTTAAGGCAAATAACATTAAAAACAAAAATGTATTAATTTGTAATTATTACTTTGGTTATTAAACATTCTAAATCAAGTTATTAAAACCTTTACAACTTTAAAAAGGCCTAACAAAGGATTCAACAGAGAAAAGTTAATGCCAAATTTTTAAATACTTGTTTACAAGTACGATTTTAGTTGGATGCCTCTGAAAAAGTGTCAAAGTGACAAAACTAAATTTTAAATCATTTAATTTTAATTAAGTTAAAATCAATTAGTCTAGTCTGAGAACCGCAGCTTGCTTACCAGAAACCATATTACCCTTTTTAGCTAAGTTTTATGGTATCCAAACTAGAGTCAGAGTGGAATATCTCGATATTTCATACGAGAAATTCTGGCCAGAATGTTAAAATTTAAGTTAAAAAGTAAAGGCACAGAATAAACACCACCAATAAGAAGGCCATAAATAAAATATAAGCCCAAAACTGCTCTCTTCCATTCTAGTGTAGTTAGTGTAAAGAGACCCAGCCTAGCTAAATTAGATGGGAGATAAACCCCTTAATTCTATAACAAAATTTGCCTCTGAATTGACTCAATAGAGTGAATAAGATTCCTATAATATGGATTTCAAACTACAGAAGCGTATTCAAAAATCGGTCTTATAGATGAAATATATAATTGCTTCGTAATATAAGGCAAATTGACAGCAAATTGCTTGGACCATCTGTTCATATAACCAAGCATAGATTGGGTCTAACTAGTCTTCAGACCAATATGATCAATGATCGAGTGCTTCCTGACCATTAAAATATCTAAGTCCAGAAACGAGGGAATGGTTTTTAGAGAAAATTATTTATTATTATGAGCATACATAAGAATCTCACAATCACAAATTACATCGGGTAGGTCATTCAGAAATAACAAAAACAGTAGTCGACCCAAATGGCTACCCTGTTTAACACCAAAATAGCCAGAAACAGCCTCAGAAAATAGAATCCGTAACAGAACCATTAGAGTCCTGATTGAGAGATAGACCCCAATCCAGTGGTGTAGACTATCAGGAATACCAATAAGCTCAAGTTATGAAACAAAATCTTATGATTGACTCGATCAAAGGTCTTACTGAAGTCAATATATATGACACCCATCTGAGCCACAACAAAGTCTATACAAACACGCGTAAAATTAAAAAGGTAAGTGACAGTTGATCTACTCCTTAAAAAACCATGCTGCTAAAGGAACATTATAGATTTCTCAAGGAAAAAGAGAAACTCAGTTACAATCTTTTCCATCAGCTTAGAAATAGCACTTACATTTAACAATGCACAGAGAGTTCAAAATATTCGATATACGACCCGACTTATGCAGTGAAGTAATAAACGATTGCTTCCAGATAGGCGGAAAAAACTTATTTCTAACAGGCTGTTAAAAAAAGTCTAAGGATCAGTTGAAGTTACACCACAATTACTCAAGATATATGCAGGAATTCCACCAAAGCCAAGTAAAATATAACTTAAATATGTGCAGAGTTTTATCGTGATATGGCTAGATTTCCGTATCATAAAAGTGTATATTTCAGATGAAAGAATGCGCATTCATCTTTCAGTCTCAAAGATAATTTTCTTCTTCCTGCAGCAAATGTAGTACCCGTACCTAATTCTTCCGCTGATTAAAATCGAACGGTATGGACCTTTAATTCGTTTCAATGAAGCAGCCATAGTTCTCACTGCTTAAAGTGAATGAGTTTTTTGTTCAAAGAGAACCAATTTGCCACAACTAACTCCCTTGGTTCACAATTTATTAATACTTTGAAGTGAGTTAGAGATTTTTCAGTAAAAATCACACTCAGATTTAGTGGATTTTGTATGCTTTTAAGTTCAATAAGTTAACAAGCTTACAAAGCAGAGCCACTACGTATATTTCCCCAAAGGCAGTACTCAATCATCTAGCAAACACGTCAGCTATTCTCAGCTGACCTCCATTTCTGGTTTATATCTCTTTGCTGGAAAAATACTTACTTTTACTGACTATGGAGATTGCTAACAAATATAGTCCGCTATAGCTCTATGATAACTAATAAATAAATGGGCAATAATTTTAAAATCAAAATTATGATAAAACAGTACAGAATGCGGCTCTGACACTCAGAGCGTAGTGTCTCAATAAATATCGTAAATATTCACTGATGCTGACTACTGATGTGGAAGAGTGTTCTGTTCCCTAAAAAGTAGTTTGGACACCCTTAACTCAACTGCATACTCAACCATCGCCAAGAACAAATACTCCAGTTCCATAAACAAAAAATTTTCGGACCTATTTTACGTTGTTTTCTGACATATATACTTGGTGGTGTGTTGTCATCTGTTTCAGTCGGATATTGAGGAGTCAAATGATCTTGATGTTCTGAACATGAGAATTCACGCTGAATTCACGCTGAATTATGTTCCATTATTTTATCTATACTAGATGAACTGATTCCCAATAATCTCACACATATTTTGATGCAGTACTTGTTGTTCTAGCACAGCACATCTATCTTTAGATGACTGTACAACGAATTGCACAAAGCATTATAGAGAGAATTCATACTTTGACTGTACAATGCACTGCATGAATAGGTATCATTATCAGAGCGCTGCTCACAAATTAAAAAGAAGGAATTAATATTTCCCTAAATGTTCTTTTTTTATCTAAACAAAAGCTTGAACAAAAGCTTGTAAACATGAAGGCAGATATTTCCAGGCTGTTTATTTTTTTTTTCAAATCAGTCTCACTGTACACTGTGGCAGCAGTGGCAATTTCTGTTCTTTCTTTTTGATGTTAAAATCAGGTGGCCTGAGAAAGTCAAGTGTTTTATTATTTCCTCTTCAACAACCCTTCACCTCGTCTTTGTTGCTTAAAAATTAGTTTCTTTTTTGTTTTTATTTCGCTCTTGTTTTTCGCTACTTTTATGGATTATATTTTTTATAATTTTTGTTGTTGTTGTTATTTTGCTTAAAATATAAATGAATTTGTATTCTTGTTGTTGTTGTTGCTGATGTTGTTTTACTTTTGTTGTTGGCTATTGTTGTTTAATTAAAATTTCAGTAAAGAATTTACACTTTGTCCTCTCATGCCATTAATTTGCTGCACCCTGTGTGACAGGAGATAATTTCTTTTGCAGCGTTAACAAGACAAGTTTTTCAAGCGTAAAAATGGCCTTAAGAGGCTTGTATGTTTGTGAAAAAGTATTTTTTTTTATTTTTATTTTTTTTATTTTTATTATTTAGCTTTACAAAAATGGCCTTGAAACAGATTTTTTCTTATGTTAAGTTTAAATATTTATACAAAAAGAAAATGAGAATATTGACCCAATTTCCTCTGGAATTGTTTTTTTGAGTTTATTTTTAAAATAAAGCAAAATCCTTCTAATTTAAGCGAAATTTATGAAAAATTTGAAAAAAAACATAAGCTTTTGAAAAAACAAATTTTTTTGTAATTAATAGAATTGCTTATCTCAGCCCTGTTCTCCATTGCTTTTTTAATTCATTTCATATTAATTCATTATTCAATTATACTTTTATATCCTGTTTTACTTCCCTTTTTTTTTTGTTTCACACACACACACACACATTCTTGTAACTATTCTTAATAAAATACGTATGGATATTCCTTGATTACATATCTTATGCTTAAAGACATAAAATAAAGCAGTTAACTCAGGCGTATGAGTAACATTTTATTGATTATCATTAATGATAAAATAATCATACGTTTAGGTGTCTCCCCTATGTATTATACTCTTAGGAATACATATTAATACACATGTAGTCTCATATGATTTTACTCGTGTTCTTTTTCAGATATAAGTTATATAGAAATAAAATAAAATACAAAGAATTGCTAAAAATAAAACGGAACTAATGAAATTTTATTTTGTTTTCTAATATTAACCATCGTTAGCTTTAACCGTTTCCCATCTTTAAAGAACTGCACAAGAACAAATCAAAACGTATTCTAGTCAAGAGTATAAAACTGGTGCCAGCAACTATTTTTAAAATAGTTTCACACTAAACTTGTAATAGAGCTTCATGTTTAGTAGCATATTCTCTAATGTGCACGAATTCTATTCTTCTTATAATTGCAAACAATTCAAAAAAAGCTGTTTTGAAAATTAGGCCAATTCATACAAAGCTACAAGACAGGAGAAGGTCTATGGGAGCCACCCATACACTAGCTATCAGTCGCTGCGGGGTTCGTGATCTTTCTGCCTTGATTTAGTTTCATTACAGGTTTTATTATCACACTCCCTATTTTTGTGCTTTTCAAGCCAACTATGCTGTAATAAACAACCTGATTAAACATAGTGATACTGTCATGAAAACAAAATAATGGATTCTTCACATGTTGCTGAAGATCCTGCCTCACAACCCTTCCATCAAATGTTACCCGGACATCCCTACTGCTACCATAGTGTCTACCCTAATATATTATTCACTTCAAGAGACCCCAACATATTTTTACTTTAGCAATACATTTAAAAAAAGAAATTGTTTATTAAATAAATATTAAGAGAAATTAAGTTGAACAAAAGCAAAATAATTCATAATGAAAGAAATACAATATTACAAGATAAATAACATATGTAATTAATAAGAGTAATAATCACAGATATATAGTGTATAAAATCGCAACTTTTTTTTTTATTAACTTTGGCACCACTAATGTTTGCATCTTAAGTAGTGTTATATATGAAATGAAAATGTTGAGGCATTAAAGTCGATGTTAATGACCTTCGTTCTCTGGAAAGAAGCAACTCACAAATGGCTAATATACAGTTCATTTTATACGTAATTAAAATGTTGAAATCATTGAAATCTGTAAAACTTCATATTACAAAGTACTAAATTTGCCTATAATCTTTAAAAGTCAATTACGTTCCATAAACAATTTGATTATTTATAATTTATGTCGGAATTAAAACTTACAAACTATTATACAATTTATTCTGCCTGAAGTAATCTTAAAATTAAATATTAAACGTTAAATTTTGGAATTACTGTGAACTATCCTAATCTTATAAATTTAAAACCAATTTTCTATTATAAAATTACTTGCCTCGTGATCGTTTTGTACGAAACCAATAAATTTGAAATTATATTGAAATCCTAAGTTAACCTTTTCATTAAAGCCATAAGTCATTTGCATACGTTGTTAAGAACATACAGTCCATTAACATTCGATCATAAACCTAAGTTATACCATTACCCAAAAACACCATCTTGATCATATAGTATATTCAAATAATAAATTCCTATATTTCTCCTTCCAAAATTTTACTTAAATTAACGTTGAATAAAAAGAAAAAGATCGATTACAAAAACAAACAAAAAAAAAAATTAAGTAACACTTTAATATGACTATTTAAGTAATTTTAATTAGAGTACTGATTGTACTAAAAGAATATTGTGAAAATATAAGCACAAAAATATCAAAACAAAAACAAGAAATCAAAACAAAAGCAATTATTTTTCTGTCGCTGTTGATCTGTTTGATTTTCTTCTATTTGTAATATGCATGCATTTAAACTTTATCAATAATCGTTATTTTCTTGTTAATGTACGAGTAGTGCACAACAGATAACATTTTTGATATTTAACGCCACCTGCATTTCAAATATACTGTTCGCCGCAAACAATTGTTTATCGTTAGGTTGTTTTTGTTTATCGCCACACCTTAAACTTAAATTGGAAATTGAAAAGATTACAACTTTGGCGCGCTACATAATGATGGCTTCCCCGAAGTTTCTTTTTGACAAAATTGATACCTTTCACCATTTAAGAAACCTCTGACTACAGATAAAGTTTTTCAAAATAAAAATTGTGTCAACATTAAAGTTGTTTTTAATCAATTTAAATTTTAAAGTGCAATAAATAATTCAATTAAAAAGGCTTAAGCGTAACCTCTGCAATTTTTTGGTTTTAATTAATATTGTGGCTGAAATTATCTACTGCAACCAGGTATTTTTACTATTTTGTAGAAGTCTTTGTACTGTTATTAGGAATTATTCAACAACTTCTCTGGTTAAAAACTACGAGCAATTTATGTTTTTTGGAATTTGTGCAATTTTCCCTTTTGTGCCATCTGCTCCTATGGGTAATTGATTTAATATTTTTTTTAACTCTTGTAGAAATCCTTTTTAAAGGCACTTAATTATTAGTAAAATACTCTCTCCAACGGTGTCAAATCGCAGCTCCGAGGTGGCAAAACGACATCAGCTCTGCGGCTGATAATGCGATCTTCAAAAACAGGGCGCAAAACATCGGGTGTAGCTTAGGCTGTGTGGCACGTAGCGCCGTGCTGTTGAAACCAAATGTTGCTAATATCCTCCTCTTCAATTTTTGTGAACAATAATTCGTTCGACATGGCCCGATAACGATCGCCATTGACTGTAACGGCCACTCCTTGCTCATTTTCGAAGAAAAATGGCCCAATTATGCTTCTGGACCAAGATCCACACCAAACAGTGACTCGTCTTGGGTGTATCGGCTTTTCAATGTATGCGTGCGGGTTTTCTGTGCCCCAAATGCGGCAATTTTGCTTGCTACATACCCGCCAAGATTAAAATGAGTTTCATCCGAAAAGATGATTTGTTTTGGCAAAATCGACATCTTCTGTAAGTCGATCGCAGGCCCACTTAGTGAAGCGTATACACAACCATATTCGTTCAGCGGAAGGATAAAACTAATTATCAGTCAAATCAGACATGAGCTTAGTGTTACCGTTCATGAAACAAGCACTAGTTAAAAAAAAACGTTAGATGGCGGACGCTTTATTTTGTTTACAGTTTAGTTATTGTATTAGTATGGAAAAGTTGCAAAATAAATTCAGATTAAAAAAAATCTCTTAAATTTCTTTGAAACATAAATACAAGTCGTAATGATAGCATTTTGTTATGTTGTGGTAATATAGTTGAGAAACATATCTCTTAAAATGTTACAAATTTACATAGACCTATAGATGTTGAGAAACATTTGAATGCATGTTACATTCCTACTACATACAATGTTTCTGATATACAGAAGTTAGTTAGTTAGTTACGACGGGTAGCCAGACACGTCCAGCCCACCTGGTTCCAGTATTGATCCCATTGTGATACCCATCAATAATCCAGAAAATGGACAACCTATATGTCCGCATCCCGGTGCGATCCGAACCAGCCAGACGCATGTATAAAAGAAGAGATCTTACCAATATTCACATCGGCTAGATCCGACAAGCCATCCAGAAACGGACTACCAAGGAAAGCAGTCCTAATGTCCGAAGGACTCGGGCACTGGCATAGGAAGCGCTCGACAGTTTCCTCTTCCTTCTTATCCTGACAACCCCTACAATAGTCATTGAACGACAGACCCAATCTCCTAACGTGCGCACCAGCCACCCAGTGCCCAGTAATCACAGCCACAAGAGTTCGCAGCCTAAGTCGCGGCACCCCTATAATAGACTCCGAGCGAACCCGATCATATAGGGGCCAGATTTGCCTCGACACAGAGCATGTGGGTTCATCATCCCACCGTAGCTGTGCCCTATCCAACATGTACCGCATGACCATAAGTCTGCAAGAGGAGAGTGGCATCCCAACTGAGTGGTCAATCCCCGCATTTCTGAGGAGAGAACCAGCCCTCGCAAGTCCGTCCGCCATACAGTTCGCCCGGGTGTCCGTGTGACCCCTTACCCATATAATCTCCAGGTCTGAATGTCTCGTCATCTCGTTGAGAGATGCCCGACATTTACACACCAGTCGCGACGTCGAGTAGACACCGGAAAGCGCCCTGATCACAGCCTGATTGTCCGTACAGAACCGGATATCACTGTTATATACCCCGTAGTACATTAACCAGTCCGTTCTGATATACGGTATATCTGAGATTAAAATTACATTGTTAGTTTGTTTCAATTATCTATCTGAGCTTGTGTTTTTTTTACTGGTTTAAGGGAAAAAGTTAATATATTGTTACGTTTTTAACTTTTTGAAAACGTGTTTTTATGAGTTCGTAGATTGTAGTTAAAACAAAATAAATTTTGTGTTTGGTTTTAATTAAAAATACTTTATTCTACACACTTATGTACACCACTGCTTATAATCTTTCTACAGGCAATAACAATTTTTATTCTTAATTATTCTGTCTGTTTACAACTGTGTAAACAACAACAATTACTCGACAGATCTCTCTTCCTAGTGATCTTCCAACCCGATCGTAGTTATAACTTAGGTTCGATCACAACTTTTTAAACCATAGGTTATCCACACTTAACTCTCTTTACTGAGTTAGCTCCAACCACACTGGTTTTTTTACTTCAAGATTCACTTCACAAGATTACTCCTTATAAGCTCTCTTCACACCAATAACACATTCGCTGAGTTAACTTTACTTAAACTGCACTCGCTGAGTTTACGACACATAAACTGACTGCTGTTCGCATCGATGAGTAATAAACTATTTTGTTTTATTACTTAATTACTTGCATACTTGCATACAGTAAAAACACTTTTATATTTATTATATATTAATCCAATTTTATGAACTGATATCATCCACTGTGTTGCCTTAATGGGACAATTGCAAATCTGACGAATTAATGTATTTCTCAAATAAACAACTCCATCTTGGAATGTATATTCTAAAGATGTGATACAATTCTGGGATATTTTGGCAAGATTGGATGCTAGTAGTTCACAAAAGAAAAAGCAAACAAAAGAAAAAGTACATGGAAACAAATATTTAGTATGAGCAGGAGTGTAAGATTTAGTATGAAGAAGAGGAACATATTACTATGGTTGTTTGTCACTTGTTAGTTCAGTTAAATTTATTTGTAAAGTAATGAACAAAAAGCTTAATGTTAGTTTATGTATTTTGTGTCAAATTGAATCATAATTATAATTTTTTTTTATTGTTTTTAATTTATACAAATTTAGTGTTTAAAAGAAAAGAACTTAGAATATACGAGTATAACGTATTATTGATTGATATTCCTTAAAGAGATCTCAAAAGAAAATCAATAAAGATGGCCGATGTCATAGGGGTATTAACAAAAAGCGCACGCATATATCCGGCCTTATTGCTCATCGCAAAAGGAGGGGTCCGATGCATTGTAATACTAGTCGCTATATGATCACATTATAAATACTAATGATAGAAATTGCGTGCCAACATATGCATACCGCAGAGCCTAAATAGTTATAATAAAGTATTACGTCACTAGTCTGTATCGGGACGTCTTGTCCATCAAACCTGATCATGATAACAATATGAAAACAATATCATGATCCCAAAAACACAAGCTGTGAACTTAAATGGAATTATCAAACAGATGTTGTTATTATCTTTAAGCCAACATAATTATAATAAATATCATATTTAAATAAATTCATCACAGAATAATAAATAAAAAAATTTGGTTATAATTCACATAAATAAATAAATTAAAATAGTAATTATGTTGAAAAAAAGATAATTATCAGCAGAAACAATTTTATCAATATATCAATTAAATACATGCGACAATTAAACTAAAAGAAAAATTAAAAATTAATTTTTTTACCGGGGACCCTAAAAGTATTTGATAATTTATGAATAAAAAAACAAAAAAACAAAATAAAAACTAAAACAAAAGAAAGATCAAGAAAAACAAACTTACTTGAAACAACCCCGACCGCCATCAAAAGATCTTCCGATGTTGCTCGATGTTGATGATGATGTTGATTTATCTTTTGCAAGAAATGTTGCTAAACAAAGTTTATTACTGAAACCAATCATACAAAACATGTTAACTAAAGCAAAATTCATGTTAACAGCGTTTACAATCGACTGTAAATGTAATATTTATGTATATAACAAAATGTTCATGATTTGCTTTAATTAACATAGGACATATATATATAAATATATATATATATATATATATATATATATATATATATATATATATATATTATATATATATATATATATATATATATATATATATATATATATATATTATATATATATATATATATATATATATATATATATATATATATATGAATATATATATATATATGAATTGAATATAATAAATAATAAATAAGAAATAATAAAGAATAGATACAACAAAATTATAACAGTAAATAATATATAAGCAAAATTACTTTTTCTATTCTTTTCCTCACACAATAACTTTATAAAACTTAATATAAATAATTTAAATAAATAATTTTACAGCACTTTCTTTGCTTCTAAAATTTTAACTACATTTTTCATTTTAAACTTCATTAAATATATAGGGCCAGCCATCTAACGTTTTTTTTTTTTTAACTAGTGCTTATTTCATGAACGGTAACACTAAGCTCATGTCTGATTTGACTGATAATTAGTTTTATTCTTCCGCTGAACGAATATGGTTGTGTATACACTACACTAAGTGGGCCTGCGATCGAGTTACAGAAGATGCCGATTTTGCCAAAAAAAAAAATCATCTTTTCAGATGAAGCTCATTTTGATCTTGGCGGCATAATTGGGCCATATATCTTCGAAAATGAGCAAGGAGTGGCCGTTACAGTCAGTGGCGAATATTATGGGGCGATGTTGAACGAATTTTTGTTCACAAAAATTGAAGAGGAGGATATCAGCAACATTTGGTTTCAACAGGACGGCGCTACGTGCCCCACAGCCGAAGCTACACTCGATGTTTTGCGCCTTGTTTCTGAAGATCGCATTATCAGCCACAGAGCTGATGTCGTTTGGCTACCTCGGAGCTGCGATTTGACACCGTTGGACTGTTATTTGTGGGTTGCCGTCAAAGATAAGTGTTACGCCAACAAGCCAGCGACAATTGACGCTTTAAAGGACAATATTCGTGAAGCCATTGGTGAAATAAAGTTGCACACAATCGATAATGTGCTTAAAAATTGGACCGATCTTGTAGGCTACTGTATAGCTAGCCGAGGCAGCCATTGGAATGAAATTATTTTCCATTATTAACCGGAAGGATTGTACTTTCAAATAAAAAAAGAAATTTGAGAAAATATTCAGTAGTTTTTTTTATAGCATTTTCAAAAAAAAAAAAAAAAAAAATTATTTGGCGGACCCTATATAAGGTGTTCGAAAAATATTAAGAGCATCAAACAATCTAATAAAGAAAAAATGTAAATCGTTCACTACATTTCCAGAAGTTTTTCGGCTAATGCTTGCATCAGTTGTATTTGGTACAGGTTCTCTGTGATGGTCCGGCCTAATTTTAGCATTTAGTTCCAGCGGAATATTACAGAGCAGTATGTTCGTACCACAGATAATCAGCTTTGGCGTTGCTTTGATTGATTGGACTGGTTTGAACCTATTTTTCATCATCAAAAATGATTTGATGTAAAATACTTCTCGGCTAAAAGTCATCCGCTACTAGGGAGATCAATTTTTCAACTTTTTTCAAAAACCGGTTTTCGAATAATTCGAAAATCAACAATTAAAAAAAAACGGTTTTCGACTGCTAATAATCCAAATAACTGGTTAACCGGTTCTTTTATTTAAATAAAATTTTTCTTAATTCTTGAAACGCAGAGCTCGACCACGTCGTTTTAAAAATAAGCAGTACTAACAATAACAAGTCTAAGAAATCTCATAAAAAATAAACCAAATCGATGTGTTGCGACCATAAAAAACAAAGTTTATTACACAAAGTGCTTAAAGTGGCTTAAGTTTCGAATAGCTACTCAAGGAGCTAATTTCGTTTTTGTTGTATCACTTGGTAGAGAATGGATGTAAAAGGTTTGTAATTATAGTTATAATATAGGTACCTAAGATAACAAAAAATTAAATGTTTTACTTTGAATAAATCCATTAGTAGTATAAGAGTCCTGAATTGCCTCGACAAGAAAACTTGCTTAGATTTAGAGCAACATTGTATGTAAATTTATTTATGCATGTATTTAATAGTGTGTGCGTCACTGTGGTATATTGGGTAAGAACTCACCTTCCAACCCAGAAGTCGTCGGTTCAATCCCAGGCCACACCGTCTGACAATTTTCAACAACGATATCACTTCACAACATTACTAGCGACTGCTTATGTTTATTAACGCTGTGAAAAACTTCACTAACTATTATATCTACAGTTTGGAACCGGCGTTTGTGGGTTTGTTGGCTTTCAATGAGTTTAGTTGATCATTATCCATATATAAAAATCAATATTTATTTACATAAGATAAGAAAAGGTTATTGTTGCTCAAGAGTGCATATCTTTTTCGATTTATCTTGGTTTTCACCTTCTTTGTGAGACGTTCGTGGTTGTCATATATACAAAAATAATTAAGTTTTTACAAATAGTTAAGCGATGAGCCTATTTTCAATAAAAAAAATATATGCAAACGTATAAAGATTATACTTTTTTAAATTAACTGGTTATTCGTGTTAAATTAACCGGTTTATTCGGTATTCGAAAAATGAAGATTTTGAAAAACCGTATTCGACAAAACCAAAAAAACCGGTTAAAACCGGTCGAATAATAAGCGTCTGATCGCCCTATCCGCTACCCAACTGCCTTTAAACAAATCCTGCATCATACAAACATTCAATTTGTTTCGTGAAAGGCTTTCAATGATTTTGGAAGTTCCTTTTGAGTTTGGCAAAAAACTAAATGAGTTTGGCTTTTAATTTTCGCTTTTTTTTTGGCCGATCTTGGTGATCTTTAACTTCCATGTTAAAATTTCTAATTCAAAACTGAATAAAACATCTCTCGCATACTGAAAACGATGGCATATATTCAGAATAAGCTTCGATGAGTATTTCGATGTACTTTGTTTTCGCTAACTCGTTTAATGACAAAGTTAAATAAATACAATATCGGATATTGATCTTCTAAAATGTTATATAAATTATTTAAATAAAACACACTATATATTAAACCATCGGATGTAAGTCGTACATTGTTTGATTGCCTTTGAAATTGTAGAGACGAGAAAGGGTGGTGGCGTCCTTATCTACGTTGATCGATCTTTCTTACTCTGATGATATATAATTTATTGGCATAAAATTTGGAATTTTTGGAAAGTTTATTTGCATTGCCTGTTCAAATATTCTTCCTAATTTCGATTTCCGTGTTTAAATAGTTTATTTCTAAATGATTTTTAGAGTCAGATATTCTATCTATTGTTGTTCTTCGCTATTTCAATCTTCCGCAAAGTTTTTGTAACTTCTCACTCGAGGTTAATCCGTTAATATCTTCTCTTTCGGAACTATCTTATGGGGGAATTTTGTCAACTGTATCCGAAATTGGAATTTTTTAGATGAATAACGTAGTGATTTGGTAGAATTTTGGATTTTTCATTTCTGGTTGTCTCTGGTTTTTTTTTTCATAGTTTCTTATTGTCCCCACGTCTGTTCCTGAGTACACTTATCATCCTGCTTTGTCTATACGTATTGTATTTGAGAGCTCCCTCTAAATTGTAAAGGATGCTGTGATTTTAAACGTACTGATTTTATTCGTTTAAATACGTTACTTTCATCTGTTGATTGCCCGCCTTTACTGAATGCGCCAATGCAAGCGCCGTGGCTTTGGGTATACTCTATCCTTTCCGAAACACAAATCAAGATTTTTGCAGTCAGTTGATAAGGAACTGATCGAACCACATCGATTCCCCTCCAAAATCTTTTCATCTAATTTAATGATAGAAAATTTGTGGGCTATCAGAATGATTTAAAAACTTCACTGGTCGAAAAGTGGAAATAGACTCCCCCGAACCTATCCAAAATCTTGTTACATCGACTTAAAATCATCTTAAAGATGTAATTAAGCAACAAGAAGTTTACTCCAAATGCTCAACCATGTTCCATTTAAGTTTTTTCTAAAACTGACGACAATACACGAAATTAGCTGTGACTTAAATTTTCATTTACTCGTATATGTTTTAAGTTTTCTTTATATTACTTTTACAAATATTTTAAAATACGAATACATAACTTTAATTTAAAATTAGAGGCATTTTTATAAAAACGGTGCGTTTAAATCTTTTTGATATCATGCTTAGTTTTGATGCTGTAAGCGTTCAAAGCGCACGAACTAAGCTGTGAGCCATTATATGTGCAAGAGTTTAATAGACAAACACTGGGACAGTTGAATGAGTCGCTGTAAGTTGCTAACATTCCGTAAAGCATAAAAAGACACTAATTACCGTTATCTTGAAAATATATGAAATTGGCCCAACTTAACTCTCTAACCGACCAATTTTATATACACTTTGCCTAAAAATTTGTGCCGCTGTGGTATGGTAGATAAGACACCCACCTACCAACCAGAAGGTCCTCGGGTCAATACCAGGCCAGACCATCTGAAAAAAAGAAAACAGTTTTTCAACAGCGGTATCACTTCATAACATTAACTAGTAACTGGTTATGAGTATAAATCCAATTGAAAACTTCTCCAAATGTGTTTGTAGTTCGGAGCCGGCGTTAAACTGTAGGTCCCTTTCAATGAGTCCAAAAATAGAATCGGGTGCAGCTCATTGACTGAGAGAAGTCCGCGTGGTTCTTCATGGAATGTTTTGGGAATTATGTGTGCATGTTGCCTAAAATTTTTTATTTATTTAGTGGAGTTTATATTTGTGGAAATCGGCTCCAGGAGTAGTAAAATGTTAGTGGGTTACGTCTATAGGCCTCACAAGAGGATTCTTTTTTAGAATTTATTTCCTAATTTGGGGCACTTGTGTTAATCATTCTGAAGTTTTGCTGTAGGTTGTGACAATATACATCCGAAATTCATAAGGATCTTGCTTCCTATGCTTTTGCTTTACGTTACACATTTATTCAACTGCATTACTATGTCCAGTACATTTCCATCAAGCTGGAAATATGCCAAGATAATACCCTTGCCCAAACCAGAGTCGGAATATAGCCCAATTGCTATTCTTTGCTATTTGTCAAAAATTCTTGAGAAGATTCTTTTTTTTACAACGTTCCTTGTTCATTACGGAGAATGGGCTATTGTGCGTAATACAATCAAGATTTCGGTCAAATCATAGCTGTATTTCAGCATTGTTAGATGTTTTGGAGAACATACGATGCGTACTGGATGATAAAATGGTTAACTTCTTGGTTCTACTTGATCATTCGAAGGCTCTTGATGCGGTTGATGAGACTTAGGCATTTTTTTCATTTTTCTCCAACATCAGGGAAAATGTTAGTCTCGTATCTGACCGAGCGTTGGCAATCAGTCAACAATCACGTCCTTTGAGACTGTGCAGGGAAGTGCCCCAGGGCTCAATACTTGGACCTCTTCTTTTTCTAGTTATGCGAACGATTTGCCCAATCAGCTACTTAATGTAGAATAAATATGTATGCAGATGGTGTACAATTATATTTGAGTAGTCCTGTTGAATCAGTAGCTGGGAATATTACGAGGCTAAATGATGACTTGTGTAACATCCTTTGTTGGCTTCAGCTAATGGTCTAAATGCATTATTATTCGCAGAAGAAATTGTGATCCCGATGTATATGATGATATTGTGGTAAATGGAGATAAAATTTATGTAGTTGATAGTACGAGGAATCTTGGATTAAATTTTAACAGTACTCTTACCTGGTCGGATCTCATTAATACACTTGCAGATAGAACTTACATGAAATTGAGAGCTCTTTGGCCAACTCGGTATTTCATAGCCCTGCATATAAGGAAACTACTAACTAAGACATATATTGTTCCTGGTTTACTTTATGGCTGTGAACTTTTTGCTTGTTGTGACTCTGTTAGTAGGCATAAGATGAACGTGTTATTCAACAATGTTGTGAGATATGTATTTGACTTGAGTCGATTTGATCATATATCTCATTTAACTTCAGAGCTTTATGGCGTGTCTGTTGCTAGCCTACTTAAGATTCGTGTTCGTTTGTTGATGCATAGGATAACTTATAGTCGAACTTCTCGATATCTTTTAAATAGGATAAGATTCGCAAGATCTCTAAGGGGTAGGAAAATCATCATCCCAAGTTATCGTTACCTTGCTTCTGAAAGGCAGTTCTTTGTGTATGAGGCACGTGTTTGGATTCTTCTTCCACAGACGCTACAACTAAATAGCAACGC
This sequence comes from Wohlfahrtia magnifica, assembly GCA_023159175.1. Classification (NCBI taxonomy): domain Eukaryota; kingdom Metazoa; phylum Arthropoda; class Insecta; order Diptera; family Sarcophagidae; genus Wohlfahrtia; species Wohlfahrtia magnifica. The sequence continues at coordinate 4,398,064 of JAKWBJ010000061.1, forward strand.
AACTAGTTTTAAAAAGTTATGATTTGAGAATTTTTCCTGAGTTAGTGTTGAGACTTAGATTGTATTTTTTTGACCCAATTCTACTAAAATAATCTCCTTTTTATATATATATTATTTCTTAAATATAATAAGTACTTAATTATTTTGTTTTGTATTTTGTTACCTTAAGTTTTTTATACTTTTTTTTTGTATATTATTTTTTGTTGTATTGTATTGTATTTGTATAAATGCATTCTTGTACTTTAATTATACGAGGATTCTCGTGTTGTATGAAATTGATTTGCTTAATACGCAAAATTGTGTATTTCTGTCCACATATTTTTGCTGTAACGAAATTTCACCCCGCTTTAAGGCAAGCTCGCCGGTTAGAAAGGGTTAAGAAGACACACAAAGTGTTCTATTTGAAGTAATAAAACCCCTAACCAAAGACATATAAAAGCGTGTTTTTTACGTTTGGCGCTTTATTTTTTTTATTTCTTTTTTGCGTTTATAGCTCAATATAAAAGCATTATATTTAACATGAAATGTTTAATACAATTTACATAATAATATGACATGAATATTTATACTATGAAATTAGTCTTCTTTTTTCTTTAATAATCTCCACTAAAAAGCAAAAATTAATCAATTATGTACCATTTTACTCTTTAATTTGATGTGTGACATCTAAATATTGCCGTCTTTTATTCATTCATTACAAAAGCTGACTCCAGATCTTAAAATCTTTAGGCAGTTTATTTTCTACTGCTCGTTCTTCACAAATTTTCTATTGCTTTTCTTCATACAGTTTATTGTGATTAATTGTCAACTTCAAAGACAGCGTCTTCAGAGCAACCAAAAAAATAAAAGCAAAATGTAGCAGCTGTAGACAGACTCTTAATGATAATTTATCACGATGAGTGAATGAATGAGTGAATGAATGAATGAATGAACGCTAAACTGACAGATTGACGAAATTCACAAATAAACGAATGAATAAATATTTTTCTTTTGCAATTATTCGTCGTTACTATTTTACTACAAACAAACTTTAAACTTTTGTTAAACTCTAATGCAAATGCCAAATAAAGGAATGAAAAAGAAACAAGAAACATCATAGCAAATAATTAGATTATCAGCTGAAGTAATCATTTTGCAACAACGCCAAAACAGCAGCAGCAGCGACAGAAACTTCCATTACAATTATTAGTTGAAATGGAAAATTTTGAAAGGAAACATTTCACCAAAGTAAAGATAATAATTTTATAAAATAGCAGAAGTATTACAAAAAGTCTTACAATATTTGTTTGGTTATGAGCTTGGCAAGTAAACGGGGCTTAGGGTGGAAGGAGGTAAGGAAAAACTGTAATTATATTTATGATAATTCCCGGAAACGCTTTCAAATTGTATGAAAATATTTGTTTGGTTATGTATACCATCATAAATAGAATTCAATACATCGTCGTTATCATCAACATCATCAGCGTTATCATAATGATCATTTGGTTTGTGTATCCTTTAAGAACATTTTAAGCCAATTGCTTTAATTCCTGAATATAAGAGAAAATTCAGTTTGTTGGCATATTGAAAATGTTTATTTATTTATTTATGTATTTTCCATGTGCTTGGAGAGTCATATGATGAATATTAATTATAATTGAGTTTAAATATTATCTTATTATGAATTTGAGCGAGTGAGTAAATCTTAAATAACTCACACGCTTAATTATGTGAATTGAAATTGAAAATAATTCACTGAACGCTTTTACTAATTATTACACATTTAGGAGAAATTACTTGCAAAATATGATTAAAAACTTTGAAAAACTTTAAAAAACTTTCCCGTTCATTTCATTAAGAGCATATGTTTTCCAATTAAAGGAGTGAAAAGAGAGAAATTATGTTTTAAAACTTTTTTTATAAAATATTTAGCCAATTCACAAAGTCCTGTAAAGTATCATTGTTGTGAACGCCACATATTGTTATTAACATATAATAGATTCGAATTCAAATTTAAATGTCACAAAAATAAATAAATAAATAAGAAATGTTTTTTTTTTTTAATTTAAAACTTAAAAATATCGGGTGATTTTTTAGCAACTAAGTTTCTTTTTGTGTAACAACATTTTTGGCAGCTTAGCTGTTTTTGTGTAATACGTTACTGTCAAACATATTTAGTTTGGTCTAGAATTTCTTGAATTTTATTATCAAAATTCATGCTTTTTATCGGAAAATTATGTTCAGGGACGAAGCTCATTTTTGGTTGAATGGATACGTGAACAAAAAAAATTGCCGTATTTTGTGTGAAGAGCTGCCAGAAGCATTGCAAGAACTGCCAGTGAATCCCAAAAAAGCATTGTTTGGTGTGGGTTGTAGGATGCGGCATCATTAGACTGTACTTTTTTAAAGTGAATGGCGAGCGCTACCGTGCGACGATAACATTTTTTTTTTTTTGTCCAAGGTGGAAGAGCTGAAATTGGCTAACAAGACATTCGCACAATTGAGAGGAGAGTTAGATGAATAATTTTTTTCACGTTTCGCGCCGGTCAGTTGCCGCCTAGCTCATGCGATTTAAAGTCTTTAGACAATTTTTTGTGGGATTATGTTAAGGCTCATGTCTAAAGAGACAACCCCAAAACGGTTGACGCATTGGAAGCCAATATTGTAAGATTTATTCGATTTATTCGAGATACAAATTAAACCAAGCGTATTAATCATTTGAGTTGTAGCCATTGAATTATATACATCCTTCTATCAACTCAAATAAAAATTTCATACACTTCTCTAAATTTTATGTTTTTTTTTTTAAATTAAAATCCGAAGGCTGAACTGAAAAAAGCAAAATTATAGAACCATGTTGTGAGAAATTCGCTCCTTCGGTACTGGCAGCTTCTGTTGATTCTTGATTCTTCCCAAGCTTTATCTTTATTATACAATTCGCACTTACATACACACATGTCTACATACATATGTACATATTGGGTGTTCAAAAAAGTTTAGCTACAAAATTGACCAAAAATTAAACACCTTTTCAAATTTGAAGTGAGATTTATTCAAATAAATGTGCGCCGTTTTGATTAATAACCTTTTCTATTTAGCGAGATAAAGCCATTGTTCCATCAGTATACAATTTCTAAGTTTTCTGAACGAAAAATATATCAAACTAAGCTCTCTACGTAATTTAAATTTACACCATTAAGAAAGTTCTGAAGAGGTCGAAATAAATGGTAGTTGCATCGTCATTTTTCCAAAAAAATTTTAAAAAATTGTCATTTCAGTTTTGGAAAATCGTTTCGGAAAATTGTACCAAAAAAAACGCAAGTTTTTAATATTTTCAATTTATATTTACAGTACCTATATATGTATATAGTACATATAAAATATTACATACTTACAAATGAATATCTCATTTACCAAATCGATAAACTTGACTCTTAGAATTTTATTAGACTGTAATTTCAAAGCACTGTATTGATTCAAAACAAATTTCTCTGATAGTAACCTAAACGAAAGTAATACTAAACGATAGAGATACTTATAATTTTAGTACTATCGTTATAAAAGTTTTAAAACTATTCCTTGACTTTTTAAATAAATAATTGCTTTCTTCCAAATTGATTTTTCACTAATTTTTTTATAAACATAAGTACATGCATATAAACAACCGCACAGTGCATTGAGCCCATACAAGCAATGGACAAAAATAGAAGGATTGGTTCGATATCGATGAAATTTGCTACTATAAGTAATTTGGGGTCTCTGAGTTTGTTGTACTTTTTATAGTTTTGCTAAAAACCAGGTATTTAAAAGGATTTTCTAAAAAGGAGTTTTCATTATTAATTAATAAAATGTAAATTTTATCATGAATTTTTTGGTTTTATTTATAATTTTTTTTTAAAAATATATAATGTTTATATATCATATACGAGGGCGGATTGATATTGAAGCTACATAAGTAGGAAAAAATAATTTTTTTTTTCAAAAACCATTCATTTCTCAACATAGTCTCCTTTTAGCTCAATACACTTAGTAAGACGATTTTCCAACTTTTTTATACCATCTGAATAATACGATTTTGGGAACTCCTTAAAATACGCATTAGTTTCAGTAATCACTTCTTCGTTTGAGATAAATCTTTTTCCTGCGAGCCATTTTTTCAAGTCTGGAAACAGGAAAAAGTCACGAGGTGCTAAATCTGGACTATAAGGTGGATGATCAACCAATTCGAAGTGGATTTCTCGTAGTTTTAGCATCGTATCTAATGCTGTGTGAACCGGTGCATTGTCTCGAAGAAAGAACACTTTTTTCTTGTTTAAATGTGGTCGTTTTTCCTGGATTACATAAACCAATAATAAACGATAATACTCTCCTGTGATTGTGGATCCCTTTTCAAGATAATCGATGAGCAATATTCCGTGTGCATCCGAAAATACAGTGGCCATAACCTTGCCAGCCGATTTCGCTGTCTGCGTCTTCTTCGGAGCACTTCCTCCAGCTTCCACCCATTGCTTCGATTGATTTTTGGTTTCAGGTGTGTAGTGGTGGACCCACGTTTCATCAACAGTTATTAATCTACGCCAAAAATCAGCAGGCCTATGCTTTATCATGTCCAAACATCGCTGTGAAGTGATTTGTCGAACTCGTTTTTGTTTAACACTGAGCAAACGCGGCACCCATCTTGCCGATAGCTTTTCATATGCAAATGATCATACAAAAGTTTGAACACACGTTCATATGATATGTTTACCATTTCAGCAATCTCACGTAATTTGACCCGGCGATCATTCATAACGATATCGAAGATTTTATTGATATTTTCTTCAGTAACCACCTGTTTTGGCCTTCCTGTTGATGGTATTGTTGCAGTGCTTGTTCGGCCCCGTTTAAATTCAGCAATCCAATATTTTACCATATAATCTGACGTAGCAGATTCGCCGTAATGTTTATCAAGCATTTCTTTTGTCTCTTCCGCCGTTTTGCCTTTCAAATAATAGTGTTTAATCACTACACGAAATTCACTTTTTTCCATTTTCCAAGAAACACAAAAGTTGCTTACTTGAAACGACTACAACAAATAAACTAATCGATGAATTTGGCTAAAATTTTAACAGCTGACGTTTGACGGATCGTAATTTCTAAGAAAGAAAAAGTTTTTGTGTTTGTGCTGCCATTTAGCGCTAGGTAGCTTCAATGTCAACCCGCACTCGTATATTGCTACGGTTTTTTTAAACGTTTAAGTTTTTTAATTTGCGTTAAAATAGAATTAAACCACTTTGTTGTTGTTACAGCTTCTTTCTTTATTTCATTATAACTTTTATACTGTCTGTCTTTATACAACACTTAATATTCGTTTGTACAACACTTTTATTTCCGCTTTAACACAACTTTGTTTATTGACAGCCAAACGACAACTAACTGACATGTAGGTAAGGTAGCCCTTTATATACCTAATTGCCTACAGTTTGGAAGGTTCAGGAAATATCGAACATCTTTTATTTCCATATCCGTTAATTCAAATATAACGTAAAAATGGTCGATGTCGCAGTGCTAACAAAATGACAGAGTGACACAGCATAAACAACAAACGCAGTGTTCTATTTTTATTTTCGGAGCAATATAAGTCGAAATTAATTGAAAATAAATTAAGGAGATATTAATTTTGTACTAGATAATATCTACTTTTGACTCTTTTCTTTAATAATAAAAACAAAAAAAACAAAATTGTCAACATAAATTTTATATTTCAGTTAAATTTTTTAAAATTTTTCAGTTTAAGCATTTAAAAAAAAGTAGAAAATGGTTTTTTCAGTTCCTGATTATATAGAATCCGTACTAGATTAAAAAATAAAATGGTACTTAATTTTATAGGATTTTTTTTTTTATTGAAATTTGTCAATTCTGAAGTTTTTCATTTGATAATATCTTATATTAAAATCACTAAAATGTATATCAAATTATATATTTTCTAAAATTTTTCAATTCTATTTATCTTCCCAAATATTATTTATAATAAAAAACTTTACTTCGCTTAGTTTAATAAAAACACAAACTTTTGATAATTATTTATTTAAGAGAACCCAAAACGAATAGAACAAATGATGATTTTTTTTTTATTTTTTTAAATATCTCAACTTTGAAGTGTCACAGCGTAGCCAGAACAGAGTCTTTTACCGAAATATTTTGTTTTTATTTTACTGATGCAATTACCTGTCGATTGATGCCAATATTGTTTAGTTCGAGTCACAAATAATTTTGAATTTTGTCCATGGACCAACGCAGTATTAATCGTTACAACAAATGCAAAAATGAAAGAGAAGTTTTAAAACCTTCATTTCACTCACACCAGTGCGGCTTTGTTGACACAAATGCCTCTGCTATTAATAGTAACAAGATAAACAAAGTATTTCTTTATAATTTATTTTATTTGATGCAATTACCTGTCGATTGATGCCAATATTGTTTAGTTCGAGTCACAAATAATTTTGAATTTTGTCCATGGACCAACGCAGTATTAATCGTTACCTTTTTTCTTTAGTTGAAATTTTCCGTATGAAGTAACAGTAATTGTATAAATAATACCAAAAAAAATTATTTTGCGCAAAAAAACGCATTTTCTTACTCTTTATTAACATTGATCGCAAGCAAATTTTAATACTTTTAGAGACAAAAAATCGTCAATCGTGATATTGCCAAAATTTTGTTTAAAAGTCGTTAAAATGATAAATCACCAAATCTGGCAGTTATGATGGTAATCTAACCATTGCTTGATTAACCTTTATATCTACATATTATGACAAAAAAAGTGCAATACATTTTATTTATTGGTTTTAACACACTTTTAATCAAAAATTTTAAATAATATATCCGTTGGGCTTCTAAGTTCAGACCAGACCGGCAGATTTAATTCTGTGCAGCATTATGTAAAGCATTGTTTAAGGAGTATTTTGGTTTATGAGTCTTTTTCAAAAGAAATTTAATTTCGAAGTATTTTGTAATAATTTTTTAAAATGGGAAAGCAAACTTCAGCTGAAAAGCTGGAGAATGTCATTTTGTATTTCCAGGAGGAAAAAAGTCAATGAAAATTTGCAGAAATTGTCGCATTGAGTTTTTTAACAGTTCAGCACATCAAATAAAGATTTGTTAATCAAAAGAGAATTGAAAAGAAGTGTAAGATAGCACCAAATAAGGCATTTAATTATACCGATATGCAGTGAATCGTACGTCAAGTTAGGGGAAAATCCGTTCTTAGTGCTCCGAAGTTGGCAATTGAAGCAGAAAATACTAAGGGAAGGCCTCCAAATCTGAAATTATTCGAAGAGTTTTACGAGAGGTAAATTTCCATGAGCAGAACGCCCGAATAAAGCCAACTTATTAATGCCACGAACAGTAAACGCAGAATATTATTTGCAGGGGAACATCTCAAAGTTTGCGTAATACAGTTAAACATGATGGAGGCAGTATAATGGTTTTGGGGATGCATGGCATATTCCGATCTATTGTAGGAAATTCTATTACAACTTGCTGAGAAGATTGGTATTAGAGATTCATTTAAATTTTATCAAGACAATGATCCCAATCACACACCAGCTATTGTAAAGAATTGGCTGATCTGGAACTACAGACACGTTGTACAGACACCTGCTCAAATCCCAGACCTTAACGTCATAGAACACTTGTGGTCAGCGCTTGAAAATAAAATTCGTAATAACAATATTTCTAATGCTTTCAACCTATAACGTGCTTTAGAAGAGGAATGGGGTAAAATTAGTCCCGATTACACGAAGGTCTTGCTAGAATCAATGAAAATCTGCCTAAAAGCTGGATCATAAAGGATACCCCACTAAATACTAGATGATATTATTAGTAATTAGAAGAAATACCAAGACTGAAATAGAATGAATCACTTAAGCTGTGAACCGAAAAACTTGAGGTATTTATTTATTTTGTTATATTTTTTGTATTGAATTGTTTCCTATCAATTTGTTTGTTTAATAACATCTACTATTTAGTGATATTATTGACGTGAGTTTTCTTTCTTTTATAAGTAACAACATTCAAGATATTCGACATTTTTCTTAAGTCATATGACTGCATAAAATAAGCTGTGAGTGAAGAGTAAGTACTCATAAACTGTTAAAGACTTCAAAAAATTAAAGTTTACAATCAAATGTCAATGCTAAGTTGTTAAATAATAATAATGAAAAAAATTCCCGTCAAAGTTCCTTTGTTTTGCTTTCATACACAAAATCCGTTTTGCAATTTATTTTTCATTCAAGTACTTTAAAATAATAATGTATGTATGTAGTATTTAAATATTTCCTAACATTTATTCAATTGTTTTCTATATCACTCACAATTAATTCGCCAATAAAAACAAAAATAAAACAAAAATAAAATAAAAATCGAAAATTTATATTTTTGTCATTTGCTATTAACGAAAAGTAAAAAAAATAATTCATGATCTCATGCTACGAGTAATTGACGACATTTTAAAACCATAAGCAGGATATTATCTCTTCAGCTACAATAAAAAAGGTGTTTCCATTGAGTTCGAAGAAAACGAAAAAATAAATGAACTTTCTACGTACTCGAGTAATATAAAAAATATAAAAAATAGAACAAAAAAAATTTATAGAAAATACATATAAAAATCATAGCTTTGGCGTCTTTAAACCTTAACAAATGCAAAAAATGAAACAGAAGTTTTAAAACCTTCATTTCACTCACACCAGTGCGGCTTTGTTGACACAAATGCCTCTGCTATTAATAGTCACAAGATAAACAAAGTATTTCTTTATAATTTATTTTATTTTTATTTTTTTATTCGAAAAACATTGTATATGATTTTCTTTAAAGAAGAATTTCTTCTACTTGAGTAGATTATATCTGGGTTAAATATGGTAAGATTTTTTTCTCTTCTTCTTCTTGTTAATTTCATAATATTTGTCTTTTTTTCCAAAAAATAAATACAGCGAATGAAAAAAAAGTTTTTATTTTTTTTTTCTCTTTTATTCAGTATTAAAGAAATTGACAAGTCGCTGTTTGGAAAAAAGGTATACAATTACATGCTATCTTTCATGGCTTAATATAGGAGGAGTATGACGATATAAAAATATATGTGAACTCTATTGAAATTTTTATACACTCTCACACACACACACACATACAGTCCCCGCTGAGAATATCAAATAACGCTTAAAAGTATTCTTTATTTTTTTAACATACACACACACTTGCTTGTACATATGGATTTTGCTCTTTGCTTTTATAAATTTCTGTTATTATTACTCGTTTATGTGTTTTAATATATTTTGTAGGTTATCTTATATCTCCGTGTCCGTGTATGCCTTCTCTCTCTCTCTCTCTCTCTCTCTCTATCTATCTCTCACTTCATTTGACTCTGTCGTGTTTTTCTACAAAATTTAACCCATTGCACATGTAGACACATTTAAACAATGTGTAGTGTGTTAATGGCACGCAAGGAAAGAAAAACAACGCTTTTTCATACAATCACTGAACTATATTTAACATATACAATAAAGTACATAATAAGAGCAAATTATGAAATATAATTGGGAAATAAAAGGCATTGACAATAAGATAAATTTTGAAGCAAAAACCATGTCCATAATGTTCACACATAGGTTTTAATTGTAAGTTAAGAGATTTTATTGAATTGAATTGAGTTCAATTTACCATACAAAACCGCAATTAGTACTTAATTGTACAATTAGTTGAATGAAATTCAAAATACAAACCTGTGTTAAGCACGCAGAATGAGAAATGGCAGCTCCGTGTGTAGTAGTTTGTTCAATTAGGAGTAAGAAAACAATATAGAGGAAGAAAATAATATTCGTACAAATTAAAAAACAAAAAAAAAGCAAAAAATCAATATTTTGTAATAAAATATATACATTTAAAAATAATAGTTTCTATACGATTTCAAATAAGAAAGTATTATTACTTCAAACAAATAAAAAACGACACTTAAAGCAGGTTTCTTTGTACAAAAATATTGAAATTCCAGTAAATAAATTTTCAAAGTTGTATGAATACAGATTTCGCATACATCTACATATGTTTATAAAAGAGTACTATAAAAACTGTTGTAACTGATATTCTCTGAAATGCGCAGACCGATGGTGAATTCATTACCAAGGTTTTTAGGTATATGCGGTTTTTGTAAATCCATTGGTTCGATAGTTATTGACGCTATAGTGTTGCATAAGTTTTAGTTGAAAGTGAAATTTGTTACAGCATTTAAACTTTTTGTGAGTTAGAAAACATTTTAAGACTGTGTATAAGAAGCATATGTAGAAAACTTTTAGTTGGTGTGTGGTTCTTCACTATTGTTCAACTGGGCGGTGCCACGCCCATATAAATTTTTTATTTGTATGTCTATATCTTTAAAACGGTAACAGAAAGAGTCCTTAATTTAGTCCAAATAACTTTGCGGTCAATACAAATAATCAGTCAAAAATTTGGCCGAATTAGATAAGTGGAAGTAGCAAAGTAGCACCTTCAATACAAAGTAAATATTGATTTTTGTATATTCTGGGTACGGTAATAGTGGAAGGTTCTGAATGTGTTCTAATTAACTCAATAGTTAACACATATCATCAATCGGAATATTGGGCGATATTGAATAAGTGGGTTTAGCATCTCCCATACAAAACTAATATTAATTTTTAAATATCTAGAGAGCGATTAAAATGAAAGGTTCTGAATTTGGTCCAAATGACTTCTTAGATAGTACAAGCCATCAGTTAAAAAGCGGGTGAAATCGGAGAAGTGGGCATGGTACTTCCCATCAAGTTTTATGTTGATTCTTGTGTATCTGGCGAATGCTTAGAGTTCAAATTTCTATATTTGGTATAAAAAAGAATTAAGATTTAATACGGAATTATAAAATTATTCCCAAAGATTTAAAAATTTATTGTTTTAATTTTTTTAGTATATAGGAACTTACCCTACCAATATAAGACGTGGCTCACTATTAATTTACCCACCACTCAACTTGCCGTTAGTGTGCACAAGCAGCTTACACTTTGGCAACAATGGCAACCACTAGTAGAACTACTTATTTACTTATTTTCTCTATTACAAATAGATGTTATTTTCTTATATTTTAATACCGTTTCTAACGCTTTTACACACACACGCACAGAATTTTATAGAAAATTCTTTATTATTTTTTACTTCGAAATGATTTTTGGTGTTCTCTGCTGGTTTAATACTCAACTCATAAACACTTCCACGCAATTACACGAGCAGCACTTTATTTACGCACACACAAACGTATACAGCATACATACATACATACTTTAATATGATAACTGATAGCAACAACGGTATGGTGTTTTTCTAAGAAAGGGTATGAATATGATACTTCGTGGCAAGGCAAATGTGTTTGCTTCTACAGCATTAGCATTTTATAACTGATTACGTGCACATTTTCTTCCTCTCGCTTTCTCTGTCTCTCACACTCTTTTTCTGTTGTTCTATATGTGTAAGAAGAGAGTATAAGAGTTTCTTGTAGTCTATAAATGTGCTTTAATGTGTTTGTATTTGAAATATCAACTAATAACGAAACGACGTTTGAAAGAAAGTTTCCCTAAGGAACTGCTATGATTACATTGAAATTTTAATACATTTTTAGGATGGAGAAATGGCAAACAACTAATCGAAAGAGAAAAAAAAGGAAAAGACATTAAAAAGAAAATCATATTTCTTTGTCTAGTTCATAGCTTTATTGTATAAAAATATAACGAATGAATGAAAACAACATTAATTCATGGAAATTTCATTTCCGCTGTAAATGACTACAATCGTTTTATGAATGAAATTTTTGTTTTTGTTTTAATTTTTCAAGAATTTTTTTTATATTTCGAAATTGGTCTTGAACAGGAAATACTTCTATAACCGACTTCGGTGGGTCATGCAATTGTGAATAAAAGATAAATGGAATTCATAATAACGATCTGCTCTACATTTTGTTAAAAAGTTTTATTTTTTTAAATTTCTTCTCCGAATGAAAATAAATTGTTTATTAGGCATCTTCCAATATGGAATTTTGAACTTTGACATTTGAGAGTGGCCATATTGTTGCAGATACATACTTACATACATATGTCAACATGTGCTAATGATAAAATTATTTCGACAAAGTTTGTGTTCTGTGTATTGTGCTGGTACTAGAAAAATAGGTGGGTGATGGAAAGGAAGAAAAACGGAGCAGTTTTTATCGAATTGAATTAGAATTTTGACTAACCTACGTCGTAAGTTGCATGAAAAAATTCGCGGGAAGATTGCTTCAGAAATAATAATAACCAATAATGCGTTGTACGGTTTGCAACTACAAAGAGATGTGCTCTACGAGAAATGTGGATCACAAAAGAATACATCTCTGATTATTAAGAATTAATTCCTTTTTTCGTCAGAACGTATTGCACAGCTCAGTTGGAATTTTTGAAGTTTATATAGCCTAACCAGATTGCAAATAGATACTGTAAAAATGTCAAGAAAATCAGTTGAGCCGTTTAGCTGTCTATAAGACACGAACAAAAAAACATGCATATGCACATTCATTTTTATCTTTATATATAAAAATAAATGTGTGTTTGTTTGTATGTATTTATGTGTAATTGAAGTCTATAGGCAGTTAAACGTCTGAACCGATTGCCTGGTAGGAGACAGAGGCCACATTTTTTCGATATGGTCAGGGGGACAGGTATCCCCATACAAACCAAATATTAATAATCGCATAAAAAGCTATATCAGCCAGAGCCATAAAACTCTGTCCCAATTACTTTTGTATGTAACTGATTTATTGGAAAAAACCTAGGCGAAGAGGTAGGCTCATATAAAGCAAATATTAATTTTTGAATACTATTTCACTGATTGCGATAAAATACTATCTATATAAAAATAAAAAGTGTTTGTTTGAAGAAAGTATACAGCTAAACTGCAGATCCTACAGTGTTTCTGGAAGGAGCTATAGGCTCTTTCAAATGTTTGAAAGGGTACAAAATGGAGAAAAAGGTTACAAAATTAGCTAAGATAATAATGAAAATGGTGGTAACGAAGCACGTAGGGTTTTATTTAGTATACATTTAAAATCCTCAAGGAATAAATACATTATTTTAATTATTATAGTGGAAACAAGATTGACAGATATTAGAGTTTTCACACACGGATTTGGTATAGGAATGTTCAGCACATATTGGTTTTTATACATAACGCAGCCACCTGCATCATACTCTGATGCTGTCTTCGATATAATCATCACCACACTATCATACGTGCTTACCTAAACCACACTGTATTGCTGTCTTGACTCTAAATCTACCAACAACTAACTAATTTTTAAAACGAGTTCTTACTTTTAGGATGCAGAGTTTTTCATAAATACTACATATACTGCAAGAGTCGCCGTTTTAACAGGGTTATAAAACAATACAAGAGACCATTGCATTGTATCCAGGAGACCCTTAGCTTTATTGTAATACATTCTTTGGAAGCTTTTCTTTTGGTCGAGTTATATCCTTACTCAGATTCAATTTTAGCAAAAACATAAAGAACTAAGGCCACTTTGTGAAAACCTACAGAAAGAATTGTCCGTTGCTATGTTCCTACCCTTTCCCTTAAAAGAAGAAACCAAATTATTAACGATATGTTCGTCTTAATTCAAAATTCTTGAAGAGCTAATTTTACCGGAATATATTTGTCAACTCAACGGATAATATGTTACAGACACAAGCCCATAAGATTTTAATAAAGGGTGGTCCAACCGTAATGCACGATGTTAATTGTGAACCATATCTTAATGTCAAATTTGTTGTCCAACTTAATTTGACAAATTAAGCCATGGAGAGGTACACAATTGAGCAGCGCTTTAAGATTGTTGAAGCCTTTTACGACAATGTGCGTTCAACTCAAAATGCAATTCGTTTACTTCGGGATTTTTGGACAACATTATAGACCAAATGTTTCCATAATAGGGAGAATCGTGCACAAATTTCAGTAAACCGGGTCTGTAGGAAATGTGGAAACATCTGTGCATTCTCGTCCAGCTCGTTCTGCGGAAAACATTATTATTGCTCGCGATAGTGTGGCAGAAGAAAGCCAAGCTCGACTAGTCGTCGTGCCAAATAATTGACGTCACTGATGCGGTTTAATTATAAGGTTCAATTGACCCAAGAGCTGAAGCATAGTGACAATTTTAAATGTCGTCAATACGCCGCATGATGAGTTGAACAGACAGAAGAGAATGGTGACTTTATAAAGAAAATCGTTATCAGCGACGAGTCACACTTGCACCTCAGTGGATTCGTTAACAAGCAGAATTTTCGCTTTAGGATATGATATGATATGACGATATGTGGTTTCTAAAGAATAGTGGTGCCACTTGCTACATATCCAACGAAACAATGCCACTTTTGCGTGAGAAATTCAATGGCCGTGTTATCGCATGTCATTAAGATTTTAATTGGCCGCCACGATCATACGATTTGACACCGCTGGACTTCTTTCTTTGGGGATATGTAAAAGAAAAAGTGTAAGTCAATAAGCCAAGAATAATTCAAGAGCTAAGGGATAAGATAATTCGGCACATAAACGCCATTGAACCTCAATTATGTCATAGATTTATTGAAAATATGAACCAACATTTGGCCGATATTTTTTTTATTACATATTTTTAATAGATCCTTCTGTCAACTTTTTGTTTTATTTACAATTAACATCGTGCACTTTGGTTTAACCACCCTTTACATAACAAGCGTTATGACTATCACGCGTTACTAGCTCTTTGGATAAAGTTGAAAGAGTGTTTTTGTTGTTTATCCTTATGTCATAAAAAAATATTAAAATAATTCTCTGAATACTTTTTGTTTTATTTACAATTAACATTGTGCGTTTTGGTTGTACCACTCTTTACCATACTTTGCTGGTTTTGATGGCATATATTGTCTGAATTTATCGGCCTCTCAGTGCAAACAATTGTTCGTTCTCGCGGCCGAAAATAAGACTTAAAATTTGAGTCCAACATATTGAAATATATTGTTACGTTTTAACCATAACGTTTTAAAAAGTTTGGGTTCGTTTAAATTGTGTTAAAATAAAATAAACACAAATTTGGTTTTGTCACAATTTTATTTCCTCACTTTATCTTTTATACAGTTTATCTTAATGCAACAACTTATTAACTTGCACTTGATATTCGTTTATATAACACTTTTATTTGCGCTTAAAATAAGAATTTTCTTATTGACAGCAAAACGATAACTAACTGACGTGTAGGTAAGGCACCGTTTTTTATATACCTAATTGCCTACAGTTTGGAAAGTTCCGGAAATGTCTCATATTCTCTGTTTTATATCCGTTAAATCAAATGTAAAGATGGTCGAATTGGTAGTGCTGCCAGATAACGCAAATAAGTACGGGACTGACAGGATGACACATAATTACCGAGTGTACAAAATCGCACAATACAGTTTAAAGGCGCTGATGTGTGTTTTCTTTTTAGGGTATTTACTTTCGTAACGATATCAGTTATAGTCGTTTTTTTTCTTTTTTTGCAACCGTATTTCTTTAGTTGGATTTAATGTTGACAGTAGTAGGGGAAAATTCCTAAATGTAGGTTTGCTACTAAAATAGAAGCCTAAGGAAAATCGGCAAGATTTCCCATAGTTGTCAAAATGTAGGCATTTTTTTTAATTTTAAATTATATATGAAATAAATGCAAACAAATATTTTTAATATTTTATTGTTCACAATCGCTTATATATAAGCACATAAGAAGAAGAAAACAAAGTAGTTGTGGTTTAAAAAACTGACGATACCGATAAGTACGTATATTTTACAAAATTCATTTTAAAATTCCGTTGAGTTAATAAGTTGAGTTAATAAGTTAAGTTCGTTCAGCATAATGGAAAGATTATTACTGCTTAGGTGTGCTTCTCATAAAGAAGAGTCTGTAACTTAGTAAAAATCAATGGAAATATCGCAGAAAAATTCAGAATAATTGTAAGAAATCGCTTCTAACAGGACAACGATCCTTAATACACATTACGCATTGCAAAGACTTTTTTTAAATTAAAAACCAAATATGGAATGTTTCTCTCAACTATAAAATTTGAACCATATGGGTAAATAGTCACCAATTTAAACATTGAAATCTCTTTTAATAGCAGTACTAACGACATAAGCTTCTAAGCACGAAAACAGGTTAAATGAGCAAGGAGTCCTCGAGAAACAATAGACAAGTAGTAAATGTTTAGAATTTAATGTAGAAGTTTATTTAATATGTATGATTTTTACAACTTTGTCGCGTGTGAATTATACTTTCGTTTATAAAAATCTCCAAAAAATTTTTTTTCTATGTTGTATGTTTTAAACTTTTGTTTCTCAGATACATTACTATTTTATATTTCAATATGAGTTTTGAAAATATCTCAAGTTGCTTTTTTTCTCAGCAATATAATCGTATTAGTTACGAATTTAAACTATCACTTATCGCCTAGTATAGGTGATACGAGGGACGAGCAAGGAGAGCGACTACACCAAAATTTGGTGATGTGTAGCTTGGAATGAGGGCATGATGAGTGATTCCAAAGCGTGAAATATATCCTAAGCAATGCAAACGACTCAGCTACACTACTCTGCTTTTGTAATTTTCCCTTTTTATTGAATAAAACCGTTAAAATTATATAAAAAAAAATATTTTATGCAGTATTTCGAAAACTGAAACCAACTATAAAAAATTGAGTGCATATTTGGATTTAGCGCCCCAAGCCCCCTAAAAAAAGGCTTTTAGTTGTTCTGATCCAAAACCGTGCATACATACATAAGTATGTTTACACATAATTTTTTTTTCATGGTTACGATTGTTCTTTTTTCTTAATTAGGGGAAATTTTTTTAACGTGTAGGAAAAAATCGGATTTTTTTAGTAGACGTAGTTACTTTTCAAAAAATTTACTGGCAACACTGGTTCGATTAGAAATAGAACAATGTCAACAAAACTTTCTAGCCTAGAAGTATGTCGTTAGTCGTTTCGACTAACAACGATGTTACTTTCTGAGGTTTCCCTTATTATATTTCTGTGTGCTTACGTATAGGATCAATCGTTGGCAAGCTGGTGCTATGCGCAAATGGGTACTGTGCGCTGAGTGAAGTGGAAGTAAGTGTTTTAAGCAAGACTACTGGTCGAAATGACTAACAATGCATTTCGTGTTATTTTTTTGTTTTTTGATTTTTTGCGACATAAAAAGCTTCAGTTAATTATCATTAAAGCAAATTCTTTAAATTTAAATATATTTTCTTAGAAAAAAAATTAAAACATTGGTTTCTAAAACGAACCTTTGCGACATTTAAATGGAGGATTTTCTAAACTCGGTAGACGATGATGAGAAAAGATTGTATGTATTCTCCTGATATGGAAATCTTGTATGAAACTACCAAAATAGTCTTACCTTTTTTCATCTTGCCTAAATGAAGCCACATTTATCGAAAATAGTTGAAAACCGTTAATAGTTGAATTATAGAAAAAATCTATGGCGTCGTTTATATTTATGATATAATGTGCAGTGTTATGTAGCTCTGTCTTTCTACGGTGTGGTAAATATGATTTTGATCAATAGTTACATTATTGCTTAGCATTAAAAAAGCTACATGTGGATCTGGCTTAGCCACACATTGCTAAGCAACTCAGTACATCTACCGACATATCAACTAAATATTGAAAATCTTCTATGACAGGACCATGATCAAATTGCATAACGTGGTGGTAATCTACAACAATACAAAAACAACAGGACATTTTTTGAATCGTTGATGTCAAAAAGAGTCCATGGTGAAATAAAAAAGCAGCTGTCAAAAGTGATAAGATATAAATAAACGAGAAGAAAACACACCAAAAAAAACCCAATTAAAAAATTAAATTTTAGTTTTTATTTAACAGAAAGATAAATAGTAATAAAAAAGTATTTAAAATAATGATGATGACTCGTAAATCACATCAAAAGACACCAACGCATCAATTTGGCGATGTTTTTCTTAAAAATATTTATAAATACGCCAATCGTTAATATTTTGTTCATCGGCAGCAAATTAAAAGAAAAATTTTGAATTATTTATTTTTGTATTTATTTATTATTTTAAAACACAAAAACTATGTAATAAAAAAAAAAAACAAATTCTCAAATCTTCGAATAATTGTCAAATGTTCACAAAGTTTTTGTATCTGTTTGAAGAAATTTGGTGCTTTTAACGGTAAATGTAGAGATGGGACTTATGAGTGGACTGTATGATAAGATTGTAAAAAAACCTAATTTCTTTATTAAATATAATTTCTCATATGAAAATGCGAAATTATGGAATATTTAAAATGGTTTAAAAGGTAACATACTCGTATATTAGTAACGTGTAAAATGTATGATATGATATGATATGTTGTGAGCTCACCTTTTTGAATGTGTTGAGTATAATATTTTAATGAGATGAAGGTGTTGATGTAGTTTTATTAAAACTCAAGTTTAATATAGTTTATGTGAGTTTGCTATTGTAAATAGTTTAGTTTGCTTGTAGTTTAAGTTTCATCAGTTTTATACTCTAAGGCTTTTAATAAAATTTAGATTTAAGTTTTTAAATAAAATCATAGATTAAGTTTTAAATAAGTTTAGGTTTTAAATAAATTTATAGATTTAAGTATACTATAGATTAAGGTTAAAATGACCTGTGTGCCATTCGGCTGACATTTGCTATCTGGTTTTTTATTTTTATTTTTTTATTTTTATTTTACTGTCTATGAAAACTCTCATTCAAATGAATGAATGGAAGGCTTAAAAATTCGGTTATTTAATAATTACATTCGGTCAATAATTCATAATAAACGAAGCATTTAATTAAGCAAAATAAACAAAGCATTTAATTAAACAAAATAAACAAATCGTTAATTTAAATGTACAAAATAGTGTTTCCGTTTTGACGACTTTGTACACTGGCTTTAAAGAAAACATAAATATAAACAAAAAGAGGAATAAAAACCAGCTGCTTCTTAAACACCAACTTATTAGTAAATTCATTGTAATTGTAATGAAAAAAACTTAAAAATTATGTTTTGCAGCTTTTGAAATTATAAAAAATATCAAATCATATCAAATATCTCAATCATTTTGTAGGCAATTCAAAAATAGTATTCGCGATGAGCATTAATTTGAAAAGTTTACAGAGTGTACAAAAACTTTTGTTCCTTAATGTTTTTTAGTGATATGATTGAATAACTGTCTGAAATACTGTGAACTTATATAAATTATTAGAGTAGTGTTCTATACCTCTAAAATGTATTCCTTGTAACAAAAATTTAAAGGAATTCATTAAAACTAATGATGTGTATTGAGTACCAAGTCATTTAGATCAAGTTCAGTATCTGCCCTTCTAATCGTTATCTAGATACACGAAAATCAATATTGCAAGTATTTGAACTGATGATGTGTATTGACCACGAAGTAATTTAAGCCAAATTCAGAACCTTCTACTATTACCGTTTCAAAGATATACAAAAATCAATATTTAATTTGTATAGTAGATTGCTATTACAGCTCCAAAGATATACAAAAATCAATATTTTCTCTGAATGGGAGGTACCACTCCCACTTATCTAACTCCGCCAACTTGTTGACTGATAATTAGTATTGACCACAAAGTTATTTGGCCCAAACTTAGAAACTCTAACTACTACCGTCTTAAGCTGTAGACATAAAACTAACAATTTTATATGGGCGTAGCACTGCCCAGTTAAACATAAGCCATCAGTGAAAATATACCTTTACAACACATGTATTGGTTTGTAAATCGGCATAGTGGTACTCGAGTTATAAAATGACGAATATAGGTCAACATTTTTTATATTTTATTACAAAAGGGTCCACTCTAACGTCACAGACCAATGGACCTACAAAAACCACATACATAAAAACCTTGGTGTTGACTTCGCCTTTCGTTTAAGGGTTTACAGAATAAAATGGGTTGGTGCGTTTCAGAGAACATCAATTACAACGCATTTTATAGTCCTCTTTGTATATATAGATGTCAAATTGAATGTTTTATTGGTATTAAAGAATCTTATGCAACATGATCCTCTAGCAAGTACAATCTTTGAAGCTTTTTTTGTTTTTGTTTATGCTTAAACTGAAGCATAATTTTTAACTTTTTCTTATACTATTTTGTTAAAATGGATAAAAACATTAATAATTACTTGTTTTCCTTTGCATTTTGAACATTTTATCTTAATGTATGGTTAGTTGAAGTTGACGTTAGTCGTTCTGACTAGCAATGAACACAATAGGGGTAAAAAGAGCGATGCACTTCTAGGGTCGAAATATATTGTTACGAAAATTAAAATACAACACTTCACTGTGGGATTTTGATATATTTTGTATCAACCTGTCAATTTGGCAGCACTGCCACATCGACCATCTTTCCGTTACATTTGATTTAACGGATATGGAAGATGGTGAATATTTCCTGACTCTTCCAAATTGTAGGCAATTAGGTATATAAAGGGCTGCTTTACCTACCTGTCAGTTAGTTACCGTTTGGCTGTCCTAAGACAAAGACGTGTAAAGCGGAAATAAAAGTGTTGTGTAAGCGAATATTAAGTTGTTGTAAACTGTATAAAAATTATTGTGTAGTAAATAAAAATATAACAGTAAAGCAATAATTTTAACGCAATTTAAACGAACTCAAACGTTTTAAAAAGATTAAAACGTAACAGTATACATAAAATATAAAGAACTCATTCGGGTGGTTTTCGAGTAACCACGAATGTTAAGATTTGGGGAATGCGAAGGTTAAAAATCGATTTCAGAAAAAACTCCATATAAATCGAGAGAAGTCACTAAAGACACCAAAAGCAAAAATCTTCGACATAAGCTCTATCAAACGCCTTGGAAATATCCAGAGCCACTACCTTACTCTCACCAAATCCATGAATAGATGTTGAACTCTTAATATTTTACAAAGTACTGATTAATCATACTTTCCATAGCTGTGGAGAGTGCCGAATAAACTGGTACTGACTGATAGTTTTCAGGGTTACTAGCCCTACCCTTTTTCCTTTGGCAACCTTCCAGTAGCATGGGAAAAATACCGGCACGATATGAATGATATGAAAACTGCTATTTGGCTTAAAAGGCATATTTACATTGAAATTTTCAAGATCTTATTTAACTGCATATTAAGTAGAGCACTATAGTTCGATAATTACCAACATCTTTTCTTCTGAAGTGGATAATATGTGTACAACAGATAAGTAATTTCAACAGGGCAGCGCGATGTGCTGCGCAGCATAATTATAGGATTTTAATACTATTCGTATAACTTGATATAAGTAAAATATGTATGTAGTATATCGGTGCTAATATAACTTTAGCTAAGTCCTTGTC
Source organism: Wohlfahrtia magnifica (assembly GCA_023159175.1). Classification (NCBI taxonomy): domain Eukaryota; kingdom Metazoa; phylum Arthropoda; class Insecta; order Diptera; family Sarcophagidae; genus Wohlfahrtia; species Wohlfahrtia magnifica. The sequence goes on from JAKWBJ010000061.1 coordinate 4,419,487, forward strand.
TCTACTGAGGACTATTTCTATTTCTAATACTTTCGAAACCTATAAAGTAATATCGAAGCCTACTGGGAGAATACCATCTAAACGAATACCATCCTATCTCGCAGTAAAAGAAAATCGTTAAAAAATACAGCCTGAATTGTGCTGTATCAAGACAAATCAGTATTTCATTTACTTAACAAGAGTAAAACGAAAAGTATTAATTAAAATACTTGAAATTTTGAATATTTTTGACGGATGTCTAATCTTTACAATATTTAAACCGCATTTAAATACTGTCATCAGCACAAACGATTAGATTTTGATTTTAATATGAACTGAACTAATTTACAAACATACTACATACATACATACATACATACCTACATACACATGTATATATGTATATGGAATTATTAAATATCTAGACTATTATACTTGTTTTTTATGTTTCTGTGAAATTAGCTTTTTTTGTTGTTGTATAATTACAGGGAGTTATCGCAAATTTCATACGGTATTTAAAATATTGAAACTCATTATCTATTTTCCTGTCATTTTCCTTGTCTATCATTAACTCTTATTTCTCCCTTTATCATGTTCACTAAACAGTTTCACATTTCCGGTTGTTGTAATAAGAGTGTAAGTTGAAGAGATGGGGAGAGAGAAATAGAAAGAAATCAAAGCAATTTTGTTAATTCATCTATTCGATGTTCTCATTTTCTCATTTGAACATTTTGCAGCATTTAGTTTGTGTAGTCAGTCAGTCGTTGTCATTATAATTTTCTTCTCATCTAAACTATACGACGAGTTTGTATTTAATTTCTCTCATCATCGAATTAAAGAAAGGCAGGCAGGCGGGCAGGCAGACAGGCTAACAATATTGTTGTCCCTGTTTTTTTGTATTTGCAGCGTAAAACAGTTTTTAGTTTTCTGCGGGTTCGGCTGTTCTTTTTTCCATATCTTTATGACTGACAGTTTGTAGTCATCATTGTCGATGATATTTTTGTGTTATTACTGTTGTTTTTGTTAGTCAGTCTCCTAAGAATATATACCAGCTTTCTTCCTGGTAAATAGACTGACGACTACAAATAAATTAATATGAAATTGCAACGATTTTAACACAGTTTTGGTAGACCAGGCCATGAATAAAATGGTCAAAATGGTGTACAAGAAAGAAAAAACAACAGAAGGCATTGTGATTCATATAATCATTTGGGTTGCCATAATTGTATCTGTGTGAGGGAGACACAGCAAGCGTGGTTTTATTTCTCTCTACCTCTCCCTCTCTCTCACTCTCTCTCTCTCTCTGTGTGTGTGTGTGTATGTTTGTGTTTAACGTATTTGTAATTGTGTATTTGTGGTCTGGTCTGGTCTGGTCTGGTCTTGCCTGGTTGTCTGCAAAAGTGTTTGTCCAGAAGTATTTTTCTTTCTCCTTTTTTTATGTAAAACTTTCTTTTCTTTTTTATTTTCCTGTTACTGATACACAATATTTTTTACATTTTCCACTGCCATACTTAAGTGGCAATTTATATTCCCTTTTTGACTTGAATTTTTTTGTTAGTACTTTATAAATAATATACAACATCAAAACTAGACAAAAACTTGATCTCTCACACCATTTCTTACATACAGACATCCATACGTATGTACATATGCGAAAAGAAAAAGAAAAATAGCGAATATAATGCTCCCTATCTACTGCTTTTAACGCTCTTGTTGTCCACAAAGCTTTATTACGAGAACCACTATCATTTTGTTTTGTTGTTGTTGTTGTTATTGTTTTTATTTTATAGCAACTCTATTACACCGTCACTCTTACAAATAACACAATAGAAAAGAGGATAAATATAGAGCGACAGAAAGCGAGAGAATGTAGCCAGAAATGGGTTTTGGGTTTTGAATTTCAGAAAAATTGTTTTATTTTCTACAAAAACCCTTTAACCAAATGGTATTTAAATTGCCATTAGAAAGCAGTTGCGGATCGATAAACTATAATGATATTTAAATCAGGGATTGAAGACCCGGAAAAAATGGGTTCAAGTTCGGATTCGAGCTGATCGAAATAAAAAGTGCAGTTTCAGGTACGGATTGGGTTCAAAATTCAAAAAAGTACAAATATTCATCGCCTTCTGAAGAACAAGATGTCTATTCTCCTATAAAACTCTCCTCCCTTTCCACTTACAAATCTTTGAACAGAAAAAACAGGTTTCCCTTTTTATTATATTTTGCATGAAGACTGTAAGTACGCTGGTTACTTTTTCGTTACATATAATCGGTATTTTATTTTTGATTTTTATTTTGTTTTATCAACCCTATGAAACATTTCTCACAGGGGCTCGACGGGTTCGGGTCAAAAATTGTTATAAACAGCAAATCTGAACCCGCCTAATCCTGGTAAGATTTTCATAGAGTCAGATCTAGGCGAATAAGCCACAAACCACACTGGCATGTTTTATTTTTGTCATTTTCGACATATGGAATGCGTGTCATCCAGCGAAGCCGAAGCGAAAATTTGTTCAATTGCATTACCAGACAATTCCTACGAACAAAAGAATTTCATTAATTTCTTACATGCACTTCGTATAATTTTGGTTATGTTAGATTAGGTCAATAGAAGGATCCAGCAACGCTGTCTTATACATAAGCAACGGTGGGCTTTGTCTCTTGTGCGTTTCTGTATCACAAAAAATACCAAAAATCTTATTGAGGGAGAAATACGGTGACCCGTTATCAAGAAATGCATTATCTAAAACATAGTTCCTTATGATTCTACTATCAATTCCATTGAGAAGATTTATGTGCATTACTAGGTTGTGCCCGAAATTTGCCGCCCTAATCCGGGCAAAAGCAGAGTATGTGCAGAGGAAATGTCCAAAGGCCTTGACATCCTCAACGCATGCTCTAAAATTATCGAACTTGACACAGACTTCTTTTATTGCTGAGCAACTCTCAGTCCAGAAAGTTCCGTTAAAATGTACATCACATATCTAAAACTAATTCTTAATACCATCTGGCTGTCGGTAAATATGTCACCCTCCATGAGCACCATATTTTCTCTGATCCAACCGATGCCTTTCATTGTAGCCTTGACTTCTGTTGAAAGCCCGCATTATGGTTTCATTCATATAGTAATTCATCTCCACGCTTAATAAAAGATCATTTGGCAGTGCCACATGCATTTAAGAGCATGGCGAATTTGACTTAACCTAAGCAATTAAATCGTTTTCTATATTCAAACGGTTGATCTGGCAACCAGCAAACACCTCAGAACAGCAAGAGTCACTAACACTTTTATTAACATTACACCACTGCTATACTACCACAGGACAAATAGAAAAAGAGAAATAATAAAAGCTACAGCGAAAACAAGAACTACAACTACAACTGCAAGAACATCAACATCTATTTGATTTGTATGATGTTCCAACATCCAGAGCAAGTGGTGGTAATGCCTTCTTTTTTTCGCTAGTTTTTCTAATTTTGTACCATTTTTCTACTCATTTTTATATTTTTATTTCCCTAACTTCTCTAATAACACACAGCAGCATAAGTAAGCCAACGTTAATGGCAACGACATCAACTCATTATGTCGCTCTTTATGTAACGCTACTCCACCTCCTCCACTCTTTCTCTCCCTATCACTCTATTCTGGCTTATTAGTTTCTTGTATTCATTCCTTTTTTATTTTCATTTATATCTGTGGCTTATTTATATTTTTGTTGCTGTATTTCTATTCGATTTCTGCTCTCTATCTTATGCACTCACTTATTCTCACATACTTATGCTATTATTTGAGTCATTTATAAACATGAGACTGTGTTTGTAAGTGGGAGTTAAACAGGGTTGCGTTAACTCGTTTTGTAAAACAGAACATTTCCTGCACTTTTATTCGTACATTTAGGTTTCTTCTCTTTTATCATTAAAGACTACAATTTTTCGTTGTCCTTTTTTATGTTTTTTTTATATTTATTTTTATTATTGTTGTTGTTTTCTTCCTTTATTATCTTAAGCCTCCTCCTGTCTGATGTTTAGAATTGTTAACAGAGGCGTTTATAAGTGCAGTTTCGGACACGTTAAGAAAACCCAACATAAAAATTCAATCCCAGTCATAAAATAGAAAATTGCGTACAATACAATACAACACAACACAATACAAAACAACAACACAACAACACAACAACACAACAATGAATTTTTATATGATTTTATTATATGATTGGGAATACAACAACAATAACAGCAACAATGTTTTATTGTAGGCCTCAGAATTAGCATAACTATTATGGAGAAATGGGGTAGTTTAAGGCTTTTTTTTCTATTTTTAAATACAAATTGCGGGACAGGGACTATTTACTTTTGAATCATGCCAACGAATCTTATTGAATCTATTGCCTAGAAAGGATTTTTATGTAAAATTTTTGAAATTTTCATACGATCCATTAACAAATAAATGAAATGAATTTTCTATCGATAGAAGGACTTTATTTAACGAAGAAATATGTACTTTTTTTAAAAAACCATTGAAACCATTAAAACCCTAAATCTTGTCTACGTATACAAGCTACTTTCCTTTCTAACACGCATTCGTTTTGTGTTTGTGTCGTTATTTATTTCACTAGGAAAGGAGTATAGGACTTTTTTCTGTTATAGTTAAATTAACGATTTGTTGACTTTCTTCATTTTCCCAAGAACCGGTCACGTTTGTTTTGTCTGGCCCGTCCGTGGGTGCGTTACACTTTAAGATTTTGCAATGCTGCGCTCGATTTATGCGGGGTATGACCTACCGGTTTCCATTTTCAGCTTATTTTTTGTCTTTATATTGATTTTTAATATACCAGCCAGTGAATACCTCTGCAGTGATCGAGCTACACTCTACGATATTACCCCTGTGTCATTTTCATTAAGGAGTGCAGATAATAATCAACAAGAGGATAACATGAGTACTTAGCCAACATAACTTATTTGCCATTTAGCCTACAGCTATCATCACATGTCTGCTAAACATAAATCTGTAGAGAATGAAGCTACAATGACGGGCTAGATGCTATAAGCTAATGCGCTGCAACACCCCTTACAACATAAAATTCATGATATGTAGATCGAGTTGAAAGAAGTCAGTTACCCTGGCAGCATTTTAACAAAGACTCGTGACAGAAGCAATGATAGTCTTTCTGATCTCCAAAGCTAATCAAACTTCGGTGATTTCGATATGTGTGGAAATCGTCCCTTCTCTAGGGAGCATAATGGCTTTCTACAAAGCAGCCATTACTTTATTTCAGTTTCTTTAATCATTCTGATCGTTCAAGCTAAGTAGATAATAAATCCGCTGTAGCCTCCTCCTGATGATTGTGTAGTGGTGAATATCCTTGCTAATTCGTGGTGATCTTTACTTAAACATTGTAAATTTTTTCCCAGTAGGGGGCGTTTTTGCTTGATCATTCGTCTGATGTTTGTTATCATTACCAGAGGTAAGCTAAAAAGTCAGGGGGTTTCTTCTTTATTTTTTAAATGGAGTTGTCTGGAGAGAAGTTGAAGCTTCTTTATTAAACACTCTAAAACCATAATTAAATGTTTTGTTTGTGTTGTTATGCCAAAACTTCAAATAGGCAGCTAAAGAAGAAAGAAGAACTACCCACTTGTATTTTTAACTTTAAATCTTTCGTTTCATTAGACGATAAATATATAAGTAATGTCTTATAGTTTGCATTTCATAAGTCCCAATAGAATTTGCATTTGCGTTCATACGGGAACATAAAATGTTTGCATTTGTTGTTTTCGTTTTAATGTATTGCGGATAAGAAAATCAAAGAAAATCATATAAATTAGAGTATGGTCACGATTGTATCTCTTTTCATTCTCTTTTCACCTTTTATCCAAAAACTAAAGACTTAACAAGTCAAATTGTAATATACAAACTAATCGGCCCATACGCACCGTAACCGTTTATACCGTAATTATAAACATTGTATAATTAAAAGTTATTGCTCTGGAAATACATAAAGTGTCCTCATATGAGAATGGATTAACCCAGAATTTAAAAAAATGAAACCCTTAAGCTTTACGTTTTCAAGCCAATTTTTCGACTTTTTCTCTTTACGTTAATGCCTTAAGCCTCCTTATTTGCTTTGATGTGCGACGTTTTTGTTTTTAATAAATTGTTTTAATAAATTATTGAAAATTCGTTGCATTTCTTTGATCCTTTGCATTTTAATTATTTTCATTTCTATCTCTTCCTTTCTTTCTCTTCTAAAGCAAATTTAGTTCACCGCAATAAAAAGTAGTCAGAAAGGGTCACATAATAGTTGAACGTTTGGCTGGATTGGTTATATGTATGGGTGGCTCTTTTTGTTGCTGTACAAGTGGTTCAAACATCATGATTTTTTACCAAAATATTAATTTCTTGGAAAGCAAATAAAATATAAAAAATTTCCATAAAAAACAGGGTGTAACAAAAAAATAAAAAATAAAACAAAACATCAGAAATATTAAAAATGGCTCGACTCAACAGCAGAATAATACACTTAACTATAGTACAGTGCTATGCGCAGAAAATGCCGTGGATGCTAAGAGGGGTGAATTCTATGTACATGCAACATCCGCGCTCATCAGTATTCGAACGGGAGATATCAACATTCTCATGGGTGACTTCAAAGCGAAAATATGAGCGACAACACCAACACCAGCTTTACCATGGAAACGCACGGTTGTGGAGTTAAAGATATCAATGAAGAAAGCTAATCGAGCTTGGCCAGACATACCAACTAGTCATAGATAGCTCCATATACCGCATAAGGAAATTCATAAATATACATGGACATCGGCAAACGGCAACTCACGCAATTAGATTTATGGGGTGGCTCTTATGTGAGAGGATGTGAGTAAAAAAACAGGCGCTGACATCGGCAGTGACCACGAACTTATCACAGACGAAAGGAAGTTCAAATTTAAATGTCGAGGAAGAAACATTGGAGTTACAAGACGAAAGCGTCTCCACCTACAGCAACTCCAGAACGACCGGGAACGCATTGGCCATGGCAATACATGAACAGCTACCAACAAACCAACATCACACATGGGAAGATATCACAGCAATATATAATCAAGTCACAGAAGAAACACTGGGTGTAGTGCAGCAATAGCTGACGAAAGAGATTAAAAAAGCTGCACGAAGGGACAAAAGAAAGTTTCTAGAAGGTCTAGCAAGAACAGCAGAAGGATAGAATAACATCAGAAAACTACACCAGACGATAGACTATCTCACAAATAGAAAGTTTACCACGAACCAAGCAATTACCCATCGCAGTGACACAATTATATCGAATATTGAAGCACAGATGCGAAGATGGAGGGAACATTCAAGGAAATTTGATACGTAACGGACACAGAAGAAGACTTCGAATTGTACCATAACAGCCCTTTATGCATTGAACACAACATGTAGCCCTCCCAGTTCGCATGAAATAAAAGAGGATGGAAAAGAGTGGATGAAAGATTGAAATAACTGGAGATGAATCACTCTGCTCAACATCATATACGAGATACTAGCAGTTAAAATACATGGAAGGCTTCAGAGCAAACTAGAGAACATATTGCGAGATGAACAGGTAGTCTTCCGGCCAACACTCCTCGCATCATAATAGAACAGCCTCTCGAATGGCTTCCCCCTCTATACCTACTGTTCGTCGACTTCAAAAAAGCCTTCGATAACATCCAAAGTACTGCCATATGGAAAGCATTGAGAAGAAAGGGAGTACCAAAGAAAATAATCCGAATAATAGAAGCAATGTACGAGAATGCAGAACTCTTGGATCTTCACTACTGGTGCATCAGCCAATCATTCCATACTAACGCTGAAAAGACTGGCTTGCAATGTTGAACTTGAGATAAATATCAAGAAAACCAACTCTATGAGAATTAACAAAAATAGCATAGAATACATCATACTACAGGGTCAACCAATAGAGTATGTGTATAGCTTCTGCTATCTTGGAAGCACAATGGCAACAAATGTTGTAGAAATAGTCGTTAACAACAGGCCCAACAAAGAAATGTGAGCATTTGGACGATTACAGTCAGTATGGATAAGCTCATACATATCCAAGCAAACCAAGCGCAGAATATTCAACGCATGTGTAAAATCATTTCTGGTGTACGGTAGTGAAACCTAGCTTGTGTCTAACACCACTACGCAAAAACTACAGGTGTTCACCAACAAGTGCCTTAAAATCATATGAAAGATGTTCTGGCCTAATACCATAAGCAACATAGATCTATGGAATTTGACAAACGAAGAGTCTATACTGAAGCAGATAAGAAAGAAAGTGGAGATAGGTCGACCATACCTTAAAGAAAAATCTCGTTAGTATTACAAGGATTGCACTTTAGTGGCTTGAATACAATTAACATCAATCAAAGCCGCATTTCATAGCTCGCAACTATACAAATATAGACTCGTGTGTGAAGAGTTAAAGATGTTTTTAGAGAGATACATGGAGAAAACCCTATAGCATTCAGTCTGCCAAAAGATTAGCTGGCTAGGTTCAGTCTGTTCTGAATATCAGCACTAGAATCGCCGTATAAAATGCAGCTTTTATTACATCTCACAATGTCTTTGAGCTTGGACATAGATGTCGTCTGCTTAATACAGGTTTTCTAACTTTATGTTAAGTCCCCAGACTATAATATGTTGCACCCAATCGAGGACAACTTTAAACAGCAATGGAGAAAGAACACAGCCTTGTCTAAAACCTCTGATAGATAATTTCTTAATGTTACACCTGAACCCAAAAATACAAAAAAAGTTTTTAAGTTGCGGTCGTTTTAATCATATTCTTTAAGCAATAGTTCAAATTATTAAAAAATTTATGCAAGAATAGTAATTTATTTACAATTTTAGTATATTTTTCTGCTTTTAAATATGTTTGACGCTGTTTTGCAGCGAGTTTTGATAACAAATAGTTACACAAAATATAATTTAGCGCCTTTTGAGTGGGAGGTCTGCGCGATTTGATTGTCAAAAGTTAGCAACACTGTATATAAAATTGCTACATTTACTTCCTATTTCTTTTTATTTCCGTAATTCTCTTCTCTCTCTCTCTCTCTCTATCTCTCTCTCTCTCTCTTTCTGTATGTATTATGTGTAATATATGAGTGTTTTATCACCACTTGTATATGTGTATGTATTTCATATATGCGTGTAGTAGTGTCTATGGTCTATTTTATTTCCTATTCAAGCACAATTGTCATAAATTATTCAAATGTAAATATCAACAACAGCGATAGCAATAATAATAACAACAATAACAACAACAAAAACATGAACATTAAGTATAGCAACCAACAACTGTAGTTTTCAATTCAATTCTATTTTAATAGTCAAGAGAGAGCGTGTGTTTACAATACCAAGCAATATATCAAATCTTCATCTTTCTTTCATTCATTCACTCACACAAGCATACATACACATACATACATATACAGATGTATATGGTATGTTATAGTGTTACGTATGAGCAGTCATTTCACATCACAATCCGTACAACATTTATGTCCAGACGGAACCATCGTTTTTTTTTTTTTTGATTTTTTATTCATGTTTTATATTTCGAATGTATTTTGGGGTTTAAATACTTTCGAATTTGAATTATTTGTAACGCATTATTAATTCTCTATTGGCAAAACTCACTCTATTTTATTAAAAATTAAATTGGATTTTTAGTAAATAATTTTTTTTTATTTCTTATTTATGTATTTATTTCTTTTATTTTTTTATTTTCTTGGTAACAATTGCAACAGTTATATTGTTTTTGTGCATCAAAGCGGGAAAATTTAATATGAAAGTGTATAGTGTGTCTATCGAGTATAAACATTTGTGAGTAAAATAATAGCATTTAAAGTATATCAATTTTTTTTTTATTTTAAAAGGATTAGAAGTAACAAGGTTAGTTAAGATTGTTACATTGACAACAATTTTTTTTTTTTTTTTTTTTGAATTACCAATGTTAGGAAATTTCTTTTTGAATATTTTATTTTTTAATATTAATCAGTTCAGTTTGAATATATTTAATATGCCCAATTTGATGACTCTTGCGCATATATCAGGCCGAATTTGATCGATGATAGGGATTATTTAGTCAACTTTAAAGGGCACCGTAGCTTGAGACTTGTAGACCTAGAATTTACTAAAACTCCACAACAAAGTCTTAAGCTGTAGAGCCTTCCTGATGAGCAATAACTTCGCAATTGACCGCGATGGTCTAGCGAATATCGTCCTCAAATAAATACCGGATGTTTTTTACAGTTACACAAGTTTAAACCAAAGAAATACATATTTTTAATATAAATGAAACGGGATTTGTTGGATAGAAAAATTTATGACATTAATGCCTAAATATGATTTCGGTCATATGGTTGCCACGGCCGGCGTGTACAAGGCGTAATCTGGAACACCAATTTTCATTAATTTCCCGCAGCATATACGGCCATATTTAGCCAAAAAGTCTTGGAGTGTTGATTTGTAGACAAGTGATTATACATTATCCCAATGAAAATAATCCAATGACGTTAAATCACACAAACTTGATGTACATTTAATTGGACTATTAATTAAAATTACTCTGTCATCAAAAGTTTATTCATATACCTAAACATTTTGATCATCAGCGTTTTTGAAGGCAAAACAATAGTTTTCTGTGAATTTAATGGTGTTTCGACAAAAGCTTGTGGATTATTCTCACTCCAAAGGTGTTAATTCTGCTGCTTCAGTAACTATTCAACCGAAAATCGGAGAAAAAATTTTTAAACTCAAATTCAATTCAGAAATTTCAACAATTTGCGAGCGTTATACTGGTCTAAGTCTATTAATAATGTTATGTTTAAGCAAACTAAATACAAACCAACTATCAGCTGCCAACTTAGGCAATGATGACAACTTAAACTTATGAACCTATAAAAAAAACAGCCGATAGTTTTAAGAATAGGATTTAAGAAAACACTACAAGGAAGTCTAAAGGCTTAGCGCCGTCCTGAAGACTAATAACTCGCAGTTGACGGTGATGGCTTGGCAAACGTTATTCAAAGATATATTGATCAATAATGTGGCCAACCGAAAATCCACACCAAACAGGAAGCATTGGACGCTTTTGGATCTCATATGTATTTGTAGCTCCATAAATTCGAAAATTTTGTTTGTTGATGTATCCATTCATCGCTGAAAACGATTTTTTGATGAAATTAAGGTGCAGCTTCCAATTGCTCCAGAGCAATTTGGCAAACACAGGTATTTGTCTTTAGTCAAAGCTCAAATAGACCTCTCGTTTTGACGAATATATTGTTAATATTATAACACGTTCATATTACAAACTTTTTCTATTTAAAAAGCTTCTCCAAATTTCACGGTCTATTTCCAAGTATCGTAGCTAATGAACGAATGTTTAAGTTTTCGCTGTTAATGTCCTTCTCCATATGTTTCTGGGCCAACCTCGGTTACGATGATCTTGAGGATTCCATTGAAGAACCGAGTATAATAATTAATCGCCATGATTCCTTATGATCGAGCCAGCCGGAATTTCTTTCAGTGGTATCACTCCGTATTCCCGCTGATCGGAAATATTCCATAGACAATCGTTGGATATAGTTTGAGACCACCATATTCCAAATATATGTCGAAGGTATCTGTTTATTAGTGATTGTAACTTGTTGATTGGAGTGTTGGTAGTAAGCATTGTTTCTGAACCATATTGTAGAACAGATATAACGCATACGTTAAAGATGTCCAATTTCGTTTTAAGGACTATTCTCTCTCTGATGTCCATATATTTCTAAGCGCGGCTAAGCTTCCCATATCTTTCCTTATCCGATTTTTTCCGTCCTGTTTTGGATCTCAAGTCGTTGAAAGGATGCTGCTAAGATATTTTCAAAAGATTAGTTAATAGTCGTATCGTCGACATAATCTAGATAACCTCGCTTATCAAATATTTTTCAATATAGGCCGTTGGCCTAAATTTTTAAATTCAGTCTCAAGAATACTAATGAATATTATAGGTGATAAAGTATACCCTTAAGAAACTACACTCATGGTAACAAATAATTAGTTGACCTTGCAATTGTGTAAGACTCTGGCAGTAGTTTCATTATAGCTGTTTTCTTTTCTTTGATAGAAAGATACTCCATCCGTATTTTCGGTTTATAGTACCAAATAAGAACTAAATATGTGTATATTCTATCGAATGCTCTCTAAAAATTCTAGTCGCACATATGTAATCGATTATTTTTTTGCAAACTCTTATCCACCGGCTTAGAAACTCTATTTCAAATTTTGCCTCTCTAATTGCCACATTTTGATATGGAACCTTTTTTTAGGGAACTAAAATATTATCGATTCTCCGTATACTATAGCTGTTCAAACAGAAAATATAAGTTGCCAAGAGGCGTCTGCCATCCAATCTGTCTATATTGGTACACCGTTCTACAAATGTATATATCTCACGTTGCTCTTCAGAACTCTCTCTCTTCCAAGCATTGATATATGATCCAGCTTATATATTGTGTTCTTCTAGAAAATACGTCTGTGTGTTCTTAATTGAGTTGGTTTTTAGTTTGTCGTTTTCGAAAATGTTCAGGTTTAATTGTATTCTTTGCCGAAAAAACGTTAATAGTTTAATATGTTACACCATTTTTCGAAATACAAACCGCTCAATAACTTACAAACGTGATTTTTTAGTTAAGTATTTGAAAATATGTGAAACATTGTAAACTATTTATATTGTGTGCAAATTTCTTCGCGATTCGAACAAAATTATTAGCTCAGGATCACAGTGTTTATTCCTATATCAATGCCAAAAATAGGAAATTGAAAACTAAAATAATTCACCTGAAGAATTTTGTTTTTTTGAGTTACGACGCTATTGTAGTAAATGGGCGAAGTGTCATCGATTTAAACGATTATAGCGACCGTAAAATGGGCAAACTATTACATAGAGGTGCCTTAAGCTTAACTTTTTTAATGCATTTTTAAACCTTTCCACGTGAAACAACTCATACATATTGTTTTTGTTTTTTTTTTCCAAACCTACTTTGGACCCTTCCGTTCATACATGTTTTTAATGGCCATGCTGGATACGCAATCAAGACACTAAAAAGGGAAAAGATGGGAAAAAACTACAACTAAAAAAACTACAAGAGGAAAAAGTTACCACCACAAGGCAAAAGTTAATAACCAAGCAACACCAATACAATATCAACATAATAATCTTATCTTCTGGTTCTCCTTAGTCGTCATCATTATGTTCATCATAATAAACAGTGTTACTCACTCATTCTCTCTCTTTCAATCTCTCAACATGCTTGTGCAAAAACTCATCATTATTGTCAACAAAAACACACAAAAAACTTACAAGAACAAAAACAAAACACACTATTATTAGTTTTTCCTTATGAATAGTGAGCAAGTGTCCTGTATTTGTATTCTCTGCCATTCTATTCCTTCTTTGAACATCTCTTCATAGCAGTTACAGGAAAGGAAAAACAAAGAAAACAAAAAACCTTTTGTGTGTGTGAATACTATACGTTTTGTGTTGTTGTTTATTTTCCTGTTAGTTTTTGTAGTTTTGTAGTAGAAAGAAATGTAAAAGAAACAATCTTGAAGTTATAAAGACTTGTGTTTATCACTCTTTCTCTCACACATACATAAGCTAATAAAAAATTGATATTAACTCCCTCTTACACACATACATGTTAACATATACATAAATAAACTCTTGTTATAATTGTTTTTACAAAGTTTTGGTCAGTTGTTTCGAAACATAAGATGGGGAAATTGTGATGAAACAGTGCAGATTGAAGTATTCATCAAAAATCATTATTATTTATGATTTGCAGTCTCACTCATTCTTGTTCTCTCCCCAATTTTTGACCGGTAGTTTGTTCAATTCTTTTTTTTGCCGTTTCATACATTTGAGGATTATTTCCCTTCAAACTTTTTCATTGCCTTTGTGATGATTTTTAATCAATTTGATGATGAACCCATCCATGTTTCATATTTAATTTATTAATTTATTGATTGGAAACGATAAGAAGGAAAGCAAAAAAAGAAGAGAAATTTGTCTGGAAGAAATATTTATTTGTTGAAGGCAAAAACAAAAATAAAAAATTAGAAACTAAATTTAACAGAGTCCTGACTTTAAATATGAACTGAACAAACAGTATATGAAATCAAGATACGAATGGAAAAAATAATTAATTCTGAGTACCAATTTATTTATTTGATCTTTAAGTAGTTAAAATGCTTTTTGATTAAAAATTAATAAATAAAAATCAGAAATTTATTTTTTCTTATTTACTGACTGCTTATTATATACATTTCTGCAATTAGTCTTTTAAATTTGTATCCAAAACCTATCTTCATTTTGAAATCCACTATGTTTATGGTAGAGTTGTTTGAAACATAATATCTTACATCATTTTAAAATCGGAAAGAGTAATACTACCTTGATCAGAAAGTTTCCGGAATAACCCCCGTGTGGCGGATTGTTTTTTTTTTTTCTTGTTAAGTTGATACATCTGTTGTTGATAATCACGCTAAATCTTAGCGTCATAGCTTGACAGTTGCAAAAGCCACGTAGCCAAGAGTACATTTATGAATTCGCTGCGATCTTCAAAAACAGGGCGCAAAACATCGAGTGTAGCTTCGGCTGTGTGACACGTAGCGTAGTCTTGTTGACCCCAAATGTTGCTAATATCCTCCTCTTCAATATTTGTGAACAAAAATTCGTTCAACATGGCCCGATAACGATCGCCATTGACTGTAACGGCCACTCTTTGCTCATTTTCGAAGAAAATGGACCAAAATCCGAACCAAACAATGACTCGCCTTGGGTGTATCGGCTTTTCAATGTATGCATGCGGGTTTTCTGTGCCCCAAATACGACAATTTTGCTTGTTTACATACCCGCCAAGATCAAAATTGGCTTCATCGGAAAAGATGATTTTTTTGGCAAAATCGGCATCTTCTGTAAGTCGATCGCAGCGTTCAAGCGTATACACAACCATGTTCGATCAGCGGAAGGATAAGACTAATTATCTGTCAAATCAGACATGAGCTAAGTGTTACCATTCACAAAATAAGCACTAGTTGAAAAAAAACGTTAGATGGCGTTATTTTTCGTCAAAAAATTTCGAATAATGATGGCACCGTGCGGTGGTGTGTTATCATGGTGCAAAATCCACGAGTTTCCTGCTCTCTTTCGGCAAATTGCTTCACGAAAACGTCTCATAACGCCCAAATAATACTTTTTGTTTACTGTCCGGCCTTCTGCCAAAAATTTATGATGCCCTACACCGTTGTAATCCATGAAATCCGTGAACAGTGCTTTCTTTTTTGATATAAAACGACGCCATTCACTTGTCTGATGTCTGGATTGTGTGTCGTAGTCATAGACCCACATCTCGTCTGCAGTAATGATCCTTTTGATGAATGTGAGATCGGATTTAGCCTCGCAAATTAGATCTTTTTCGACCTCAACGCGACCAAAAATTGGTACAAAATCGTCAACACACGTAGAGATAGATGTACTTTTGGCTACGTAGCTTTTGCAAATGTGAAACTATGACAGATGTACCAACTTAACAAAAAAACTCAAATCGGAACGATGGGACCGTAGTATTTGCGATAAATTCATCACGATGGGGCTCAAAGAAGGCTTTTGCTTACACAAGAGTTACACAGCTCTTACCACCTAACCATTTTTGAAAATTAGGAAACAAAAAATAGTCAGAAAATTTAGAATAAGTTAAAGGTATATCAAGTGGGTTAACAATTCGTTGCCCAATTTGTGTAGACTCGTTTTTTGTCTACGGAGTCAACCTGAACATAGCTAAAGAATTCTTTGACGATGTCACACTATAGCATCAATTATTGCAGGGATAACATTTTTATATCCAAAAATCAAATACCCCAATTTGGATATAGTCACTCAGTTCAGATGTTACACCCTAAGCCTATTAGTTAAAGGGGGTAGTTCTGTGGTCAAAGCTTCTCCTATAGAATACAATAAAACAGTTCAGAAAATAGTTTATCAAATGCTACTTTATTAAAATTAGTATCTGATAAGCTTCCCCGTCGGGCTGTTGTAAACATATACTGACTCACACTTTGATATCGAACTCCATCACTTTACCACTTCAAATTCCCATAATTTTATAAAAATATTTCTCTATTAAACATTCTTAAGTTGTAAACTTTATGGAAGTTTGTTGATAATGGATGAGAACATAATCCCGGTGCCGACAAAACTACTTTCACATTTTATTTGTATTTCCTGTTGTGTTCCAACAACTATTTACTCTTGTTAATCCAAAAATACTACTACTTTTACTATTTCTGTTTCTATTTTCTTGTGATATTTTTTATACACTGTATCCATACATACACTGTATACATACATACATACATACGTATTTGTTGTAATACGTTTTGCCCTTAATAATATATAATATTGTTCATAAATTATAACTTTAAAAACAAATAAGGAAATTATTAAAGGTTAAAGCCGTTAACAAAATGTTCGGTGTATTGATACCAACATACCATACGTTTTTAAATATTTGCATTTAGATTGTTGAGTCTTTAACAAATAACCTGGGGCAAGCAATAGATGCTATCTCTTAAGATAACATATAAGATATATGATGAGTTCTATTTGTGTAAAAGATTGGTTAAGACGTAGCATTCGCACATTTAACCAAATCAAGCTTCATAAATGACTTAGGTATGTCCATTTTATATGTATAGACATACATATATATAACTGTCCAATTAACGTTTTTTCCTATACATAAAACGTTTGAGTTCGTTTATATTGCGTTAAAATGAAATAAAACTCTATTTTTTATTTTAGTTGTTTTACAATCTGTCTCTTTCTTTATTAATTCCACTGTACTTTAATACACCAAATTCGCTTAAAAAAAACACTTTTTATTTGTTACAGTTGTTACACAAGTTTAAATCGTAATAAAACAAAGAAATATATTTTTAATATCAATTAAACGTATTTGTTGGATAGAAAATTTTATGTCATTAATATTTAAATATGATTTCGGTTAAGTGGCTGACATGGCTGGTACGTACAAGGCGTAATCAGTAAACAACCCCAAAGAAAATAGTTTAATGGCATTAAATCATATGATCTTGGTGGCCAATTAATTGGACCATTAGGTGTATTTAATATTTAATCAAAATTTTCTTTGAGTAAATCTATTGCAGAAAGCGCTGTGTTGCATATGGCTCTGTCCCGTTGGAACCACGTGTCAGCAAGATTAATGCCAACTAATTTGTTTGAAATATCAAACGAAACTAAACAAAATGCAACCATCAGCTGTTAAATCGGTTGTCAAATAAAGTATCGTTATAAATAATAAGGTTATAATAAAGTTATAAACCTCCAAAAACAACACCCGATATAACACCCGAGAACGGTAACAGTAAAAGCTTCTTTATCTACCCACATCAACCAAAAGCGGGAGATATAGGATAAGCGGGTTTTTCACAAATCTCACTATAGAATAATGGTACAACAAATTAGTATTGAAGCATGTGGAGTTAAGTTATTAATTTTCTAGACATTTAATTACTTTCTTAAGACGAAGGTGGGTGCCTGAGGAATAGAAAGTAAATTCTTACTACATTTTCCTCATTTTCAGTGACAGATCTAAAATGGCTGGAAAAAAATACAATATTCAGTTTGAAAAGTTAATAATTAAGGATTTTAAAGACGGTCTATCACAAAAAAACATTTGCGAAAAGTATTTGATATCAAAATCAACTGTCAGTTATTATAAAAAGTTGATAATGTCAGGAAAAGTTGATAATGTTTACCGCAGTGGCCGACCACGGTGTACGACATCAAAAAACGATTCAAGAATAATAATACGTAGTTGAACCGCACAGGGAAGACCATGTGACGCAAGACTCAGTAGTTATCGGGCTGCAAAGAAGCCTTTTATTTCTGAGAAGAACCGTAAAGCTTGAATATAATTTGCTAAGAAGTACATCGACTGATCCATACAGAAGTGGAACACGGTTTTGTTTTTAGATGCATTAGAATTTAACTTAAAAAACTCCGCAAACACGTAGGTGGCAATGTGGGGTACCAATGGATTCTAAAAAGTGTGATGATTTCTTATGTAGAGTGGAATATGCCACTTCTTTAGCAATTTCAACAGGACAATGATCTAAAAAATACCTCAAGGTATGTAAAAGATTTGTTTGAGAGTGAAGGAATTATTGTTTTGAAGTGGCTAGCGGAATCCCCATACCTCAATCCAATAGAGATCCTTTGGGAAATAGTGAACAAAAGAATCAATAGGGAAGGTGTAGGAGAAGATAAAAAAGATATTTGATGCTCTGAAGGCTTTTTGGTTTGTTCTAGAACGAAATAAACAACAATAGGATAATATTATTGCTTCCATGCCAAAAATATATGCTGCGGTCCTTATAAACAAGGGATATTCCGCAAAATATCGATTTCAGCGTTTAGTCCAATAAGTTTTGTCGCGTGAATTTTTGACAGATTTTGTTGTTTTTTTTATAAATATGTTTAAAGTTTGAATAAAATGTAAAACCGTTATTTAAATTTTAACAATAAAGCATACATTTTGAAACAAAATACAAATGTCATACTTATCATATTTAATTTGACATGTTTGTAAAGCTTAATAAAAATTTCTGTTAAATCTACTATGTTTTGTCCGACACTGTATATTCTATATGAACCGTTTATTTTGAAACTGGCCTAAGTCCATTCAAATAATATTTTGCTGGTAGATGTTATCGAGTACAAAAAGAATCTGTTTTTTTAATTTACAAAATACCTCCAAAACCTTGGTTTACTAGTAAAAAACCGGATTTTCGTACCTTCATGCACTTATTGTTAATAACTCAGTCAAATATTATCGAATTTGGAAAGAAGTGGAACAGGCCTATTAAATGTGAATACGTTAATAGAACAAACTTCAGGAATCCGTTCGCAGTTCTCAAGCAAAGACATTTTTTATCCAATTCATTCGAAATCTTCCAGAGATGTTGAACACACTATTTTTACTGCTATATATATGGCGCTCGCCAGAACGATCCTTATTCTGCTGTATTTGAGTTGACACACAGCCTCTTCCTGGCCCCTCCTGGATAGCAGACTAGCATCCGTCTGATTGTAACCAATGTGTTCAGCGTAGTCTAATCCTCTTGAGTCTAAGCTTTTGGGTTGTACGTAGGGCTTGGAATCCACCACATTGAAACTGTATCCAATTAAAACGAAAGCAAAGTCCGAAAATAATCCCTTTATAGTTGATGACGACGGACAATGAGAATTGGCACCTGAAATATGCGGAGCCTTCAAATGGAAGGTGCTATTGGACAACTGGCGGATCTCCTCAAACAGTGTAGAACTGACATCATCGCTATCCACGAAATGCGATATTACATCATGTGATATCTGCTACATCTGCCATGCGAAGAGACGCGAATTCGGTTGCGTGTTTGTGATTAGAAAGCGACTCTGCCATCTTGTCATAAGTTTTACACCTGTAGACGTAAGACTGGCCACCAACCGCATCAAGGCAAAATCTCACAGCCTAACCTTAATTTGCACGCACGCTTCAACGGAATACAAGGACGATACGATCAAAGATGCTTTTTTTCTGTTGAGACCAGCACTCAGGAGCGCATTGTGCTTGAACTAGGAAAATAGGTTGTGGGAAGGAGGATAGATGGAGTAGTGTCTGTGGACGTTCGCTTTAAACTTGCTCATGTCGTAAGTGGCAGGAAAGACATTCGCAGGAAGATTGTTTCGCAAACGAATAATGGTACCAAAGAATGAATTCTCACTATAATGCGTTGTGCGTTTGCTGGACAATCAACTACAAAATGATGTGCTCTACGAGAAATACGAGTACTACGTAAGAATATATGATTCCTAGGAATTAGTTCCTTAGCTTCGTCAGAACACATTCCGTTATAGTACCGATAGAACACACGCCACATTGCCACGATTCTCAAATGAACCGATAGAGTTGGCTACCCTACCGTCAGTAATAAGAACTCTCCCTCTCCTGTACGCGGTCGAGAAGCTCCAAAATGGACTTTGAAGCACCGGCCCAGACATGAGGGTTGTATTCCAATTTGGGTCGGATATAGGTCTTGTAAATATTAAGGAGATCAGATTGA
Organism: Wohlfahrtia magnifica; assembly: GCA_023159175.1. Classification (NCBI taxonomy): domain Eukaryota; kingdom Metazoa; phylum Arthropoda; class Insecta; order Diptera; family Sarcophagidae; genus Wohlfahrtia; species Wohlfahrtia magnifica. The sequence continues at coordinate 4,439,681 of JAKWBJ010000061.1, forward strand.
GTGAATTAGTGCTTGCACCGTCTTAAAAAATCGAGGCACTTGAATGCTTCTTTCGACACTCGAACTATGTGATCGTTCCAACGAACGTCACAGTGAATTCTCATGCCCAGAACATTAAGAATATCTGATTCCTCAGTATCTACATTACCCATAGATACAGAAGACAAAATGCCAACACGTCTGTGTGTTAGAAAACAATATTTGGTCTTGCGCGTATTAAAGTCGACACTGTTCGCGCGACCCCATATAGAGATTTTCGACAGGTCGTTTGTGTGTCGTTCATATTCCACCTTTTCGCCCCAATCTCCGAAAGGCTCGGCGTACGATCAAAAGAATATGAATGACAAATGTTGTTGTCATCTGCAAAAGCGTACAGAAATAACAGTATCCCTGAATTTACCCTGAACTCGTCGAATGAAATATCTCTTATAGTGGAATTTCTGTGAAAACTCGATAGGAATCGAGAGAAGTGACTACTGACGCCAAAGGCAATAAGTTGGTCAGACTCTGTCAAACGCCTTACTAATATCCAGGGCCACAATCTTACTCTCACTAAATCCATGAGTTGACCTGTTTCACCCTTCAGAGAGTAACGCCAGCAGATCACCAGTAGAGCAACCTTTACGGAAACCATATTGGCGATCGCTCAGCAAATTGTTGGACTCTAAGTATTTCACAAGGTGGTGATTAATCATAACTTTAGAAACTACTGAACACACTGCAATTGGGCGGTAGTTTTTAGAGTTACTAGCCTCACCCTTTTTAGGGATTGGCGTAATATTAGCAACATTCCAGCAAGATGGAGAAATACCCACACAATATGACGCACTTAAAAGATTAGCCAAAGGACGCGCTAGCGTCGAAGAGTACCGCTTCAGGACCAGTGCTGAAATGCCATCCGGCCCAGAAGACCTATTAACGTCAAGATTTGCAAGAACCCTTTTAACTACATGGGCTCGAAAGAATATACTAGGCATAGTCACTGATACTCTTTCAAGTTCGGGCCGCTCTCTGGCAAGTTCGCATTACCTGCAAACATTTCAGCCAATTTGTTTGCCTTTTCAACCGGCTTTGTGAATGCTTGGCCATTCTTTATAACGACTGGAATCGAACTAGCGCTGTTTTCAACCGCTAAGTCTTTTAATGGATGACTAAAAGCTCTTACTTCCCCGCGGAAAACTATGAACTTTAGCACGTAGGCGCTGCTCGTATAGAGCCTTTTTGCGCCTAAGTACTGCTGTATACCAAGATCTCGCCTGTTTGCGTAGCGATTCAGAATGATCACATTTGTCATTACGTCAATTCTAAATTCTTCCCCACTGGATCTGACGGCAAGTTTGCACGTCTGATTAAACCAAGATTTATTTTTTGATTTAATCAGAAGCTTTCTGGATGGGATAATATTATCTATCCCTAGCTTTATAATATTAGCAACCATTTCGGCCATGGCATTCACATTTGGATCAAGGAATCAAAGTTTCCAATTGAAATGCCCGTAGAAATCGTTAAGCTCAGTCCAACGAGCTTTCCCGTAACTGAATACCAAGTGCATCATAGCTATGTGAAGCGCTGTGAATAGTGGAGAACGGGAAAAAGACAGAAATGGTACAATGGTCGGAATTTCCGAGAGAGGCAAGGACCTCAACTATATACTTTTCAGGGTGTGTAGTGAGGAAAAGGTCGAGGGTGTTATTTTGGTGTCAATCTACATACGATGTGTGGGTGGGTTTATTTACTAATTGCGCAAGGTAATTGTGAGCGGCAAACAACTCTGCGTATTAACCTTCTGGAATTGTGTGGCCTGAATGGCGTGGCCAACACCAATTATGAACATTGAAATCACCAATAAAAACAATTTCACTGTTCGGATAATTCGCAAGGATACTCGATATGGAGTTGGAAAAGAGTCGAAGCCAAAAAAGTAACCTGCCTTACCGCGTTTAGGCTTCTATACAGATACCCAAAATGCAAAAGATGTGCCTTGACTCTGAATTTAACACAAAGACTTAAATTCTGCATCATACATGCCATGTGGTTGCTGGCACTGGTATATAACTTCATCGCGAATGTAAATTGCAAACTTGAGAACGAGTATGATAAATGCCCAGCACAGGACATCAAGATCGTCCTCGGGCATATTAATACAAAGATCGGGCGTGAAAGTATCTTTGATCCCACCGCCAGACAGTTCAGTTTTCACACAACTACCACTCCCAAAAGTCTAAAGTTGATCGATTTCACCGGAGCGCGGAACAAGGTACGAGTAGTTTGCAACACCAGTTCCTGAATCGTTCCACGCGGAGCCAGATCGATCACATTGTGATTCACGGAAGGCATATCTCTAAAATACTGATGTGCGCACATTCAGAGGTCCAAATATCAACTCGGATCATTATTGTTATAGCAAAGGTACGACTTCGCATTAGCGCAGCGATGACAGCGCGATCTAGTACACTGAGAAAGCTTGATGTCAAAAGGCTGCGTTCACAACAGGCGGCTGAGATGTTCTTCGTTCAACTCTCAGATAGGCTCCATCGCTCGATGACATTGGTGGACTTTGGACCAGCGTTCGGCAATGAGAGGAGTGCAACTGAAAAATTCTAATATTGATAAATGATATTGATAAACAATGTTTTTATAAATTTTGTCAATATTTTGCAATGAAGACGTTACAAGTACAGATACTTACCTCGCAATGAAGAGATAGCATCCTTGCTTTCTGGAAGAAGAATACTTCACTAACCTTTCGAAGCTCTCATTTTAGGCATTTTTCATAGATCCTTGTTCTAGCATACAGAGCGTATTTTCATTTAACTCTTATGCACTACATTTTGTTAAGGAATTAGTGATGTTTTGAACTTTAGACGCTATGGCTACAGTGGCTTAAAAAATTTATAAAAAAATTAAAACTTAATAAAAATTTACTTGCCTAAGATTGAAGAATTTTCTTAAGATCGTTTTATACTCAGTGCTATAACCTTCTGATGCTTGAGTATCACATAGTTTCTTGTATGTTTTATCCAAGATATGCAGTGTACACTGTAATATAATATAATATAATATAATATAATATAATATAATATAATATAATATAATATAATATAATATAATATAATATAATATAATATAATATAATATAATATAATATAATATAATATAATATAATATAATATAATATAATATAATATAATATAATATAATATAATATAATATAATATAATATAATATAATATAATATAAACACACTATGTTATCCAATTTCATTTGTATAGACTGAGTAATGCATTATGTATGTCAGACCTGATTGTTTGCTTTACACTTGATCCCATTAAGAAATTATGAAATTGACTCTTCCTATATTTGAAGCACTAGTTTGAACAAAATTTCATAAGTGTTTAGACCTGAGTCAAAAATGCAATACAATAATGTATTGTAAACACACTCAATATTGTATTTATATAGGGTCCGCCAAATATTTTTTTTCCTGAAAATTATAAAAAAAGCTACTGAATATTTTCTCAAATTTCTTTTTTTATTTGAAAGTACAATCCTTCCGGTTAATATTGGAAAATAATTTCATTCAAATGGCTGCCTCGGCTGGCCATGCAGTAGCCAATCTTTAAGCACATTATCGATTGTGTGCACCTGTATTTTACCAATTGCTTTACGAATATTGTCTTTTAAAGTGTCAATTGTCTCTGGCTTGTTGGCGTAACACTTTGACGGCACGCCACAAATAGCAGTCCAACGGTGTCAAATCGCAGCTCCGAGGTGGCCAAACGACATAAGCTCTGTGGCTGATAATGCGATCTTCAAAAACAAGGCGCAAAACATCGAGTGTAGCTTCGGCTGTGTGGCACGTGGCACCGTCCTGTTGATACCAAATGTTACAAATATCCTCCTCTTCAATATTTGTGAACAAAAATTCGTTCAACATGGCCCGATAACGATCGCCATTGACTGTACTGGCTACTCCTTTCTCATTTTCGAAGAAAAATGGCCTAATTATGCCTCTGGACCAAAATCCGCACCAAACAGTGACTCGTCTTGGGTGTATCGGCTTTTCAATATATGCGTTCGGGTTTTCTGGGCCACAAATGCGACAATTTTGCTTGCTTACATACCCGCCAAGATCAAAATGAGCTTCATCTGAAAAGATGTTTTTTTGGCAAAATCGGCATCTTCTGTAAGTCGATCGTAGGCCCAGATTCCCATGGCTGTTCAAGCGTATACACAATCATATTCGTTCAGATAAAACTAATTATCTGTCAAGTCAGACATGAGCTAAGTGTTACCATTCACGAAATAAGCACAAGTTGAAAGAAAAGAAACGTTAGATGGCGGACCCATTATAATATTGAGATGTTTACTAAAAATCATGATCTCCTAACACAAATGCAGGAAGACTTATGTAAATTTACTATGTAATTATTTTTAAGCTAGAATTTAAGATATTGAGTGAGTTTAGAAACTCACTCCAAATTAGGTTAAGAATTTTTTTCATACCCGCTATATAAGCGAATAAAAGTCTTAAATAAAATCAATATTTTTCCAAGATACAATACGCTTGTGCTTATTTCAAAAACAATACACTGGATTGATTATGAGTATTAAGTCATGAATATAAAAATTTAAAAATCAATTATTTCAGATTATAATACAATAACAAAATATATTATAATTATACGAGCCAAATAACTAAGACCATATGCTAAGTGTTGTATACCAGAGTCTCTACTTCACGACCCTCGTACTGGCCAGGCTAGCATACTACTCACTAGTATAGTGGAGCACCCGTGTTGAAAATGAATGCATTTTTAACTCATATATGTATACAATGTCCTAATGGGATGTCACTCTCTAATAAATAGTTATATTACTACTCGTTTGAGGACGTGTAATATAAAATATTTACAAAAGTATGTAAAACATAAAATACGTATACGTATGTGTTTTATTTTATTACGAGTAACATCTATTCATTAAATACATACGTACGAGTAAGTATGTACTCGTAGTTACTTTCATTTCTGCCATTTTTCTTACTGTGCCCTACGATTTGTTAGAAAAGTTTATTTGTGGCATGAATTTAATTCTAAAACTCTACGAGTATGTAACAGAAGAGAAATAGATGCGAAAAAAACTTTTTATTTTTCCATAATGTTTTAGTTGTTGTTGTTTTAGGAAATTGTTAATGTAACTTATTTAAGTACCTTGTGAACAAAAGAGTAAAAAATTCCCATAAACACAGACACAGATAAAGACACACATATTCATAATATTCAATGATTATAATGAAAGCATTTACACTGAGAGAAATTTAATTAAAATCATTTAGAATTAATTCTAAAAAAAGTTTTTTTTAAAAGCTTTTAATTTTCATAGCAAAAGTTAGCTGTGCTAAATGAGATCTGAAATTTCACTGCTTTCAATTATATTTTCAACACTGTGAAGTAATTCACACAGAGCTAGCAGCAGCAGAAATCTTATTTTAACAAAACAAATAATGTTTGTCGACATGACAATAAAAAATAAATTTCAAAATTAAATTAAATTTCATTTACTTTTCATAACTTCTTTTCATTTGATTATTGTAGTAGAGATACCCTACATTATGCAAGAATTATAGACTTATATTAAATTTATTTTGGCGCATTTAGTTACGAACTGCCTTTATTAACATTGAGTGTACTGTGTCGGTCAAAATAACTAAACAATTCTTACTTACCACCCACAAAAGCACAAAAAAGAGAAAAATTACCGTTATACATACGAGTAAATGTAATATAATTTTAATACCAATACAATAACGTTAGGAAAAATTTGCTTCCACTCGTATTGTATCCACTGCCATAGTTTCAATATATTCCCGGAGCCCTATGACATTTACCCTCCTTTTTATTACTATTTTTACTGAACTGAGTTCAAAGATTTGTGCTGAACTATCAATCAACTAAAATTTATGCTGCCGTGTGTTTTAGATCATCGTTTTACTAGAAGTGGCTTATATACATACATACATACATACATACATACATACATATATACATTATACCAGGAAAATCCCAACTGAAATAAGTGTGACTTCTGTCCTCTTTGAATAAGTTGCATTCAGTTCTACTATTAGGTTTAGTAAAAGATACCTACAGTTTAACACCGGCTCTGACTAGCAGATGTATTAGTTAAAGAACTTTTTATACCACAATATTTCTAAACAGTCACTAGCTAATGTTATGAGATGATAATGCTGCTGAAAAATTGGCTTAGAATTGAACTCTGGACACATTTGTTGTTAGGCGGGTGTCTTACAGTAAACGAATAAGTGCTTATGTGTGTGAATTTTGGCAAATTATCATGTGAAGTATCCAAATAAACTTCATTTTTATAATACCGTTAATTTTAATGAGTAGATCCGGCACCAAGTCAAGCATCTTCAAATCATCTTCCAAACGGTTGGCTTGCATTTGAGCAATTTTGTTGAGTTTGCCTTGGTGAGTGTGATTTGGTCTCTTAGTTTTGACCGACACTGCGTATATAACTTAAAAATAAGTGCTTTATAAAAAATAGCATATCTTTAACACATGGCTCATGATTTTAACAACGTATGTATATGGTATTTTGGAAGGTCAGTTATTCTTACTTAGTCATTAAACAAGCTCGTGTAAACAACAAAGTCAAAGTTTGTTTTTGCTACGAAAATGTTAAATGATGTGCCAATAAAGCATTATTTTCGGAAAATTTTGCTTTTTATTTTCCGTTACTGTTCTTTAGAGCATGTAAACTCCAGAAATCAACTTTGCCTTATTTCAGTCACTTTATAATCAGTTTCTGGTCTTCGCGTTAACTAACTGTTCGATCTACTATAACAGTTCTAGGATGGATGATGGTATAATTATTTGTCGTTGCCTAGAAACGTAGAATTTGATGTAGTGGTGAAATATCTTTGCTGTTCATCATAGATTCCTAAATTTTTTCTTTGATTTTTTTAACCTTTTTTTTTCTTTACCTTACGGGAAGTTCTATGAGCTTCAATGATATATCATCTGAAGAAGATCGCAACTTCATAATTATTTAAAATTCGAAATCATGATAAGATTTGTCCTTGTCATCGCTTGGATTCAAAACTAGGCTGCTTGGTTTTGTATGCAAGCACTTTAACCACTTACAACGCCATTTTATTTTCTAATTTTTCTTTACTTATGTTGAAGATGAGCCACCAATTTCAACGTATAAGGCTTTCATACAATAAGCAAAAAAGTTCACTAAGGTTTAAAGCAGTCATGAGCCTTTCATTGGACTTTTGTCCTCGATCAACTCACGCGTATTCTTACGCTCTTGCTTTTAGTCGTCAATGAGATAGTGACGAAGGCACATGTGTGGTGAATGTACGCAAATTTTTTTTTAAGGTACAGACAAATAATTCAAAAAAGTTTTTTACGCTCTTGCTTTTAGTTGGCATTGAAATAGCGACAAGTGCACATGTGCAGCGGATGTCTGTTGATTTGTTTTTTAAGTATCAACTTTACTATCTCTGAGAGAGTAATTTCCATATTTTCACTAACACAACTACATTTTTACTTTTGCACATCACTGGTTTAGAGTACCACAACCACAACTACATTCTTATATTATTTTTCAATTTTTTTTTTATTTGTAACTATTGTTGTTGTTGGCATTAAGTTTAGTTGAAAATAAGTCAATAAGTTTGTTTTTATTACTGTTGTTGTAATTATTTTTATAATTTTAGTGCAAACAAATTACGAATTCATATTTAGACAAAACAAATGTTTAAAAAATTTAAAAAAAATAAAATACAAATTAATCTTAATACGCATACCAAAAAGCCGGGACGTAGAGATGAAATCATTACAAGAAATACGTGCAATTTCTTCTCTTGTTTTTCACTTAATTAATGCAGATAACGGAGAATAAAGGCGTTAGACTAATGCGAGGAGTATAACAATGTTGTTGCTATTTTAATTATTGTTTTCATTAACATACTTGTACACTCACTTTCTCTCTCTCTTTCTCTCTTTCACACATACACACACGTACGCAAAGTTGTTTAGATGGCAGCAGTTTCGCTACGTTTTATTCAAAAACGTTTTGCACGAAGCCTTAAGCGTTTAATACTTTTTGTGTTTTTGTTGTTGAAAAATTATTTTATGCCTGCTTAATTATTGCCTCGTGCCGGCACGTTTTCGCCTGATACATATACACTCACACACTCTCATTAATACAATTTGTATGCTTCCGTATACTCTAGTATATCCTCTTTACCAACCAACCAGCAAAAATGTTGGAAGCAGGATTAAAGAAATACGAGTAGTATTGTGCAAATAACATCTACTCGCTCCTACGTTATGACATTTGAATCACTAGAAAGCAATTTGTTTAAACTCAAATACTGAAATTAGTGAAGCCATTTACATTGAATTTATTATGGGGTTCGCGTAGTGCATTTGTTGCAATAATTTATGAAAACAAAAAACCCAAGTTTCACATAAAATGGTGAATATAAATACATTTTCGTATTAAAAGTTGAAGTGAAAAAATAATTTGAAAATAATCTTATTAATTAAATTATAAAAAAGTTAGTGAAAATAAAATTTGTTTCTGCACATGTCCTGCTTTTGCCGCTATAAGGACAGCGCGCTTTGAACACGACTTGGTACTGGTTACAAAACCTTCGTAATAACGTTGATGGAAGATCTCTAAAGAACAACGTTCTAGAGACTGAGCTACTTAATGCCTTAAATATAAGTTTTATTCAAATCATCCATATTGTGGTAAGCTTTCTTCACTTAAAAATTATGCGCTTGAGTACTCCTAGTGAAAATAAAAACGTTATTAAGTAAGAATATTATTTTAGTTCCGGCAAAAATATGGAGTAGTAACCTACACAGCATTATGATTTTCGAAAGATTTAAAGCCATTAAAAAAAAACTAACAAAGATTTTGATGTGACCATATATAACTAGGATTGAGAGGACTTTCGTTTTTTTTTGTATAAGATCAGTTCAATTTTCACTAAATTTGTCACTCTGATAAAGTGTTCTAAAATAATAAAAATCTTTTACTATTTCATTTTATTAAAAAGGTTCTTTATGTAATGGAGCTCATTAGCTAGAGCTTCGATAATTTACTGATCTGAAAAGATCTTCTGGTCGTTTGGTGAAAATATTCCGCCTTTTATACTAATTTTTGTCTGATTTGACAAATCAAGCCAATCAAATCAAAACAATCAAATCAACCCTGCTTATTAAATTATATGTGTTTGTATTTATTGTTTTAGACTATGTATGTACATATGTATGTTAGTGCATATAGTAAAAAAAGTGGGTGCAGCATGACACGAGCCCACGTGTGAAACGTCATAATTTCCCACGGTAAAGAGTGAGGGAAGCCACACATGATCATAGGTGGTGTGACACAACAGCAACATACATTGCTACCCCAGGGATGCAAAAGCTGCTACAGTTGTACTTTTTTTAGCACTATTTGTAAGTCAAAGGTACAATATTCCCAAAATTCCGTATTCGGTTCAAAATATAATTAAAGCCAAAGAGAGACTGTCTCTAATCTAACCCAAACGAAGGATTTACTGAAGGCATTCAATTATTGCTGCAACAATCAAACAACAAACAGTAAAGGTACAATATTCCCAAAATTCCGTATTCGGTTCAAAATATAATTAAAGCCAAAGAGAGACTGTCTCTAATCTAACCCAAACGAAGGATTTACTGAAGGCATTTAATTATTGCTGCAACAATCATGGAAAGTGTGTGCAAGAAAGAAGTGTATGATAAGTGACACTTATGGATTCAGTCTTCATTAAGTAATACTCATACCTCTTTATACGGCCTAGATAGGTTTAGAGAATGTAGGCCGTAAATCGAAATGCCGTAAAAAGAAGTGGATATGTGTTGCTTTTGCTTGTCTTATACTTTTTGTAAAGAAATGGTGATTGTACGGTTTTTTAGTTTTTATAACGAGGTAATTTCAGACCACGAGCAATTATTTCACTTTTTGCACAAAATTTCTGACCAAAATGTTTTGCTCTGCCAAGTTACTTTATTTATTACATTTTAATTGGTAACATTATTTCGAGAATTTTGTATTTTTTTGAACTGTAAAACTCGCCAAAGTGTAAAGTTTACTGATTTCGATTAAACCTGTTTTCTCTGATAGCTGTTTGTAACAGTCTTAGTCATATAAGGCTTAAATTAATTGCAGATTTCCTAATTATATTTTTCAAGCTGTTCCGAAATCTTCGGATATGTGAATATGATATTCATATGTATTTGTATAAACGCACCCTTAATTTTTAATTTTGCTTTCTTTTTTCTCTCTTACCAAAACTTTATTCAAAACAAGTTCCCTCTCTTATTGTTCACTAAACACCCACCCAAAATAATTTAAAAAAATATACACGAAATTGTTGGATAATACTCTATCGGACATGAAAAAAATTTTGATGCGATTTACATAACTTCTTCAGAAATTATTCGATTTTTTGATGTGATGAAGAATTCCAGATATATCGTTTTAATTTTTCAAAATTTTTTGTTGAAAAAGCAGATTTTTTAGATTGAGCAAACCTCGTGCACAATTCCCAGACATAGCATTACGCCAATTAATCAGAACTTAATATTTAATATAAGTATGTATAGTTTTTTGACACACTGTTACGAAATTCAGGTTGGGCACCCCTGTCGTTTAAACAAACAAGTGCCTTTGTACAAATAATTAAATCGACAACAACAACACAAATAGAAATGTTTACAAATCAAAATAAACGGCAACAATAAAAGCAGGCAAAAGAAAAAACAAGTAATAGACAGTAACAAAGAACAACAAACAAAAACAACTGAAAGAAGTATTTGTTTACATTCGCATGGCTTCATAAGAACTAAAAAGAAAGTATAGCAGTCTCCGCTTAAGTGCGCGTGTTAGAATATCCAGTTTTTAACACATTTAAGTGGGGAATTATTTAAGCGAAAACTAGAATAAATGTGTACCTGAAACTTTGTATATGCATTTTTTCTTTTAAGCTTAAAGTTTTCTTTTATTCCACTTATTAACATGCCCCTACTAAAAATCAGCTTAAAATTAAAAAAAAAAAAAATTTTTTTTTTCTTTCATTTGGTTACATATTTATCTTTTCAGTTTTATCGCTGCCAGATTTTTGTAAAAAAAATATTTTTCTAACGCACTTAAGCAAATGTTTTCTCTATGAACATACAATTTCAATTCTAAAAATGACTCTTTTAAGCAAGGAATGCTTTTAACCGGCGCGCATATATGGAAACAGTTTTTTTGCCTGGAATTGTTGTGCATTAAAGCGGGGAACGCAATTAAGAGGTTGCATTGTTATTATCTGCTCATTTTCGTTCGGTTGTATACATCTACGCCAGATAAGGCTCATACGAGCTTATCTGTTCAACTATGGGTTGAACTCAACTCTGATGGAAAAGGTTGTGCTCTGTCGAGTAATTGTTGTTTACAAATTTGTAAAAGGAGAGAAATGAAGAATTATTAATTAAAAAACAAACACAAGATTTATTTTATTTTAACTGCAATATACGAACTCAAAACTAAACGTTTCTAAAAGGTAAAAACGTAACAATATTATAGATTTCTTAACACATTCCTTCTTACGGTTATTTTAAAATTGACATAACATAACTACTTACATGATTTTGTTGAAAAGAATACAATTTTAATCAACCTTTTTGTGACTGACAAGGTATCCGGGTACCTATTGTATTTTAAAACTGAATTGTTTTTGTAGAAGACTTTGACGTAAATTAGCATTTACCATAACCGAAATATCACAAAAATCTGGGGATCTGATACGTGATAAACGAGTTTCATAACTATAGAAGTGATAGCCAAAATTAATGGCAAATTAATGTGTATCAACTCAGACAAATAATTGCTTACGATATAATTGCTTAAATATACTTATATTGTTTTTAGCGGTTACGTTTTTTAATTGTTTATTTTCTACGAGATTTGTATAAAGGTACCCGGGTACATTGAAGTAAAAAATGTGTACTTTTTTTGCCAATCACATAAGACTTATACATCAGCTCAAAAAGGTATTTAGCATTTATAAATAATTTTGATTTGATTAGATAAATAGTTATTTGTAAAGGTATGTTTTATCATTACACACACAATATACATATGCATCTGCTACAAAAGCTTAAAGACGCTTTTTGTTACTTAAAGAATTGGCGGCTGGCTTGAGTGTCATCTTGTTGTGGCAGCAGAAACTTTTAAATAAAATTCTTTATTTACTAAAACTCACATTTATTGTCACTTACTTTTAAATATTTTTTTCTTTTTTGTTTTTAAACTTTTACTGCTTCGTTGTATGTTTTCGAAAGCGTTGTAGAGGGAAATTTCGATCAAAGTTAAAAACTAAAAGTTTACACATGACAGTGGAAGTATATTAATATTCCAAGCCTATGCTCTTATAGGGTATGCAAATAAATTTTGAAATATATTTCTAATGGCAAATAAATCAAAAAATATATCTTAAATAAGATAGAAAAAAAACAAGCTCCTAAGGCCATAAATTCTATCATCCACAATAAGGTAATGGTGAAACTTTTGTAAACTTAAGTAATCTTAACACCATTTATCGTTACAAGATGCTGTTTGACATGCGATTTTGTGGCGATTTTTAAACCATTTAACACACAAGTGGCTGATTACATACCCCAGTTAAAAGTCTAATTATGTATTCCTAACGGATATCAATTTAATCTAAAGAAACAAAATTAAAAGGTGATACAGCCATTGATTTCACTTAAAAAAATTAATAATAATAAAATTTTAATATTTTAACGTTAGCAACTATTCTTCGCCATCACTCCTCACTCCTTCTACGACTACAAAAAGAATACTCAAGAATTTCGCTGAATTTTTCTATTCATTGTTGACCTGATAATTTAACGGTTCTTATAATAAAATTATATATTTATTTACATACGTATGTATGTATGTGTATGTGTGTGTGGGTATTAACATACTTTTACAAGTACAAGTGTCAGTCTGTATGTCAGTCTGTCTTTTTTGTCTGATTGTTTATCTTAAACAGCCCTGGGAATGTAGGAGAGCACTTATGAAATCTTTTCTCTTCTTCTGTTTTTTTTTTCTATAATTTTATGTTAATTTTGATATTTTATGCGTCTCTAAAGATGCTGTTGAGAAGATGTTGTCTACTCGTATGTGTTACGTTGTTATTCTCACACTCACTCCCACACATTTGCATACAAAAATTCATATTTTTATTTAATCTTAAGTACGTGTACACGACTATATATTATATTTGTATGGGTATGTCTCATATCTGTATTTGTGTAAATATTAAAACCATGTTTATTTCGTGTTGGCAACATTTTATACAAATTTTTATGTGCAAAAATATAAAATATTTACAGCAGTGTGTTGAAAAATAGCAGAATCAAAAATATTTTTTCGGGTATCTCTCATATATGTAAATCCTCACTCGCAAAAACACTTTCATTGTCATCCTTATATATATATACAAACAAATGTGTGTTTGTTTGTATCTAAGTATATATGTATGTCTGTTTGAACCGATTTTCTTGAAATTTTCACTGTATCATGCTATATGCCTGAGAGGAGACATAGACTACATTTATTTCGATAGGGTTAGGTGGAGAGGTACCCCCTATACAAATCAAATAATTATAATCGCAAATTTAAACAAATATATCAGCCAGGGTCATAAAATTTTGCCGCCAATTACTTTCGAATGAAACTGATTTATTGGGAAAAATGTAGGGCAAATATAATCAGGGGAAGAGGTACCCCCATACGAAGCAAATTTTAATTATTGTTTATCTAAAAAACTATTATAGCGACAGTCTTTAAATTTTGTTCCAATCACTTTTCTATGAAACTAATTTACTGGAATAAATTTAGGACAACTAAGCAGAATCTTCAGTGCCTTTCAGGAAGGAATAAATGATTGAGTTTTGACCGGAATGGGACAAAATGAGGAAAAAGGGTAACAATGTAACTAAGATAGCATTTAAAATAATGATTAAGATGGGGGCAGAGAACACCGGGTTTTAACTAGTATTTATATAAGAACGAACTAAAACTCTTCATTTTCACTTTTTTGTATATAAACTAATGCTATACTTAATGTAGGCTACTGCACGGTCTGCCGAGGCAGCCATTTGAATGAAATTATTTTCCATTATTAACCGGAAGGATTGTACTTTCAAATAAAAAAGAAATTTGAGAAAATATTCAGTAGTTTTTTTATAGCATTTTCAAAAAAAAAAAAAAATTTTTGGCGGACCCTATATATAAAATGAATGTGTATCAGAGTAGGAAGAATGCTCGAATTAAATTCGTTCGTATAGAACGATTCTTCTTGAAAGTCGAATTTTAAGAGAATTTAAAATACGACTCGTGCGAAGAAACAAAAACAAAGGAATTTAAAAATAAAATTCGAAACGCAAACTAAGCATCAAAACGAGTTGTAAACGAGTTGGTCGCTGCACACAAAATATACATACATACACATATACAAATGTACTAGTATTACGCATTTAATCTTACACAAACCACATTTACTGAGATGTATTGCTCGTTGTCGATACTTTTTTGCTCAGTTTTAATTCGTTCGCAGTATAAAATTCGTGCTCACGAGTTAGAGAACAAAACATGTAAGCATAAATTTAAAAAATTTTAAATTTGTGCTCAAGAGTCGAGCAAAAAATATGATTCGTGCTCACGAATTAAAAAATAAAACTTAAGGGCACGAGTCATAAAACGAGCGATCCAAAGAAATTTCTGTTCACGAACCGAGTTCTTACGTGCTATGATGTGTATGCATGTTTTCTTTTTTTTTTCTTTTTCTTTTTCTGTATACAGCAAAAAAGTAAAAACAATTATGTATTTGGAAATTGTTATAGAGTATTTTTCGAAAGAATTATGGGCAAACTTTAATGTTCGGGCTTGAGCAGAACTGATTGAAATGAATAAGAACAGTAAAAGTGTTAATTAAGAAGTTAAGTTAGAATGATAGCAGAATACTTTACAGCACCAAGCATTCCAGGTCTGAATCGTAGCGAGAACAGGGCAAATTTTCATCATGATTTCGTATTTTAAATATATAAAGAGTTTCACCTTACTCGAGTCAACCAAACTAAGGAGAAAAAACTGCTCGCACAGTGAAGTTTAACCTGGCTAGTGTCGAACATCATTACGCAAAAGCTGCAGATATACATCAACATGTGCCTCAGCATCATATGACCAATATTCTGACCTACCAATATCAGCAACACTGATGTCTAAAGGTTGACTAACGCGAAGACATCAGAAAGAAGCCGGATAGTATCACAAGAATGGCACTGGAATGGATGGAGTCCTCAGATTTCAAGATGACACCGTCCGACAAAAAAATAAGGAGAAGGCTTAAAAACAACAGTAGCCAACCAAGTTACATGTGGATGTTTTGATGAAAAAATATCAAGGAGTAATGGAAAAAAATACATACTGATTGTTGAAAGATAACCTGTGGGCTATTTTTTGAAAAAACTAAGAGTTAGTAAAATGGGTAAATATAAATATATAGTATCGGGTGGGCCATCTGTCGGTTTAAATTTGAACCAGCGGTTATTTCGAATCTGGCAATACTTATGTTATTCTATTCTGTCACAAAATTCAAAATATTATTTCCACTGAACGAAACGAATCGAGTTACGGTTGAGCAACGTTGGGATTTATTGGAAATTTATTTCAAAAACAAAAACAATTGGTCGGAAATTGCAAGAAAATGTCGTACAAAATTTTTGTACAGTGCTCGGTATATGTAAGTTTATTGCTAAAGTTCGTGAAACTGGTTTCAATGTTGTAAGCCTGATCGTTCAGTGCGTACACCCGAAAACGTCGTTGCTGTGGTTGAAAGTGTGAGTGAGAATCCATCAATATCAACCCGACATCGTTCTCAAGAATTTAACTTTTCTCGCACCAGCTTACGTCAAATTTTGCGAAAAGATATCGGTATGACGCCTTACAAAGTTCAATTGGTTCAAGAGCTTAGCTAGATGGCCCAACGAGAAACTGCACGATGGTGTCGATTTTGCCAAAAAAAAAGCATCTTTGGGTGTGAAGCTCATCATCTTGGTGGGTACGTTAATAAGCAAAATTGCTGATTTGTGACTCAGAAAACCCAAACGCAGTCTTACAGAAGTCTTTGGTGCGGACGACGCGACCATTGCGGTCAATGGAGACACCTATCAAACCACGATAACCGATTTTTTGTGCTCGCTCTTCATGGTATTGATGTGAACAATGTTTGGTTTCAACAGAATGGTGCAACTTGTCACACATCTCATGTCACATTCGATTTATTGCGTCAAACGTTTGATGGCCGTTTAATTAGCCGAAATTGTGATGTTAGTTGGCTGCCAAGTAGCTGCCATTTGACACCGTTGGACTATTTTCTGTGGTGCGCCAACAAAGCAGAGACAATTGAGCATTTGAAGGCCAACATTTATGATGCCATTGCCGAGATATGACCCCATACAATCGAAAAAGATCTCAAAAATTGGTCCGATCAAATGAGGTACTGTGACGATAGTCGCGGCAGCCATATGAATGAAATAATATCTCATTTCTAACCAAAACAGTAGTACTTCACAACAAAAAATAAATGTGACAAAATTCCAAACCGTTTTTGTTTAAATTTAAACTTTAAAATGGCCAAACCGATATAACTGAATATAAACTAGTTTATGCAATTGCTTTTTTCTAGGTCTTGATTTTTGCATTTTTTTATTTGAGTTTTCAAAACCTATGTATAGACAACGTAGACACACATATATGTGTGTATATGTGTCTTTTCTAATTCAAGTAGTTCTTAGGCTGCTATTTTCAAATTCACAACTACATCTTCTACATTCCCTCATTCCAATTACATACATATGTCTATATATGTATATGTACTTGTATATATAAATAATAAATTTACATAATCTGAACAAGAAGCAGTAGCAGTAATAACAACATCAAAATACCATAAGCGTTTGAGATACACAGACTTTTTCACTTCTTTTATCCGATTATGTGGGATTTTTTCGTCTTTCTTGTTTTGCAAATACATATTTTTGGAGACTTTCGTCTTCTTCTTTTTCGTCTAATTTTTTTTTTCAATTGATACATTTTCATTTTATAATTTTTGTTTTTTTAATATGGTTTATTTCGCTTTTACATACTTAACCTCCTGCTTTTAATTTGGTTTAAATATGTTAATAAATATTGAAGAAATTGAAAATATTGCTTCCGTTTCATTTCTTTTGGAAATTTTCAGAAAAAAATAAAAACAATTTTTTATCATTAAATAAGTTCATAACCAACCTCATAATGTCAGTTGTTGGAGAGAGAGAACATAAAAATTAAAATTCCATAAAATACGAGAAAGAAGAAAATAATTTTACTCGTTTTACGATACAACTTTTTTTCTCAATTTTTTTACTGCCGATATTGTAGGGCGGTTGGTGCACTATACTGCTGTTGCCATCCATATTAATAAAGGCAATGTGCAACTAAACTAAATGGCTTTGACTATGGAAGTACATCCACAAATTTGTGGATTATTGTAATATGCACTCCACAAAATACAAGAAAAGAACAGACACTTTGTGCTCCTCTTCCTACTGAAATAAATGAAAAACCAATTCAATTATAAAAAGAGAAATGTTTATGAGCTTATGTGGAGCGAGAAAAAAAGCAATTTGTTGCAACAAGAACAAAAAAATGCATAATCATCTCAAACAGCTACATGTTACGTACGCATCTCTGACAATGGAAAAAAAAAAAACAAAAATCAATAGAAACTTTTGTTAACAGATGATTACAAAAAGGCACATAAAAAAGGAAGATAGAGAGAGAGAGAGATATAACATATTTTTTAAGTTCATATTAGCATTTATAGTCTTTATATAAATTTTAAACATTGTTTTTTTATTAAATTTTATAAATTACTAGTTAATAGCTGGTATTCTTCGCTACTCCCGTCTTAATTACTATATTAAATGCTATCTTAGCTGTTTACGTTCTTCAGACAAGCACACATTCTTTTTTATACAGTATACATAGACATGTATAGAGAGCTTTTATCCGGTGTGCTTTGTGCAATACCAACTTTTTGGCTAATGTTTATAGATAACGAAACCTCAATAGTTATCGTTCTCCACATATACAAAATCCAAGACGCCAAGTTACTGACTCATAATGTGTATTGTTCACGAAATTGTTTGAACCCAATACAAAAATTAGTATTTACTTTATATTGGAGGCACCACGTCCACTTGTCCGCCCACTTTTTTACTGATGATTTTTATTATACGAAATTATTTAGACCAAATACTTAAACTTTAGCTTTAACCATTTTCGAGATATAAATAAATCAATATTTAGTTTGTATGAGAGGTACCACGCCCACTTGTTCAACTTTTCCCACTTTTTGTCTCTTGATTTGCATTGACTGTGAATCTATTTGGGTCAAATTAAGCGAATCTGGCTATTACTGCCTTGTATGGGCGTGGCATCGGACAGTTCGCATTTTTATATTCTATATAGCCTATAGTTCCTTCCAGGCATACAGAGAGATTCTGTAAAAATTTTAAAAAGTTCGATTCAGCCATTTAGTCGTCTATAGACTTCAAACACACATAGACATAAATACATACAAACAAAAACACATTAATTTTTATATATAATATCTACATGTTTCAGTTTTAAATGTACTTTTTTAGCGCTGAAATATCGAGGTTCTAAACCTTATTGGCGTTACATATTTAGTTATACAGAGAATTTACAATGTGCTTCTCCAGATAGTAGCTTCTAGGGATACACCTGAAGAAAAAGTTACATTGATGCCATAAGCACTTAAACGACGGCAGGCTACACGCCTAGACGACTACAATTGTCGTTAGCAACATTTGTAGTCGTGTAGTCAGTTACTTTAATATATTGGAAACGATATCATAATAATCAGCTGATTCAATAAAAGTTGACGTTTTAATACATACAATTTAAAATTACAACTACAACTACTTCTTTATATTTTTACTAACTATTTTTGTTATTTTCATTAAACTGTGTTATACATTTTAGTTTTCTTCGCCATTTTAGCGCCACAGGTTCAAGTTTAAGCATTTAAGATAGCCTGTAGTTACTTCCAGGAAGAACCCGTAAAAATTTCAAGCTAATCGGCTTCGCTTTTTTAGTCATCAAACTAACACACATTCAATTTTATATATAAGATATATGTGTATGTAGATAGCTTTTACCCGGTGTGCTTTCTGCAGTACCCCTACAAATTTTTGGCCTAAGTGTATAGACAACGAAGCTTAAATAGTTGTCAGTCTCCACAAATGGAAAAATCAATATTTAATGTTAATGGAAGCTGCGATGCCCACTTATCCAATCTCGCCCAGTTACTGACTGATTATGTATATTGCTCACGATGTTGTTTAAACCTCTTATAAGCTTTTACTATCACCCTTCTTAATATATACTAAAATTAATATTTACTTTGTATGGCCGTGGCACCACACAGTTGGAATTTTTAAATAACATAAATGGAGATACTGTAAAAATTTCGGCAAAATCGGTTCAGCCGTTTAGCTGCACATTCATTTTTATATATACGATTTTATAACGCAAGAACATATACATTTATTTTTTAACACTTTTTGATTATCAATACTTTTATAGCATTTTAATTTTATATACTTTATTTTTTTAATTTTGTAGCCAAGCAAAATGAAAATAAGCCTAAGTTCGCTACAGCAAGAAAAGTAATCGTGTAGCTGGGTAGTTGTGTTGCTATCAAAATAATAGCGTTCATATCAACGTACCGCCGTCTACGTGTTAATAGCATGAATAAACAATACAACAAAGTAACAATGTGACTATTAATTAATTAATTAATTTAATAAAAGTAATAGTTAGTTGCAAGGAAAACAGTTTAATGATCAACTTTTGACTACTTTTTTCGATGTTGTTTCGATAACAGGTCAGCGTTTGTCATACGATTGGTCCAAAATATTCGGGCTATTTTTCGCAAACACTTGTTCATATAGACCTTTGTTTGACAATATGAACTCTGTTACCTTCCACTTTACACTAAAAGTCAAGACGGTAACCCGAATTCTACTAGCGTCGTCTGCATACAAATGTTGTTTCAGGTGCCATTGAATTACACTAAAAGCCGCGATTTTTGTCTGCCGAAAATCTGAACACCGGCACAAGAGGAAAATGCAAGATATATAGTATAGCCTTGTTCCACAGATGTATTGTTTTTAAAGGCCCTGTTTTCATCCCCTTTAAAGCTTAAGTTGCTCGTTCCGGTAGAGTTCCTTTAGATGGGTATCGAATGCTCTTTCAAAGTCTACAAAAGTTATAAATAAGATTGTAGATTTCTCTGTAAGCAAACCAGCAAATGCTTGTTTCACAACAACGCTTGAAGGACTAAGTCGGTCTTGTTAAAATTTGGAATAAATATTGATCAAGCTTGCGAAAGTTCATTAGGTGTGTTTGACTTTGACTTGGGAGAGATTTCAATTGGAGGAAAACGGGAAATATCAGTGTCCTTTCTTCTAAAATTACACGTATTTTTTTGCTTTTACAAGCAAAGCTTGAAGCAAGTAATTACGGTATATTAAGGAAACAAAAAATAAATAGAGGTGCGCATTAAGCTCAAAATTAACTCAACAGGGTGAGTGGGCGAGCACAACTCATATGAAATAATTTTTACTTTCGTACATTTCAACAAATATATAAGCAAAGAACTTCTAACGTTGTCTTAGCATTTTTGTGATAAATACAAATATGTGGCACAGAAACGGATACGACCAAAGTGGATTTTATCGTCCATATAGTGTTATAATTTTTTACTAATATTTAGGAGAAGTTTTTGACTGTTTGTCAATGTATTTTAAAAATAAAATTAAAATAATTATAATAAAGCAAATATCAAATATAATTTTAAATTTTTATACAAAGATATCCGCACAATGCCGGGTGGGAAGAGCTAGTATAATATAAATACTCTTTTAAAATTAAGCATACCATCTTATAGATTCTATGGCACAAATTACAGATATCGTCATGTGGTGGCCATATACTGGGAACCGTGTAGCTGTAATAGAGCTTTTCAAGTATAGAATGTAGAACAGCGACAGGCAAAAGATTAACTCGAGCAAACTTTCCCTTTTGCTCTCACAGAGAGAAACAAAGGGAAGATAAGTAGAAAATACAGACGGAGTAAAAGTATTTAAATAATGATGTTATTAAAAATTGTACTTAACATATTTGATTAATTTTCAATTTCGTTTTAATTTGGTGTTTGTCCTAATTGGTTTTAGTTGTTGTTTTTCTTTATTATATTTGTAAATCTTTTTTGTTGTTTTTCGGTAACATTATTTTTCTTCTCTATTTTGTTGTTGTTGTTTTGAATTATATTGTTAGTGCGTTTGTCGTTTGTTTGAATGTAAACTTTAAATGTGTACACAACCATTTGTGTACGAATAAGAATGTAATTCTTTTACAGCTTAGTCTGAGAGGCAAACTCTCAAACTACTTTCCTAATTGTAAAATACAGTGGTATACGTTTGCCTGTCACTGATATAGATTTAAAAAAGCCGCTGAATGAACTACGCTGATAACTTTGACAAAAAAATCGTGTTTAAAGATTAAAAATTGTTTAATGTACTGGAAAATATAACAGTCGTCTAAAGAAATATCTGAGTTCATCTACGAAAAAATCGCCAACCAGTTGCAGTTACTGGCCCACCGACTTAAATTTGCATCAACAATTATTTGTGCAGCAATTTATGATTGGCCAATGCGGTCATTTCGAGTTAGATTTTTATATACAATTTTTATATACAATTGCACCTGAACCGCTAAAGTAAGTCAACTCGAAATTTGTAAAGAAACCCATTTTTTGTATCTCTTTTTAAAACTTTTTCTGCACAGATTTGCACCGCTGAGGACACTGGTATGGTATTATATCACAAGAAGGGGCAACAAGAGTAGAGAATATTACGTAAGATTTTTGAAGTGGATAGATATGGCCGCTGTATATTGTTTTCTACTAAAAAATTAAAATTGACAAATTTTGAGTTGGCTCACTTTGGCGGTACAAATGCCATAAATCAATAAATAGTTATGTAAAAACCACAGTGTATTCGGTGACGACACACCAACAAAATATAACAACAACCATACAATAAATTGTACAACTCAGTAGGGATACACGAGATAGTAAATATTAACATAATACAGCAATCTCTTTTTTTCGAGATGGGTAGTAAAATTTTTTATTTTGCTTTATTTTTGGATTCTGGCGCAATTGCTATAATTTTTAATTTTGTATTAATTAATTTTTATTAGTTGGAAAAGGTATGTACATCTGTTTCATAAAACAAATAGAAAATTTTGTATATCTTTAAAAAGGTCACAACCAATTCAATTTTATTACGTTAAATATTATTTTGATTTATTTCTTTTTTGCATATACATACGAAAAAGCATTAATATTTTGTGCTTATTTTCTTATGGAAAATAAAGTTGCCTTCCCTTTTCCTCCAGCTGAATTGCAAATTGTTGTAAACAACGAAAAATAGCTGATTTTCCCCTTTTTTAGCTGTCATTGGTGTCCTCACTGTCTATACTGTGGTAAAAACTCTCTATTTCTCTATTTTTAATTTAATTTAATTTATTGAGTTTCATATATGGTATGTGTAACCATCACTTCTGGCCACATTAATACATATTTACGTAGCACATTGAGTTTGAATTTCGAGCACAAGTTAAATATGAAGAAGAGGTAATGCTTATCGACTTGTGCTACCTTACACACAAGGGAAATAGTTCTTTTTGTATATCTTGAAAGCGGTTAAAACTAAATTTTCTGAATTTGGTTTGAAGGACTTCGTAGTCAATACAAATCGTTAGTCAAAAAATGGGCTGATTTGGACAAGTGGGTGTGCTACCTCCCATTCAAACTATATATTGATTTTTGCATATCTTGAAAACGGTTAAAATGTAAGTTTCAGAATATGGTCTAAATGACTTTGTAGTCAATACAAAATATTAGTCAAAAAATGAGTAGAATTTGATAAGTTACTCACACGTAATATGCATAAGTGTTTGTATATCTTGAGAGCGGTATTATTAAAAGTTTCTTAATTTAGTTCAAACAATGTTGTGGACAATACATATCATCAGTCAAAAATTGGGATATGCAAAGCAATACCCGGTTTGCTTTGCCCAATATCCGTTTATCCAATTTTTCCCGCTATGGCTGATATGGGAAAATAACGAGCTTCAATTGTATATATAGTATGAATGGAAGATCCCACACCCACATAAAAATTATGTCTTAAACCTAGGACCGTAACCTTAGTCGATTCGACAAACATCGCCTTTATTTTCATATGCAGCTTTTTATTTGACTACGAGATCAACTTGAACTCTTCAGTATTCTCTGTCGCCAGTATTCTCTTCTAATGAGCATTCACATTTCTTCAGTAAGTATTATGTTCTTTTAGTTATAAAGCTCGTGATAGTTGATTTGTGTAACTTTCAATCTTATGTTTTGTTATATTTTGAATAAATATGCTTTTTTTGGAGAACGAAAATGAGTTTTAAATAAGATTTAATTGATGATTTTAAGTAACTAAAAGCAAGATTTGCGGTTTTTCTCCCTATTAAAAGCATATAATGACAAACACAATATCCACGAAATGTGGTAAGAGCGTAGGCAGCACACATGGAAGAAGCGTGCAACAAATGCTAATAGGAAACGAATATATATGTATATTTATATTTTTATATTATTTACTTACTATATAGTTTATTCTCTTTAACATGAACTGAATTTGTGGATTTCAATATAAATTTTTTGTTTTTTGGGTTTTTTTTGCTAATTGAAGTAGTTAATCTCAATAGTGTCTCCTACAATATGTTCCTAATAAATATTTAAAACAAACTATTTATTCTTAAATAAAAAAGGTACATATCTTGTTTAATTTCTATTCAAAATAAAGTTAAAAAGCTACTTTTAACAATACAATTGACTTCGTATATAGGCACAGTCAAAATTGGTTGTAAATGTATGCTAGTCGTTTCGACTAATGGGTAGTGTTTATGTATAAAAAAATTATAAAAATAAATAAAAAAATATTTTACTTTGTCATACTAAAGCAATGGTACGAAAACAATTCATACCTCTTCTGGCATTTCTTCTCAATTATTTATATTTAAGACCATTTGTATTATTTTCAATTAAAGGCAAGTAAATAAATATTTTTTTTACGCTCTTGCCTTTATTAAAATATATTCTCAAAATTCCTTCTACTCTTAGTTATGATTTCAATAAACATCCAAGAATGTTTCATTTTCTCTTAACAGATTCATAAAAAAAAATTGTATTTAATTTTCGTGCCAGTAAGAAAGCAACATTTACTGCCAAAATGGCAGTAAAATAATAAGAAACCAATTTATCCTCAACTTGCCAAGATCTTTAGTAATAGTCATCTAGTGTTGGGAAGACGATTTTCATTATAAAAATTGCAAAAAAAAAAAAATGAAGTGAAGTGAAATCATAAATCATAATAAACCATATTTATCCATAAACAAAATCTTTTATTACAGTGTAATGAAAAAGTAAACAATTTCTACTTTAATTATAAAATATTAATACAATGAAAAAATATATACGCATTTTTTTAGTTTTTGCACAAACAAATTGACTAATTATCAGTTAAGACAGACGGACATGCAATTTCTATTGTACGATATAAATGAATTATTAGGTGACTAGAGTGAGTAGAGTGAGTAGTGATTAATTTATTAGCCACTTCATTTTCAAAAGTAAACCACTTTTCTCTTTTGTTTTCTTATGCTGTCTTTTCTTAATTTATATTATAAAATATTTGATTTTTGTTATTGCTATTGTTCTTGTTTTAGCTTTTGTTGTCATAGCTAACATTTATGAAACTCTAGAGTATTTAAAATAATTTGCAAACCATAAATTTAATAGAAAAAATACACAATAAAATATTATATTTTAATATTAAAAAAAGAAAAAAAAAGAAATATTTACACACATACACACATACACACACACACGCATACACACATTCTGAAATTTGTAGTAAAATAAGAATATCTGTGTGTTTGTATGTTTAAGTGTATGTGTGTGCTTAACCATAAAATATAAACAAAATTTTCTGTAGCAAAAACAATAACAACAGCAACAACATTTAAATGCCATCAAAATCAACCAGGAAACATAAATTTTACATAAAATTTAAATTCATAAGCTTCTTTTAGTTATTGTTATTTTACAGCAGCAACAATAACAACAACAATAGAATAAACACATATACGACAACAACAAAAAAAAAACAAAACAATGAGAAAAAGTAAAACAGACACAGACACACCGACATAAGATATAAAATTACACTCGCAATTGAATGAATAGAGCAGCGAAATATTATCTCGTAAAAAGGCATCGAACAAGAAAAAAAAACACTATGAAGCCAGGAAACTTTTTACTCAATTTCACAACAAGTGTAGGCTAGTAGGATAATTATATTCGGTCAATTCCTATAATTCTGCTGGAGACCCTACAGCTGCTTTTGCAGTTTCTCAAGCTGTTTCATGAGTGTAAAGATAAAGGGCTTCAAAACTAGCTAAATATGATATAAAACAAAATAAAATAAAATAAAATAAAATTTTGCGTCCTTTGAAATTCTACATATATGGTGGGTCAAACTGTATAGATGAAAAAAAGACTGAATAGTTGTGTGGTAAAAATAAAATTTACGCGAAATTTTAAAAAACTTTTCAGAAGAAACCATAGGTCTAAAAGCAAGACCTATCCTGCTCAAATCGACCAAAAGATATTCTGCTCCTATTATTAGATATGTACGTATGTGTCAAATTTAAAGAAGTGATATCTACCATACATTTTACACCGTCTGTAGAAAACGCTTTGACGGCTAAATCAGAAATTATAAGCTATTATCCAGGGCTTGCAAGTATGTTCACTCATTTCCTTTACCAATGAAAGTAAAAAAGACCAATGAAAGTAAAGGAAATGAGTGAACATACTTGCAAGCCCTGGATAAGTTGGTGACCGCTATCCTTATTTTTTTTATCGTTGTAGATGTAGAATCATTGGCATCATACATTACTTACGCAGGTGGTCTAATTTACTACATGCAGGATATCCAGGATGCTCTGGCCTTCCCTGTTCATGGAAAGGACCAAAGCCCTCCCGACTTTTATGATGTATTCGATTACGCTTTTTTGACGTATGTATGATTGTACTTATATCTGAGCGTATAGGTTACCCTTGTTATTACTTCTGTAGGAGCTGTCTGGATGATTCTTCTGGTACATCACTTTCTTCGTGACTGTCCCGTTCTACGGGAGCTTAACTAAGGCATCTTGCTGCATGTCTTTTCCATGATCTGCACTGTGTCACTGACAAATCTGGTGAATTTTGTCAGAAGTATCGGTTGGCTATCGCTATGACCAAGTTATTTGCAGCGTGCTAAAAGTTCTACACTGATGGCTAAGACTTGCACTTATAGATTTTACTCTAAAAAGTGTCTGAAACGATTGTAAAACCAGATACCTCCAATACGTATACCATTTCTTCCACACCAATTTAAATGATATATAAAATATAAAAGATGTTTATCGACTTCTACAAAAAAAAAATCAGTTTAAAATTGCAATAGGCAACCATGTATATTGTCGGTCACATAAGGGTTAACATGTGTGACTTTGAAAGAGTTGTAGTCAATTGAGGTCGTAGTAATCAAAGGAGGTATCTTAGGACCTACCTCATACCTCCGAAATGCTAACATGCAGTCTGACATACGTCAACATTCGCTGAGTATCTATTAAGACCCGCAGGTAACAAGTTGGTATTTGCAAGACTAAAGGCCTGATTGAAGCAACGGAGAATGAAGATTAATGAGAAAAAATTCCCATTGCGTAGGGAGTCTTGCCCATATGTTCGTATAAACAAACAAATAATCCCCCAGAATTCTAAATTTAAATATTTAAGAATATATATTGACTGCTGGCTTTCACGAATTAACTGTAACCTTCTGGCTCAATAACAGCAGCTCATAATACATTTAATATATAAAACTACTAATTGACATGGCTTCACATACAAATTTTTACTCTTTCAGCTGTTTTAATGGGCCAATGATTCAATGCAAAAATTACTTTTTTCATGTCATTCAAGCATCAATTTGGAAAAGTAATATTAGCTTTCAGTCTCCCGGTTTGAACTGATGTGGATAAATGCTGCTGCCTCCAAATGTTTGGAAGTTGTTGCTTGAGCGGTGTATAAGCGCTATTTGAATTTGAGAATAATCTTCATGGATTAATGCCTTTGAATATTTATTGATGTACACTTCTGAATTACACTGCACATGCCGTTAAATTTAGTTAAAAATGTATGGACAGGTCGGCATATACCGTCGTTGCAGTCGATAACTTGTTTGTTCATTGACAAAGTGAGAATAAATAGAAGATATTACATGCCATCTGAGTGTTCCAAAGAATGACAAGTCTTACTAGGTAAGTAGATTGAAGGAAAAAGAAATTTAAATAGAGTCTCAGGTCCGCAGACATATATCTAGGCCAGAGTTCAGCCTCTTGTGCACTTGCTATTCAATCTATTAAAAAGAAAAACAAAATCGTCCTATTCAGTACCTGATAAACTTCTTACTGTTAGCTAATTCCCGTAGCGTCTTCCATTGGAGACACCTACGATGAGAAATGTATGGAAAAGTGCCAACACAGATGAATTGCAACTATATCTTTCATCATCTTCACCATAAGCTATATAAATACTGTGCAATACTAAGCCCATGCAATTCAGGTGTACTGTAAAATCAAGTGTCTCTTGCTCAGTCTTAATAAGCTCCCCGGCTTGTTCCAGTTGAAATCGCATAAAATTTCTTCTTAATTCTCCTTGTAATTCTCGAACTAAACCTCACTTCTTTAAATCAGATTTTATTACCGCGAAGGGCTTTAGGCCCTCCAAGTTTACTGTTAACACTTCCCTGGCTTTAACTAAAAGTTCATTTGCTCTAACGTTCCCTGTCAGCCAATGTTTGCCCTGCACTGTTTTTTTAAACTATTAAATGCCATCGTAGACTTCAGCACTGTTCTGTATATCATTCTACTGGTCAAGATAGTAAGTGTTGCCCTTTCGGTATCAACGAGAATAGGTATTAACGGACGTTGTTGCCGTGTTCACCACAATTTAGGTTATCTTCTCTGTTATTTTACGGACTTTGCTTGGAAATGACTGGTTTGAATTTAGAAATTATAAAAGAGCACTATTACTACCATATAACCTCACTTGAGTACATTCGAGTATACCGACACACATCTTATATGGAATAATGGAATGTTAAAAATCAACAGGAGAGTAAAAGAGCGTGAAGACATCCAATTCGAAAACATTTCAAGGAAGCCGGGCAGAAAAGCGAAACGAAATACTGAAAAAGAAACGTTAACGAAAAAAAAGCTCTAAAATTATGACAAAATATTTAAAACACGCTTTGACAAAATATCATCATAAACTTTAAGTACAGGAAGGAAGGATGGTGGTGGAGCGAGAATAGGGAATAAATAAATACAATAATGTGGCCCATATTCACCCTTAACTCAAAAAAGTGAATTCTTTTCCTTTAAATTTCTCAGCAACTGACAAATTAGGTAGAAAAGAAATCGGTAAAGTAGTCGAAGTTTCAATTTAAAAATCTAGTTATTTTGGAAATTGACATTAAGAAAGCGAAGCGGATGATGTTGGGGAAGGTAACGCAATAGATGGTAACTGTATCATACAGTGTACAAAAAGCTATAAAGAAAAACTGTTTACGACAATTAAATTTTAACAAAAAAAAAAAAAAAAGATTTTTCTTGTAAGATAAAGCCAAAAGCAAAGAACAGTATTTTTAAAATAAAAAACTAAGATTTTTATTAAGAAATATTTATTTTTTTACATTTTATATCGCAGACCTTCATACGATATTAAAGAGAAAGAGTAATAAAATGTTTTAATTTCATTTATATTACGACGATTGCGGTTATAGCTCTTGTTGTTTCTTATTTTTTATTTTAAAATTGTTTTTAGCACCAGTTGGCGTTAATTACCAATTTACTCGTTTTTATCTGTCTGTCACAGTTAACTTTGACTCAGCTTTTAACAAGACTTAAGAAGATTTTATAGTTTTCTTCACCCAACTTTTGAATTGTTAAAATATAAAATGGATAATAATTGTCAAAATAACACTCATCGTAATTCATATTTGTTGAAATCTTTAATATGAATTTTTAAAGATATCAATTTTGTCTGGTGTAATTTTGTCCAGCATCCAAAGAAGAATGTGTGCGTGTGGCAAGCCTCTTTTCTGCCGTTCATCTGAATACATCCAGTATCGAACAGTGCCATATGCACGTTGTTTTACGATGAAGTCCATTAAACATCTGAGCTTTTGTTTGAACACTCGCGCTGTAACGTTGTGACGATCGCTTGATGATTGACCGGGATGCAATAACTGCGTAATCTTTGGCCATTTTGGATTGCAAGTAAACGTCACAAACAGATCCGGCCATCCATAATTACGCACGTAAGTCAAATCGTCCTGGGAGTACTCGTGCATGTGTCTTGGACTGCCAATGTATGTCGATGGCAAAATTGTGAGTCGACCAATATCTGTCACATCTGCGTCACTACAGTCTTAAACAGTTTTATAAGCTCATTGTGTTCGTGCAACATTTGTTGCAATTGCTGGACTATTTCTCTTTTCGTTGTATTAAATACAGCACAACTCCGATTTATTTCATCATCTGAATTTCCAAGAAAGTATATTTGAATGCGCCAACAGTGATCCAGCAAGACGAAAAATTTTCCCATGATTCTGTATAGTTGGACGGAGAAGATGTATTTAATTTTAACGGAAATTTGCGAACTCATAAATAAACGTTTTTAAAATGTAAAAACGTAACAACATACGAGTATACGCTTTCGAAAATCGTTTATTAAAGGAAATAAAAATGTTTTCTACACAATTTCTAATAATATGTCTCTCTCGGAAATGGCCTCTCTTAATAAAAATTTTATATTAAAAAGTCTTGAGTAGGATCCTCTAGTTTTAGAAATTTAGAAATTTAGGTATAAAATAACAAAGTGATGTTGCAATATGGCAACAAAATTGCTGCATATTTCTTAAAATCAATCCAAAACAGGTACTACAGATTCCATTACATCCGGAAAACTTCACCCTTATGTGCGGTTTACACGATGTTGGCATTATTTGACCTTATTTCGTTCATAATGAAGCCCTAACTTACATTGTGGTCAATGGAGATCGTTACAGCACCATGAGCAATAATTTATTGTTTAAAATTGTGGAAGACATTGGTCCGAGCGCGATATGTTGTAACAAGATGGTGCTACGCGACACACAGCGACTGCCGCCATGGACTTATTGAAATCGAAATTTGGCAATTAATTGATTTAAAGAAATTGATTTATCATTTGGCCTCTCACTTATTGCCTGTGAAGCCAAGTACAGTCGCTGCTTAATATTGATAAACAATTCGCGCATTGAAGGGCGAAACACAGTCAGCAATGTTCGAAAAATGGCCTAAAATCATTTTCAAATATTAATGCGATGCATTGATTTTTCGAATAAAAATATGTTTCGGATTGAAATTTAATCGTTTATATATTCTTTTGCAACTTAAAATTCTACCGGGTTTAAAAATCCACCCTATATAAATGCCTTTTTAATCGGCTTGTACTTAATGACAGATGCTGCTGTTATCTTTTGAAGAGTAAAAAGGAGAAACAAGATCTTTAAAAAGATAAGTAAAAAAATAGGAGATAGAACAGAAGCTATCGGAACTTCTGAGACTAATTGTAATTCATTAAATAAAGCCTCTTTTGTAGCAAATTATTATAGAAAATTTGATTAGAATTTCGAGCAATGATTATAGGCACCAAAAGCAAATATTTCGAAATTAGCGCCCTATAGCATCATATAATCAACGTTTTATTCCCTCCAAAGCGTGTATAGCTTCTTCTGAAAAAATCGTATTTGCAATTCACATTAGAGTTGACTGTAGTCTCCATAACTCTGAAAAGTGTTTTTGGGTAGCGTTTATAGACTGAAAAGTGATAATATGGAACGAAGCACTTTAAGGTTGTCTCATAGAAGTGTAAGCTGGTTTATGTTATTTATTATTAATTCCTTTAACGCCCTATCCGAGAATCACAACAATTTTCTTTTAGTTGTGTCTGTCTGAAGCTAATACTTTTATTTGTCTCCAAGCTGTCCTATAGACAGCAGTTTCTTTTATTACCTGTCTCCTACAAATGGTGATGGTCCTCCAACTCTTCAGCTTCTTTATGAACTCCATTCATTCGTCACTTTCGCTATGTCGTCATGGAGTCATCTTTCTTTCTTCGCTTTATTTTCTTTTTTTATTGAGATATCGTAAGTTCTTTACCATTAGGAATGTTTGGTCATAATATCTGGCTGGAATATTTTCAGAATTTCAGCGTCGTAGACTCCACGGCCAGCTTAGCTACAATTTAGATCCTGCCTTAAGAGCGAATTAAAGATGTGTATGAAAATCTCCTGAAGACGAGAAGAACTCCTTCTTTAAACAAATACCACGAAAATTTGGATACGACAGATTTAGATTATTCCTAATAACGACCAGAAAACCCTTAAAATACCTGTAATATACAGTCATGCATTGCGAAAGTCGAATGGTGACTGACCAAGAGATGATTTTGAAAAACGAAACTTATTTGTTGAAGACTTGAAGCAGGTTTTTACTTCGAATACTGCATACTATGATGTGGAACTGTCACCTTAAGAACCACGGTCTAATGCACCTTCGATATTAGAGGTGTATGGCATTGGAAGTAGAGATTGCAAATCGATTACAATCGTAATCTTAATTGCGATTAATTGCGCCATTTAATCGTAAACATAATCCCACTGTTAATCGTGCGATTATATATAATCACAAAAATACGTTAAAATCCCATAATGCCAATGTAAGAAAGAATAATCCTTTTGTAAGACTGAATAAGGTATTGTTTGGAAGAATTATCATCCATGAATTTATTGAACAGTATCGATTTTTAATTTCTATCTCCACTTTGTAATGTCCTATTGCCAGTTGAAGCTCTTTGCAGCTCAAATGCAAGTATTACACAAGCTGAAGGGTCGCTGTCATATTTGTACGAGAACTTGATCCACAACAAACAGATATTTCTAAAAATATGTTATTAGCTATTAAGACTAGGATAGATAAAAGACAACAAACGTTTATTTAATTATTCTTATTATTTATTTAATTATTGTTATTATTTATTTAATTATTCTAGACATTGACTTAAACGCTTATATGGATTTGAAAATTGAATGAAATATAATGTTTGTGATGATAAGTAATATCAATTGGTAAAGCTCTACAAAGATTAAAAGATCACATATATCTTTACTACACAAAGCTCTTCAAACGGTGAAGCGATCTTCAATAGAATGCGAAAGAGCATTTTCAATAGCAGGCATTTCACTACAGGAATACAATCTCGTCTTAGTAACTAATCATTTGATGAGTTCATTTTGTTTAAGTTATGTTTACATTATCGAACTTGTACCGGTAAAGTGAGTGAGTCAACTTAAAATTTTAAAATATTCAGTAGTGACAAAAAACGTATCTGTTTAATATGACTATTGTTTACAAAATACTATTTGTGGAATAATAAGTATCGCGTGAGCCATTTAAAAGTTTAAATTTAAAAAAGCAATAAAATAAAAACCGTTTGAAATTTTGCAAACAATTGTTCCGCTTCTAATTGCAAACAACTGTTCCGGTTAGAAATGAAATATTATTTCATTCATATGGCTGCCGCGACTGTCCTCACAGTACCCCATTCGATCTGACCAACTTTCGAAAACTTTTTCGAGTGTATGAGGTCGTAACTCGGCAATGGCATTACGAAAAATGCACATTTGTCTCTGGTTTGTCGACAAAACAATTGCGTTTAACGGCACCCCACAGAAAATAGTCCAACGGTGGCAAATCACAGCTTCTTGGTGGCTAACTGACATCATCATTTCGGTGAATTAAATGGCCATCAAACCTTTGACGCAATAAATCGATTGTGACATCGTTCACATCAATACCGTGAAAAGCGGACAATAAAAAATCTTTTATCATGGTGCGATAGGTGTCTCCATTGACTGTAATGGTTGCTGCGTCCTCATTTTCAAAGCAGTATGAGCCAATAATGCCTACGGTTCACAAGCCGCACAGGCCGGTTCACAAGCCGCACGAACAGTCATCCGTAATGAGTGCATTGGCTTCTGTAAGACTATATTTGACATCCGAAAATATGATTTTTGAAATGTTTTGATTTCATTTTTTGATATTTTTGCAATTTCCACCAATTGTCTTTGTTTTGGAAATACATTTTTAATAAATCCCAATGTTGCACACGCATAACAGTGGAGATAATATACAGAATTTTGTGACAATAGAATAACCTAAGTATTGTCAAATTCGAAATAAACGCTGGTTAAAATTTAAGCCGATAGATGGCCCACCAGATATATTTTGTTTTTGTTTTGTTTCGTTAATTAAAAAGATATATATTGTAGTTTTGTTTAAAATATACTGCGATTAATCGATAATCGCGG
The DNA here is from genome assembly GCA_023159175.1 of Wohlfahrtia magnifica. NCBI lineage: Eukaryota > Metazoa > Arthropoda > Insecta > Diptera > Sarcophagidae > Wohlfahrtia > Wohlfahrtia magnifica. The sequence goes on from JAKWBJ010000061.1 coordinate 4,473,520, forward strand.
TTAACGAACTTTTTTTATCATATGAAAAACTGCGATTAAATGCAAACCCTAAACCAAAGAATTCACCCGGGATTGATAAAATCAGCAATAAAATGATTATAGAGCTGTCCCGTTTGGCGATTAAGATTAATTCTCTTCATATTTTACAGTGGTGTTCCTTAAAATAGAGCAACCTTTATGTAAACTTTTGAATTAGAAAAAATTTTAAAAAAGTGAAAAAAGTTTCTTTTTCTTTTCTATAAGTTTTAATACTAACAAAATAGAAAACAAACAAAAAAATATTCAATGATTAAAATTAAAAATGGTAGAGAAAAAAGTAAATTTTGTGGTGAGAATTAGAGCAGAGTCACCTAGATTTGTTATCTGAAATGTAATAATTGCATATATTAAATACAATAATTGGTATTTAGTATTATAAATTACCTTAGTATTTGATAGAAAAGTCATTATTTTTTATTACAGCTAAGCAACGCCTTTTCATTGGGTCCACAGGTTTTTGACAAGTGTCAACTTGAATGTTTTCTCATGCTTGCTTAATACATGTCCATAGTTCGTTCTTGTTAGATGTAGTTTTTGATGACCGATGACTTGTTGTGAATATTTGCCATAAATTCTCAATAGGATTTAAGTCTAGCGATTGAGAAGGCCAGCTTAAAACCTCGTCTTTAAATTGTTTTTTCGCTAGCTTGGATATGGGTTTCGGGTCATTGTCTTGCTGAAATACCCATCGAGACGGCATTTCACACTTAGCATAAAGCAGCATGTTGCTGTTTAGTATTTTAGTATAATATATTGCGTCCACTCTGTTTTCGATTCCAAAAAGAGGCCCAGTTCCACCGTATGAGTAACAGTCCCATACCATAATATTTCCACCATCGTGTTTGATTGCTTTAATGTATATTGTGTACTGAATTCGGTTTTGGGAGGTCTTCGCACGAGAAGGCTACTTCTGTCAGAATTAAACATGTTAACTTTTGTCTCATATTTGTCTACAGACCAGCTCAAATGTTTATCAGCAAAATCCAATCTTTGCTTTGTGTGTCTCTCTCTAAGATATGGAACCTTGAGTGTACTTTTTGTCTTTAAATTGTTTTTGTTGATCCTCTTTTACATGGCGTACAAGTTTTCTCTTTAAATGAGCGGTTACTTAAGATTTCTTTCCTCTGGTTGCGGGTTTGTATTGGTATTTCACAGTATTCTCTACCATTTTGAGCTATACTTCGAAAACTTTAGCCTTCATTATGAAGCTTTTTTTTAATTAAATCTCTTAGTTGTTAGCTACAATATTTGCCTCTGTCCACTTTGTACGCTAAATGCTAATTATTTACTAAGATTACTTAGAAATTGTAACACTAGAGTGTACCAATCTTTTATTCAAAATTAAAACAAAAATTAAAAACAAAAAGCAGAACACAATTTCTTAAATTTATATGTTTATTTTAACTGTTTTTAACTGTCACAATTTTATGGAACACCTCTTGTCTCTATTTGTAGTAAAAAAACACTTATTTTGAAATCACTGATACAATTATTGTAAAAAATAACGCCATTTTATCTATCAAGAAACCTACAAAAATAAATTCAGTTGAATTTTTCACTTAGGTCTTACTTTACGAGATTTTAAAAGTATTTTTAAAGTAACTAAAAAATATGTGGCTCTAATTTAAATAACACCACTATATGTGATTTTTAAACTAAGGGTGTTTAAGGGTGTTGTTTATAGAGGTATAGAACTTTAAGTTGCAATAAAACAACGATGGATTATTCGATTGACATGAATTTTATTTATCCGAAAGATAATCTGGTGGCATTACATTTTAAATATGATTTCTGGCATATGACCGCCACGGCTGGCGCGGATGTAGTCCAATCTAGATGTCCAATTTTTGATGACTTTTTCCAACATTTGTGGCCATATCGGCAATAATACGGCGAATGTTGTCGTCCAAATAGTCAAGCGTTCGTGGCTTTACCGCATAGACCAATGACTTTACATAGCCCCACAGAAAGTTGTCTAGCGGTGTTAAATCACAAGATCTTGGAGGCCAATTCACAGGTCCAAAACGTGAAATTAGGCGGTCACCAAACGTTTATATCAATAAATCTATTGTGGCACGAGCTGCGGATATGTTACGTCGTTGAAACCACATCTCCTGGACATCATGGTTATTCAATTCAGGAATGAAAAAGTTAGTAATCATGGCTCTATACCGATCACCATTGACTGTAACGTTCTCGCCACCATAGTTTTTGAAAGAGTTCAGACCAATGATTCCACCAGCCCATAAAGTGCACCAAACAATCAGTTTTTCTGGATGTAACGGTGTTTCCATATACACTTGAGGATTAACTTCACTCCAAATGCGGCAGTTTTGTTTGTTGACATAGCTATTCAACCAGAAGTGCGCTTCATTGCCAAACCAAACTGAGAATAAATCACTTGACAGTTGTTCAATCGGTCGCCATCTTGAAAAGTAATGCCAACTTGAAGTTCTATACCTCTATAAAAAACACACTTTACATAGAATATGAGCCTGTTGTCTTATACATTCAAGATGTTTGAAAAAGTTGTAATAAACAAAATAAAATAAACAACCAAATTATCCCGCAAAGCTCTAAGGATAAATACTTGGGAATACATCTTGAAAATAATCCAAATGAAAATAGTGGCGATTCAATTAAATTGGGTAATTAATACAAGCTCTGTGTTTAGCTTGGGCTGTAAACTCCTTCTTTATTATGCGATATTGAAACCAATTTGCTACTACGAACTAGAGCTGCTGAGACGTGTTTTAACTAATTAGAGGTCAACCCGAAACACTCCACAATAATGCTGGCTACAGCAGAGTGAGAAGAAGAGATACTGCGGACCTAATACGCAGAAGAGCGAGGATAATCTAAAATTAGTACCAAAAGTTTCGTCCATATAGGTTTGACCTGCACCGGCTGGACTAAATTTGTATAATTTCAAGTTTTATGATCCAATTTAATAAAATATTGTTACGTTGTTACCTTTTTAAAAACGTGTTTTTATGAGTTCGTAGATTGTAGTTAAAATAAAATAAATTCTGTGTTTAGTTTTAATTAAAAATCCTTTATTCAACAGTTATGTGCACTATTGCTTGTAATCTTTTTATAGGCAATAACAATTTTTATTTTTAATTACTCTGTCTGTTTACAACTTTGTAAACAACAACAATTACTCGACAGATCTCTCTACTTAAAGATCTTCCAACCCGATCGTAGTTATAAATTAGGTTCGATCACAACCTTTTCAACCAGAGGTTATCCACACTTAACTCTCTTTACTGAGTTAGCTCCAACTGGTTTTTACTTCACTACTAGCTTCACGAGTTTACTCCTTATAAACTCTCTTTACACCAATAACACATTCGCTGAGTTAACTTTACTTAAACTGCACTCGCTGGGTTTACACACATAAACTGATTGCTGTTCACATCGATGTGCTTTTTATATGGCTGAGTAAACAACACATCGAAAGCTCTCGAATCTCTCATTCATGTAGATTCCATTTCTTTCTTTTAATTTCTTTTTAGTTCTTTTGTAGCCATGCGTATGTAAACGTCTACCTCTTTCAGCTCTTAGTATTTGTTGTTGCTTGTTTATTGTCTGTTACTTGTTTTCTTTACTGTTTAATTATTGTTGTTGCCGTGTTATTTTTATTTACTTTGTCTCTGCTAATGGTTGTTGTTGTGTATTTGGTTATTTGTAAACAACACGTATAGTTGTTGTTACAGCTTTTGTTTATTTATTTTAGCGACGTAATAAGCGCTGTGATGCCCAACCTTATTTTCGTAACAATATCAAAAAAACAGGGGAACAAATTGATTAATTATATTTTTGTTATTTTATTTTAAGTCAACGTTTGGACGGACACTCTTATAAAGAGACCCTGTATAATAGGAATAACTATTTTAAAAGAAGTTCAATTACTAAAAGTAAAGCTGTTCCTCTATTGCGCAACAATATATATATTTTATTTATTTCTTAAAATTCTGCAAATTTATTTATTCACTAGGGGCAAGGAACAAGTCCTCTTATCTCAATAATAATGGCAGATATTTTTGTTTTTTTTTTCGTTTTTTTGCTAAATATAAATATTTTTCAGTTCAACAGCCTTTGCAAATATAAAATTTATTCTCCCTCCACCATTTATTTGTTGAGTGAAATTATTATCTGCAGAGAAGATAAAAGATCAACGCGCATTTGAGACAGGAGTACAGGAGTATAATCGTAAAATAAAATGTTTTCGTAATTCCCAAGTCGTTGATGATGAAGTTGCAAAACATTACAAGTAACTCATACTTATACCGATGTCCCATAGTGCAAAAATATGATACGCGTGTGTAAGGAACATGAAGGAATGTGTATTAGTAGTGTCTGGAATTTTGAAAACATTCAAAAGCATACACATACACACGCACTTACAAATGTGTGTACATATCGATACACACATGTGTGTTTGAGTATTACGCGTATGCGTGTAAATGTATTTGTAATGGCAATGGTAATGGAATAAAATTAAAAAACAGAAACTTCTTTCTTGCACAACATGAAATATTCTCGTATTTTGTATACTTTTTTCTGTTTAGAAACATTATACGTATGTAAGTATATATGAACTGGCTGGCAACTACAACCAGTAATATAACGATGGCAAAAACATGAGTAATAAAGTTTAAGTTTTAACCACCATGAAGGATTTTCTCAATATTTTTTTTCCTTTTTACACATTTTTTACTGATGACACGTACCAACTGAGTCAGCAGTTAGTCAGTCATTCCAGTCGTGCTTTTCATACTTTACAAAGTGTTCTTGCATATGTATGCCACGTATCCCTACTAAACAAACGCCTTCTTCTGTGGGGAAAGGATTGTGGAGGAAATGGGGGAGTCTATTAAAATAAAATTCCAACTTACTAAACTTTTTCTTTCTTATAAATTAGAAGTTAAAGCCATACTAGTGTGTGCGTGTAGATGGGAAAAAACTGGAAAAAAAATGTTTAATGTTTTGAATTTATTTTAATCGCATTATATGCGAAGTCTTTCTAGTCACAGGAACACAACAAAAATTAAAGCAATAAATTTCAATTGCTGTACTAATTTTGGCTTTTAATGTTCTCCAGTCCATTATATTGTATTTTATTTCCACACGATTTTTTTTCTGACATTGGCAATAAAATTTTAAGTGCGTTTCCTAAGTATGAAGAAAAAATTGCTTGTAAAGAAAATTATTTTTTAATTTTTAATTTATTTTTTATTTAAAAAGCAAATAAATTTTCAAATACATTTCATGCATCATTTCCCCTTTTTTATTAAAATAATAATTATTTTGCCTCTTCAAGGTGATACAGACACACAAGTCATGGTTAGAGGAAATTGTCAGTAATTGATATAATTTAACAGCCAATTTGATTTTCAATTAAACTTTTTAAATATTTGGTTACAAGTGAATGAGAAAAAGGAAAGCCTCTGTAAATCTATAATTATTCGAAAGGAACATTATGAAGAACTTTTTTGCTTTCAAATAAGACATGTGAAGCTAATTAATAATTTTTGTCAAACGCAGTTTTTGAACAAATATTTTCACCTTAAAATACAGCTTTAAATCTAGCTCTAGTAACATATATAGAATGCAAAACCAATATTAGTACACTCGATAAAAATAAGAAAATTTACAAAATAGGTATCCTATAAATCGACCGCTAGACGATAGAGTATTCACATAATGGATAACAAAAACCGTATTCGTACAGATGGCAATGCCATATTTTTCTTGTTGTTAACGTAAGTTATAAACTCTATTTTATTTGTGTGGTTCCCCGTTTTTATTATTGCAGTCTGTATTTTCATAAAATGTCATAGTCAGTTGAATTATTATGAAAAGTTGGGAAAATTCAACATGGGCAGCAAATCAAGTGAGCTTTCAGATGAACAACGAAAAATAGTAATAGATCTACACATTGATGGAAAATATTTACGGTAAATTGTCAAAATAATAAGGCGCAGTGCTTCTACGATCCAATACGTGGTGTAGAAATATAAAAAAAACCGGACAATTTAAAAAATCGCAGCGAAATGTAAAGCGGTGCAAATTAACAAGAAGACAGTGCTCATTTCTACATCGCAAAATTGCCTTCGATCCTTCTATAACTAGCGTTACACTGACTGTAAGCTTGGAACGGAATTTTGGAATTCACGTTACACTTCACTGTACGAATACGGTTTTTGTTATCCAATATGCGAATACTACGCCATCTAGCGCTCGATTTATATGTATTTTGTCATAAAAACAATAGACACAAGATTTTTAAAAATGTGCTTATGCGTTGAATATATTGTAATTTTCTTATTTTGATCGGGTGTACGAATATTGGTTTTGCATACTGTATGTATAAATAAGTAGATACTGCATCACATAACTTTTTAAAAGCTTTAAAAACTACTATTCTGTGGTGTTACATATTTGACAAACTTGAGTTTACTAAATTTTCTATATATATACGTATATGCGTCGACATGCGTTGCCGTGTGACGATATACGGCATTTTACTGTTTATGGAAATAATATTCAACATGTCTTTTTTACTGCTTTATTTTTACTTGCGACCATTACAGTGCTTTGTGTTCGTACTAGGAAAATAGGTTGTGTGAAGGAGGAAACAGGGCATTCGATTTGGATGTACTCATGTCGTATGTGGCAGGCAAGACTTTCGAATCAAAATTGTTGCACAAACAAAGAGTGCGACTAAAGTACGATTTTTCTTTAAATTGCGCTGTGTCATTCGCTGGACAAAAGGATGCGCTCTACGTGTATCAAAAAAAAAAAAAAAAAAAAAACAAAAGGAAGGCAGAAATAGTATAATGATCCGATATAGTTCGGTGATAGTTTGGTGCACATTTACATATAATATATGCGTGTGACTGCACATGGTGATTGATTGCGGCAAATAGCTCAACTTATTGGCCTTCTGAAGTTGTGCTTCTTGAATAGCGCAGCCATGACGAATTATGATCATTGAAATCACCAGCAACAACAATTTCACTATTCGGACAATTCGCAAGGATATTCGGTTTGGAATTGAAAAGAGAATCGAGGGCAGATATAGTAACCTCTCTTCCCGCGTTTTAGCTTTTGTAGAGAAACCATAAATGCAAAACGTGTTTCCTTATTCTAAACTTAGTCTATTATTAAGCTTTATTAGTTACTTCCTACTTCCTACTTTGCTTCCTAAGCAAAACAAAATAAAAAAATAAAAAAAATAAAACTGTTTTATTAACAACCATACGGTAGCGAATTTGAAGGACGTTGTCACTATGATATATTCATCGGTGATTATCATCACAATATCAGTATCAGATCGAAATTGAAATTAATCATGAAATTATCATAAACAAAAAATATCATTGATGAATCCTCGTGACAGTGAGCCAAACAAAGGGACTTACTATAAAAAACTAATTTTAGCGACATTGTCTTTTATGATTCACCTTCATGCTGAAATTTAGCGAATTTGTCTGTTATAAGTCCACTACATACTGAACGATGCAGAATTTTGTTCGCTACACATCCCCGTTAACGAATAAAACACAATGATTTTTGAGGATATTGTCTGGTAGAACTCACCAATAAACGGCAGCCTGCATGACAAATACAACCTCTGTCATCATTGAAAATTTTGACAATTACTTTAAACAGTCAAGAAAATTCTAAGTTAGTTATCAATGTTTTACGATCAATATTTGTCACGATAATTCATTATGACGTTCGCCACTGGCATCTTATATTAGTAAAGGACATAGAAGCCAAATCTGATAAAAATATAAATGTAGAAAAAGACACGTTATATTCGTATTATAAAATATTAAAAATCGTTAAATATAAAATAGATACGACTTTTAATAAATAGGATACCTAAGTTTGGCGTAGACTATGACAAAGCAAAAGTAAAACCTTAAAAGCGTCGAATTGAAAAGAAGCATAGTCAGCAAAACTTGCTTCTTTCTGCACACATTAGCGAACAATAGAGAGCACATGTGTAGAAGTTTAACCGAAAAGTTCTTGCAAAAATAAAAATACTCAAGAAGACTACAATAAATGCTCTAAATATTTAAGACAAAAATGCTTGTACATTTTCTTTCATATATTTGTAAATTATTTTCAAATACAAAAGCTTAAATTAAAATCAAAAGCTTTTCTCTTATTCTGCAGATACCATATTTTCAGTTTTTAAGCCCATTTGTCCTTGTGTCACATTACTTTTTTTGTAAACGGATCTCATGCAAATTTTCAAATTATAATTTAATAAATTTATGTCCAAATAAAAAAATGTATTTTCTTTTAAATAAAAATTCTATCCTTTTCTGGATTTTAAGTTTTTATTTTACTTTTGCTCAGACACACACACTTTAAAACAAATCTAATTAGAGAATTAATTTTTCACAAAAACTCTGGTTATTATTTACACTTTTGGGGGTCTTTGCGAGTAGTATGTGCTAGAAATTTGTATTTTTTTATTTTTATTTAAAAGTGTCAGAATGGTATGTTTGCCTGACAATACGTAGACATAAAAATAAAATCCGACTCCCCTATGACTTCCAAGCAACAGCAACAACAACAAAAATCGCAAATAGATATTTTCTATTTCTATGAAGACAAAAACAAAACAGAAAAATATATGAATAAAATGAAATATAATTTAATTTTCTAGAAAATTTCAAACGCACTTAAATTCCATTTGTATTCCAGCACACATTCATCTGAGAATGAAAATTTTTTTTATTTGAATCTCAAGAAAATTCTATTTCGAAAGCCTTTCATATCAAGAGATTGAAATTATTAATTCAATACAAAGAAAGAGTCATTGACATGAGATTTGGTTTGAAATCCTAAAATTCATTACATTTGAGGGGGGGCTGGTAGAATGGCTGGAAGTTGAAGTTGATTCTTTAACAAGCAAATCAAATGTATGAAGAAAAATAACAATTTTTGTCCACTTTTAATGCAATTATTGAGATAAAAAATAAATAAAAACAAGAACACAAGTCATTGGCTATCCAGAAGTGTGTGTTGAAGTGATACGAGTGCTTTTCAAATTTGAAGAAGAAAATCTACTTTTAAAATTTGAAAACAGTTATTATTGGAACATGTAATTTAATTTTCTGAGATACATTTAATGGAACCATGACAAATTGAGTTAATTTCTTATCTAAAAGCTGTAGACAAAGAAAGGCAGTTTAATAATTCCGTGACTCTATATTTCTAATTCGGCACTTATTGTTTCTGTTGACTGCTAAAAGTACCGCCAAAAGTTGAGCAAGCTACGTCCCTTAATTTGATTTTGGCATCCATTGAAAACAGAAAAACTCATTATCTTTAATAGAACTGAATTTTGAGTGCTGATTAAAGAAGTGGTGGTTTCTTTCAAGACAAAAAGAAAGCTTATTTAACACTCTTGGAAATTTGAGCCATCAATTTCAATGTGTCTTCCGATGTGTATGTATCGGAGAACTGCACAGTTATTGCTTTTCATGATTAAATCATGCACTAAAATTCTTATACAAAATCATGCTCATACTGCCGGACGCTCATTTTGGGTAGTTATAATATATGCAATCAAAAATGTATTATTCACATCATTCATGTAACATATTTTTTATTGCCTGTTATTCATCGTGCAGTAAAATTCGCAATCATATGTAATTATTTAACGAAACTCGACGATTGATAAAATCGAAGTCGTACTCATAGCTGCCAGATTTGACGATTAATCGTCATTTTGACGATTTTTTAACAAAATTTTGGCATAATGGCGATTGACGTTTTTTACCTCTAAAATGCTGCTCTAAAAGTATTAATAACTCTTTGTAGGTGAAATAACTCGCTTACTTCTTCTGATTTTTGCTTGAGCTCAATGTTAAGGGCGAATAACACTATCAAGCAGACGTAAACTGCATTATAGTAGTATTGGTGGAATGTTTATTTATGCTTTTAGCATGCACTAGTCAATACAGTATTCAAGCATGAGTTTTGTTTTAAACTTGTGAAGTGAAGTACATATGTCGTTGTCGGACGAAACATTAAGAGCAATATCGTCAAAGAAATTCAGTTCTCTACCACAGTAATGCATTTTTTTTTAAGTGTTTTCTGTCTGTATTTGGATTTTGCTCCTTGTATTTTTCGATTAAAACTTTGTACTGCTGGTCCTTAAAAACTCTGTTGTTGTAATCATCACATTTTACATCCCAAAGCGCAGGCAGAGAACGATAAACTATCTACAGCTCAATTATTTGCTTTTCCTTTTGAATTTCTGCCATCGTTATGCCACAAAATTCCAAAAACAAATGAAAATTATTCGTTCTCCGATGTTGTTGATGCTATAAAATTGCAAAAAAAAATTTGAAAATTGATCAAGCAACGCCATACACTTTTCAATCAGCTGTTTCAAGCAAAAGAAATATAAAATTTTTTGATTTTGCTTCCAGTATTGTCGGTGTAAAACAAACATACAAATTTCACTAATACTACTATAATGCAGTTTCCATCTGCGTGATAGTGTATTTAGCACTTTAATAAAGAATAAGGCCTGGAACAGAATAAAGCAGTTGTAGTAGCAAACTGAAGCCTATTAGTGGAGCAAGAAAAAATTCGAACAGAATATTGAAGACTTCTATATGGTTGCCGAGAATAATATGTGATTTTTTTTAACAAAATAAGCAAATATTTAACATTACTATCTAATAAATTTCTAAAAATGGAGTTAATCGATTTGGCAAATGAGGTATTCTTTTGTACGTTGCTTCAAGCAGGCACTAAAAATATATAATTTATTGTATGTTCTGTAATAGGTACTGTAAATAAAAGTTGAAAACACTAAAAACTTGACTGAAACTGGAATGACAATATTTTTAAAATTTATCGGAAAAATTACGATTTTCTGCAAATTTCATCTGGCAGCCCTGGTCGTACTGACGAACGCTTCGTTTGGGTAGATGTGCTTCGTATGATCGAACATGTTTTCCTTACATGCTTGAGTAAACGATATTGCCGTTGAATAGAATCCAAGCGTAAGAATTAAGTAAATTTGTCAAGTTAGCTTGTCAGATTATTATTACCGAAAAGAAAAATCAACTTGGGCCTAAAATCTATAGACAGCTTATTATTTTTACACTCATATTTAAACATTTTTAAAATAAAATTTTTTTTTTTTTGGTTAAATGTACATATTTTTACTCCTGCTTTATTATTTAATGTAATACAATACGAATTGAATTTTTTGTTTATTAATTTTAAATTTTTTTAGAATATTTTTAGTTTTATAAGTTGTTTTTTTTTTGTTAAATATACATAGTGATTATAGATTTATTACCCTTATGTTTATCCGATGAATTGAATTTTTTGTGTATTGAAGTTATTTTTGTTGTTCCAAATTATTATTTGTTCATTATACACATATTACATGCAAGACTTGAAAATAAAGATCACTTTGTTGCAATGACGTCTCTTTGCTTCTGTTTCTATTTAATATCATTGTGGTGCGCTTGCTCATATGTATGTTTAGCTTTTTTGATTTATTCTTCATACAAATAGTTGTAGCCGATCCAAAAAAAACTTTTTGCCCTTTTGTTTCATTCACTATACAAATATTATTTATTGATTCAAACCAACAAACACCCTAAATAATTGGTGCGATGCAACTCGTGAACATAGACGCACGTTTTTAAGATGATGAATGATGAAATACAATATACATAGCAATCCTAACACATACTTAGTATACAACATGAATGCTCTTACTTATTTGTCATATGAATACAATAATTTTTTTACTCGAAATCTAGTCTTCTAACTTTAAACATTATATTAGAAGCTTTAATATTTCATAAATAAAATGTATACAAAAGAAAACACAGAGTTTTCATCAGGTTATGGGCCCATGACCCTATTGTGCAGTGAAAGTTTAAATTAATTCAAGATAATTTACTTATTGAAGCCTAATAATGAGTGCTCCAGTGGTCCAAATAGAGAAGTTGGATGACAACAATTATGATAGTTGGTAAATCCAAATCAGGAGCGTGTTAGAGCATAGTGGTTACTGGAAGATAGTTTTTGGAATGATCAAGAAACCAAATTATGCGGCAGCTAGTTCGAAAATATTCACACCTAGCTTGGAAGAAACTAGAGGAAACTCGAGGTCCGATACAGAAGGTTTCTCTGTACCAGAGGTTCGTTAATCTCAAAATGCTGCTTTCTAAAGTGTGTGAGAAGTTAAACGAAGTTGGCAGAGCTTTTGGTGACAAGAAATCTAACAGCAGCAAGAAGAATTAAAGGTTTTTTGTGTGGTGTACAGGGACATTATGCGAGCAAATGCGATAAAAGAAAAAAATGAAAAAGCACAGGCAATGTCCATCTTAGCAACGATTGATATTTCAGCCTATGACCGGTCGATAGCGGTGCTACGTCGCACACGTGCAACAATCGTGCATTGTTTCACAACTATAAAGCACACATCGAAATTATACTTTTGGCTAGCGACTAACACATAAATTCAGTTAGTATAGGTGATGTACACTTAAAATATAAAGAATTTAATATTGCCCTTTAAAATGTACTGTTCTCTCCACTATTACATGCAAATATCATTTCTGTCAGTAAGGTTGTTGATAAAGGTCTAACTGTAAAATCAATGTAATGGAAAACGGATGACAATTAGACCACCAAACGGTGACATTATTTTACAGGCATTATGAAAAAAATAATGTGTTCGAATTCAAAGACACTTATGCAGAAGAAGGGTTGTTTTCTATAAATAATAACAACAGTGTTATATGGCACAATAGATAAGGCCATCTAAATATTAAGAGTTTGTATGGTCTTTTAAATAAGTGTATGGTAAAAAGCATGAAACTGAATTTCAAAAATGGTGTTAACTGCAGAACATGTATGCTCAGTAAGATTCACTTGTTACCATTTCCACGAAAGTCTCAAACGAGAACCAAAGAATTACTGGAATTAGTTCATTGCGATGTGTGCGGTCCGTTTAAGGAGAAGTCCATCGGTGGATCCAAATATTTTGTGACTTTCATAGATGACAAGTCAAGAAGAATTTTCGTATACTTCCTTGCATATAAGAGCGAAGTATTTGAGAAGTTTAAACTTTTTAAGGCTATGGTGGAACATCAAACTGATTCTAAAATTAAGTCGATAAGGACAGATAACGCCGGAGAAGTCGTTAATTCTGATTTTAATACATTTTTGCAAAAAGAGGGCATCAGCCGAAAATTAAGCGTTCCATATGCATCACAACAGAGCGGAGTGGCAGAACGTGCGAACAGAACATTGGTGGAAATGGCAATATCAATGATGGTGCACGCTAAAGTCCAAAAGAGTTTATGGGTAGAGGTAGTGAACACTGCTGTTTATATAAGAAACAGGTGTTCAACTCGTCAGATCCAAAGTAAGACGCCATATGAATTATGGACAGGAAGTGTTCAGCATTTTAGAACTTTTGAATCATGTGCAATTGCCCTAGATAAGCCAGCCGGTAAATCCAAGTTTGATGCTAAAGGTAAGCAATTCATAATGGTTGGATATTCCACAACAACCAAAGCATATCGTTTATATGACACCAGTAAAAACAAAGTTTTTGAACACCGTGATGTATTATTCTATGAGAATATTTTTGATAACTGCGATGGCGATGATACGAAATGTTCTTCAGATGATTTCTGGACTCTTGCTTCTAATTCTCAGAATGTGCACATAGTTGATGATGATGAAAACAGTAGTCATGAGGATCATGAGGATTGTTTTAACACAACTGATGAGTATGAAGAGATTAATGATGAACACCAAAATGAAGACGTATTTTTAAGTGAACGTTCTAGAGGACCAGGTTGGCCAATAATTATTCGAATAGGTAGAGCACGCAGGCCAAGAAAACAGTATAGTGAATTAAATAACGCTGTAGATGAAAATGTGCCACAGATAGCAGAAAATGGATTGACGCTATGAACGTTGAATTCGATGCTCTTAAAAAGAATAAAACATGGTCCTTGGTGAACCTTCCTAGAGGGCGTAAAGCGATTCCGTACAAATGGGTGTATGCCATTAAGAGGAATGTTAATGGTGACATAGAAAGGTATAAGGCGCGCTTTGTGGCAAAAGGTTGCAATCAACGCCTTGGTATTGATTTTCAAGAAACGTTTTCACCAGTCGTACGTTATTTCACTATTAGAATTATTTGGCTTTGGCAGTTAGAAAATGTTTCTTCATCAAATTGATGTAAGTACTGCTTATCTTAACAGTAATTTGCAAGACGAATTATATATGCAACAACCAGTGAAATTCGTGGATAGACGATATCCGAATAAAGTTTTACAACTGCATAAGGCAATTTATTGACAAAAACAAAGTGGAAAAGAGTGGAATACTCTTCGTAATATAAATTTTATTCCATGCGATAATGAGCCTTGTTTATACAAAGGTAAGCAAAAAGGAAAACCTTTACTAATAGCTGTTTATGAAAATGACTTGATAATAGGCTGCGATGATGAATCGGTTATCATAGATATCAAAAGAAATATCTCGGAGCAATTTATCATCAGTGATAAAGGGATGGAAATTGAGCGAGAGGGTAAAGTTGGTTCAATAAAGTTATATCAAAGTCAATATATACGTGATGTATTGAAACAGTACGGTATGGAAGACTGTAAGCCGGTTGCTGTACCCTTGGAAGCAGGATATCAGGTTAACTGCGATATCAACTGTGAGAAAGTTGATCAACAAGAATACCAATCACTAGTGGGAACTTTAATATATCTTGCGATTTCCTCAAGACCAGACGTTTTGCATTCAATATCAAAAATTGCTCAGCGAAGTAAAGACTCGCATAAAGAGCATATGAAACAATTGAAATACATACTTCGTTATCTGGCTGGAATTATTGTTCTGAATTGACCTGAATTGAGCAGAAAGGAACAACATTGAAATGCTTTGTCGATGCTGGTTGGGGTGGTAACTCCATTGATAGGAAATCTTTTACTGGCTTTAGCAGTACAGAGGCTGAATACATGGCGGTTTCGGATGTGGCAAAAGAAGCAGTTTATTTAAGGCGACTTCTAAATGAAGTTGGTGACATCGTAGATGATTCTGTAGTAATCCATGTCGATAACCAAGGTGCTCAAAAATTGACTGAAAACCCAGTGTATTATAAGCGCAGTAAGCATATCGATATTTAGTTTCGGAGCAAAGAGATAAAGCTAAAATACTGCCCAACTAGTGAGATGAATGCTGATGTGATGACCAAAAAGCAAAAAGAATTTGAAGTAAATTAATTTGTTTTCTTTCTTATAAAACAACATTCATGTTGAGGAGGAGTGATGAAATATATAGAAATCCTAGCACATACTTAGTATACAACATGAATGCTGTTACTTATTTGTCATTTGAATACAATAAGTTTTTCATTCGGAATCTAGTCTTTTGACTTTAAACATTATATTAGACGTTTTAATATTTCATAAATAAAATTTATACAAAAGAAAACACATAGTTTTCAACAGTGAGTGTGTATGAACGATTTTTATTCAACAACTGCAGTACTCTAGTTATGTATCATGTATCATTCCTGTATTTTATGTTTCATTCCTTTCAATAAAACAAAAATGTATGAAATTATATTGGACAATCTAAAAATGAATGTGCATGAAACAGCCTAGAGTATAAGCATTTCAACTCAGTGAAATTGCGTTACGATTTACTTGTATAAAAAGCCTCAGCACAGTGAGGACCGTTTCTAAAGATTGTTTAATGATGTTCCGAGTTAATCCTAGTGAGTATTGTAAATGTGAATGACATACCTGAGCCTAAAAAATGAATTAAGACAATGGACTGATTTGAATAAACTTGCTTTATAGCAGACTAAGATAGAGTTATCGGTCGTCAAAGTCATAGCACAGTTTTTGTAAAAGAAAATATAACGAACGAATGTTATTTCGAGCTTTTAGACAAATTTAGTAGTTAAGGAGAAATGGATCTCATCTAATGAAAAAATGCTTAAATAAGGTTTTTTTACGGTAAATTCAGATCAAACGAACGCGTCATCATTGCAGCAAACTACTATTTTGAGGGCCTTGGTATATATGTATTAGGAAGATCGATTATTAAACTTTATTCAAAAACCGGTTTTCGATTATTTCGAAAAGATATATCATTTAAAACCGGTTATCAGTCAAAAATCAAACAAATAACCGTTTAATCGGTTCTTCTATTAAAATAAAATACCTTTCAATTCCTGTTGCTTTATTTCATCAAACTGATCATACCATATTTGATTCCGGCAGCATATTGTACATTCTAACAAATACGCTAGAACAACTTTCGACCTTTTTAGGCTTTAGCGGATATTATGTTCTCGATAACACAATGTGCTAATATTTCATCAAGTGATCCATTTTTGACAGTGTATTTTGTAACAGTGTTGTTTACCAGAGCCTTGGAACTACTCGTTATAGATTCAAGTTTTTCATGTTGCACAGTTACGTCTAATATGTCTAATAAGACATGGTGTTGAAGATTCTTTGTGGCTTAGTATTTTAGGACACAACATATCTACCCTTATCCTTTCCTAAAAGTCTGTTAGCCAAAAAAACTAGCTTTCAAAGTGTGATCTGGTGTTTAAAAAAATTTATGCAATTTTTTTGGGGCGTAAATAAAATCTGTTCCCACGTTGATAAAGATGATAATCCAATGACGAAGTGGTTATAGTCATTCAGTAATCAGGCTTCTTTTCGGTCATATTTTTCTTTTGTAAACAAAAACAAATAAAGAATAAACATACATATACATACATACATACATACATAATTGAGTAAAGTAATTAGACATATTTTGTTCAATAATACAATTTGTTTAAAAATTAACAAAATGTCTAAACAACAAATGTTCAATTTTGAGGAATAAGATAATACCTATTTTCATAGGTTTTTCTTAAAGGACCGGTAAATATATATATACATTTGAGCTATAGAAAGCTACTTGAGTGTTAAAAAATTAATACTTAAAGAAGCAAACTCTGAGCCTGTTCTTTATTAAATAAAGGCACAATTGCTGGCGATACTGCATTTATACGCCTATGTGAAAGTCGACGGTCTTTCCCGCAGTACTTATAGGACCAACTCGCTCAATTAGAGAGATAGTTATAGCAATGTAGAATAAATGTCAACGAACAAAAGTATACACACACTTTTGTAGAGAATCTTATCCTGATACGTAGATAATCTTGTTCTGATATTCAAATAAATTATCAAATAATATCTTAAATAATAAATTATCAAATAATATCTTTTAACATATGTGTAAAACCGTCGAACAGTGTGCGGATAAATATAGATATAAGCGAAATTTTTACAAAATAGGACATGCCCAGCGCCCACATATACTTAAAACAAAAACCGATCTTAATGAATTTTTTCTTTTTTTACATAAAAAAAAGGTTTTCTGTGGCAGAGAGTTGTGTTAACTACCGATATAAATAAATAAATTCAAATTAGTAACAAGTTTTTAATGCATGAAATTTTGTGGATTTAAGATAATTATAAACATATTGCAATCTG
The DNA here is from genome assembly GCA_023159175.1 of Wohlfahrtia magnifica. Taxonomy (NCBI): domain Eukaryota; kingdom Metazoa; phylum Arthropoda; class Insecta; order Diptera; family Sarcophagidae; genus Wohlfahrtia; species Wohlfahrtia magnifica. The sequence goes on from JAKWBJ010000061.1 coordinate 4,491,156, forward strand.
GCAAAAATTCGATGTTGTACAACAAATTTTGAATTTAAATAATAATGTTCCGAATTTTCCATTTTTCCGAACACCTATAATATATAGCTTTAAGTAGTATTTTTTATTATAAATTCGTTGGCAAGAGGTTGCTATTGCCGAAAAAAAATGATCAGAATTTTATTCACCGGATTAATACCTTTCAAAAAATATATGTTCTATCAAAATCCGTGATGAGCGATTTTTTGATTTATACGTAACGCTGCTTAAAATAAAAATTTTTAGAACTGCTAAAACATACTTAGAGAACATCGCCGCCAATTATATCACAATAGTGTGGTATTCTAATTCATTATCGCCTAAGAATAAGGAACACTTTAGAAATAAACCAAATAAGAAAAGGATGACGTTTAAGCTACAAAAAAATTTCGTGCAATAAAATAATTTGTCTTACTCTGGTATGATATACATACATATGTCCATATATTAGGCGCTCAGTTAAGTTTCGTTACAAATTGTACTGAAATTAACATTTTTCTTAAAAATATTTGAAACGAGTTTTATTTCGTACCGTTTTGATTAATAATCTTTAGCCATCAGTATAGAATATCTTAGTTTTCTGAGAGAAAAACTAATCCAATTGCGTTGTTCAGGCCTCTACGAAATTTAAATTTACACTCTTAGCAGAATTCTGCAGAGATCAAAACAAACGATTATCTAGAGCTGCATGGTCCTCGTTAAAAATCAGCCTTCTTTGTGTATCCAGCTTTCTTCAGATGGTTGATAACTGTTTGGTGATGAATACCTAGTTTCCTAACTACTTTTACGCTGCTTAAGTGCAGGTCTAGCTTTTTTTAAGCAGCCTGTAACGCATTCTTACCTCTTCTATAATAGAAAAGTAAAGTAAGACAGTAATGATCCGTATTTTCATTCATTTTTAAACGTGGCTATTTTTCACAGAATTATGCTATTTAATAATGTCTTCCAACAAAGTGGAACTTAAAGAGTCACATTTCAAATAATCCATCAACCCACAATTTGAAACCGAACTTAATCGAGAATCAAATATAATACAATATATATGTTATTCATATTTAAGATTTGTAAATTGATTGTTAGTTTATTAATGGTAATAAAGATAGAATAATAAAAATAAAAGTTTGAAAAAAATATGTTTGTGGTCACTATATCACAAGTATGATAGAAATGGTCTATAATAAAGGGTCCGCCAAATAATTTTTTTTTTTCTTTTGAAAATGATATAAAAAAAAACTACTGAAATTTTCTGAAATTTCTTTTTTTATTTGAAAGTACAATTCTTCCGGTTAATTATGGAAAATAATTTCATTCAAATGGCTGCCTCGGCTGGCCATGCAGTAGCCTACAAGATCGGTCCAACTTTTAAGCACATTATCGATTGTGTGCAGCTGTATTTCACCAATGGCTTCACGAATATTGTCCTTTAAAGCGTCAATTGTCTCTGGCTTGTTGGCGTAACACTTATCTTTGACGGCAACCCACAAATAATAGTCCAACGGTGTCAAATCGCAGCTCAGAGGTGGCCAAACGACATCAGCTCTGCGGCTGATAATGCGATCTTCAAAAACAGGGCGCAAAACATCGAGTGTAGCTTCGGCTGTGTGGCAGGTAGCGCCGTCCTGTTGAAACCAAATGTTGCTAATATCCTCCTTTTCAATTTTTGTAAACAAAAATTCGTTCAACAAGGCCCGATAACGATCGGCAGAGACTTTAACGGGCACTCCTTGCTCATTTTCGAAGAAGAATAGCCCAATTATGCCTCTGGACCAAAATCCGCACCAAACAGTGACTCGTCTTGGGTGTATCGGCTTTTCAATGTATACGTGCGTGTTTTCTGTGCCCCAAATGCGACAATTTTGCTTGTTTACATACCCGCCAAGATCAAAATGAATTTCATCTGAAAAGAAGATTTTTTTGGCAAAATCGGCATCTTCTGTAAGTTGATCGCAGGCCAAGATTTCTAGCGTTGTTCAAGCGTATACACAACCATACTAATTATCTGTTAAATCAGACATGAGCTAAGTGTTACCATTTACGAAATAAGCATTAGTTGAAAAAAAAAAACGTTAAATGGCGACCTTTGTTATTTGAATTAACCGATTGTGATCCAAATAAGTTTCCCATTACTTTTGAATATTTTAGCAAAATTTTTTACAGTTCAGTTAAAATATAATTTGTTTTTAGGTAGGCGGTAGGCTTTAATCGAAGTACTTTCAGTTTACAACATAAAGTTTACAACATAAAATTGCCACTGTATTGATATGTCTGTCAAATGTAGGGTATAAAAACCCAAATAATCTACTAAAGATATAAATAAACGTTAAGAAGGTTCAACTATATTTTTGTTAAAAAATAATATTTATTTCTTTATTTTATCCTTTTCTTAAATTTTATGTTCTCATCTAAAGATAGTGAAGTTGAAATGGGAAAAATTGTTTCTTTTTGTTACCACTCTGGCTATAATTTATTTTAATAGGTTTTTTTTGGTTTTGGGACGAAATCCTGATAATGATGATGACAACAGCTATAATAAAATTAAAAAAGGATAATGAAAAGAATAGAAAACAGTCGATTCTAAGTACAGAAAAGAAAAACTAGATTTTTAAATATTTAATTAAATGGATAGAAATTTTGTTAACCTTATGAGAGGATTTATTATCAATTTTAATTCCTTTCTCTTTTCTCTATCTCTCTCTCTTTTAGGTATTTAAACTACAACCAGGCTTATAATGAGAGTACGCTCTCACAAACTGTTTCTTCTGCTACTTTAAAAACCAAGAGAGCCTGTATAAATAAAAAAAATTAAGAAAAAAAACTGGAAATATTAAATCAACAAAAGCTTACATTATATAATATATACATCACACATTTCTGCTAATGCATATAATAAGGCGAAAAGGATAATAATGAAAAAGCTTAACATTTGTGAATATAATGCAATAAAAAGAACAACAGCAGTAAGAAAAATATATTTACAGTAGAAGCAATGGTTTCAAAATTCACACCCCAATTTCAATTAGTAAGTGTTGACACTATTACGAGTATTTTGAATCTTAAATAATCATAATAATGATTGTCATAATTATGTTGACTAAGATAACGTAGACAATAATTTGCCTGCTGCAAATGACGTTGTGGTTTTTAAATTTCTTTTCGTTTGCTTTTATTTTTTCCGTGAATGAAAATGAATCAAGAAAAAAGTAACAAAAGTACAAAAAAAAGAAGAAAGTACGAGTACTTTTCATTATTGTGTACTTTTTATGACATTTTCATTTCTTTTCAGTTACCTTTTTTTGCATTTTTTTTATTCGCGTAGCTTTTCATTTCTTAAGTTGCAAATAAAATTTGGTTCAAGTATCTTCTTTTCTTCATATTCAGTTTCAATTTCTTTACCATTTCTTCGCTTTTTTTAATTTCCTTTTGTTCTTATTATTCTTTTATACTTTCGCTGCCTTGTTTTTGTTTTTCCTCTTCTTCATCAACTTAAGTTTTATGAAAAATTCATAAGTTTTCTTTGCAACTTTTCTTTCATTTCTTTATTAATTCAGTAAAAGTATTTGTATTTGCTGGAAACCTTAGGCACGGCTGGCATAAATTTTTAAGTGTTTTGAAGTGAATAAATATTTAATCGTAATTATTCTTAGAAAATTCAAAAAATATACATAACAATGGTAATTAAATTGAAAGTGCAACCATAGAAAGGAGGGATAGAAACTGCAATGAATCGTAGAAAGTGAAACCTTTTTTGAAATTATAAAAAAATACAAACTTTATAAATTCAATAAAAAAAAATAAAACTATAAAGGAAATCACTCTTTGTTGCAAACAGGCCTTGCAAGACTTGCAGACTTTTGCTACACAAAAAAACCGTACGAGTCTGCTATAGTTAAAGAGCCATGTTTTTTATTTTGTGTATATACCCAAAACACTTAAACCTGTTATTATACGGTAGACAAATTCCAAACGATACCGTGTAAAAAAGCATGTAAAGACAGGGTTAGGTGTGAAATAAATAAAATATTCATTTTTTTTTTTTGACAAAATTTTCCAAAAAATATTTATTATTTATTTGTTTTAATATTTTAAATTTGATAAAGGTTCCATAAAAGAAACTCACTCTGTTGCTAAAATTCAGTGCATATTTGATAAATTGCAAATTTACAAGAAAGAGTGATTTCCGCTTATATAAAAACAATATATGACTCCCGTTCAGCGTTGCCACCACTTCGATTTTTTTGTAGCCAAATTTAAATCAAAAAAAGTAACCAAAAAATAATCAAAAATTTAAAATCATAATTTTATACAAAAAACGTCAAAATATTATTTTATATACGAAATTTATAGCAAATGAACTTAGACTGGTGAAAAAAAATGGTACAACAATTGATGAGATATATTCTCCTATTTGTTCTAAATATTTTAACTACAATATGTATTAACAAACTACGCACAATAGAAAATATCGTTCGATCATATGTGTACTTTAGAGGTTTTAAAATTTATTTGTGGATAATTTTAGTTCAATAGCCTTTATTGACAGGTATCTTAATGAATCGCTAAATACCCGAACCAAAGAAAAGCGTTGAAGTGAAATGTGTCGGATATTAATTCTCACTTAGCCACTGAACGAAATAATATAAACAACGAAGTTGTATTTCTTTGATTACTTGCTAAAGCTTATCCTGAATATGTTCCACCGATCTCAACGTGCTAGAGATTATTTGTGCAGTTCAGATGCAATGATTTTGACATGAAAAAGGATGACCTCCCAGGCCAGGCAAAAGTGTTCGGAAATGATGAATTGAAAGCATTACTTTATGAAGATTATTTTCAAATTGAAAAAGCTATTCAAGCTGGAAAAAATTTTATCGCCATTCAATCATTACTGGCGATGAAAAATAGATCTATTAAGACAACGCACGACCAAATATTTCAAAATCAGTTGAAACTATTTAGAAAATAGTTTCAGACGCCATATAATCCAGATATTGCCAGTCAGACTAACATTTGTTTCGATCGGAGTACCTTTCACTTTAGAACAGAATATAAGAAATTGGTTCGATTCGTTCTTGGCCTCAAAAAAATTTGCAGTCTTTTGGCACGAAATCTATATGTTACCAGAAGGATGGGGGGGCCATAGACCATATAAAAACCAAAAAACCCGTTTTTAAGGTGATACACTCAGTAAGAACCTGGATAATAAACGATAAAAAAATCACAAAAAAGTACACATCTACACAACGAAGAAAAAAATAACCAGAAATGAATAAAAACACATAAAGAAGTCTGACGGATCTGTTAACAAAATTTTAACAAATTTGTATTGCCTTTATTATATAGTAGAATAAAATTTTTTGTATGAACAATTTATCTGTAGTTTACATTACGTTTTCTTGTTTCCATTTGGCCATATAATACAGCTTATACACATTAATGTTTAACTGGGATCACACGACTGTATGAAATGCATCGATATATTACACAGTTTTTATTCCCCTTTATAGACGAAAAACTTCAAAGGTGTTCCAGTTTCTCTTTAACGAAAATAAATTTAAAAATGTGAGTATTGATACGTACATATTGCCAGGATTGGAAACCCACCAGGTAAGCTAATTAAACCTACCCGGGTGGGTTTTTTAGTTTTGTTTAAGGAAGTTCTTAGTTTATTTATAATAAAAATCAGTATAATTTACATAATGGGAGTACAAATTAATTAACAGATTTCTATCTATAATATCTTTCCCCACCTCTGAGCCAATTTTCGATTCCGGTTTTTGAAATACTTTTCGCTTTTTGAAGCCGATTTATTATTTATCTTGAAAAACGAGTGATTCGGTGAAACAGTCAATAGTCAAAGGGACCAATTCGGCGGTTAAAGCATTTGATCATTTTTGACAATCGTTTGGCAACTTTTACGGCGAGAGGCCGAGCGTTGTCATGCAGAAGTATAACATTACCATGTCTGACTTTGTATTCCGACAGTTTTTCTTTTAATGCATAGTTCAAACGATGTAATTTCATTCTGTTTTAGCATACCACAGTACACAACGCCACCCTCATCCGAGAAAAAGTGCAAAATTGTATTATAAATACTAGAACAACGTAATTTTACCAACAAAAAAAATTTACGAAATTAGGGAGCATTATAAAACCCAATAAAACTCAAAAACCTTATAAAAACACAATAACATAAAATCCGGTGGGTGGAGTTTTTTTTTAAACCCGGGTTTTTGCCAGAGCTGCGTATTGCCCACTTGGACTATCACATAATAACACAATAAATATTGGAGCATTATTGAGATTAATATTGCCTCGTGATTTCTTTTCCAGTCGTCGCACTATTGTAGTATCATTTCGACAATCATATGAAACCAAAACAACAATTTTACGATTTATATGCGGTGTCATAATTTTCACTTCTTACAGTCAACGTTTTTTTCAGGACTAATGGCTGAGGCATATAGAAACCGTCATACGTTATATGTCGCCTTCTTCAACTGGCAACTAAGTTGAAATGCATGTTGTCTTATGAGTTTTGTTCCATTTGGTACGTTTTGGTCAGAGCTTACGAACAGTAAACAGCAAAAATAAAATCAACAATAACTTATTGCTTGCAGCGACAGTAATTCTTGATAAAGAGGTTGCTTTTCTGACTAAGCGAGTTATTTACTATTTCACGTTTTTGCTTTTTACTTTTGTTCATTATCTACTAAAGTTTTCAGGAAGCATTCCGCAATGTAACTTTGCTTTTACTTTTTACTTTTGCTGCGATATATGGTGTTTCGTTAAGTTTAGTTAAGCAATTACAAATGCATTGAAAATAGTCAGACATTTTTTTAACGCCGTCAGTCACTAGTTATCACCCCTATAATGGCCATAGGCATCAAAATTTAATGTTTCTAGCCTTATAGGACAATCGTTCTTTTATTATTTATTAATTTTAAAGAACATTTTGATATCTTCTTTGGAGTGTCAAACTCTAACTTCTTCTCAAAAATTCTTACTTTTTGTAAACAATTTTTAAGAAATAATATGGCATAAGTTAAATGCTCTTGAATTTCAAAAAATATTTATAAATACGCTGATCAACAGAGGAAGTTCTGTTGTTTATGGTTACAAGTTTAATTTTCTTTCTCGGGGTGGGTAGACTAGTCAGAATTGAAATGTGCTTGGGAGACCATCCAATAGAAAAATGAGACTAAACATACAAGCAAGGTTGCAAGAATTCCTGGACTACTACTTGAAATACTTGACTATACCTCAACGACTTCGTAAGATCAAAGGTAAAAAAGGTGGAAGCTAGTAAGTACTGATTATCATATTTCTAAATATGGCTGCCTTTATCATCCATTATGTTGCATTTTCAATTTGTTTTGTCCAACTGTCTCTAAAGAGCATTTTAATTTATGTTATTTTGCTTGATTTGGCTTGTTAACATCTTAGTTCTCTATCACTTAAATGTGTTTTACAAAATATTGTTAATACCATATGTGTAGCCTGTTGTGACTAATTTGGTAGGCTTTATTTATTTGCTTTTAGCTAAAAAGTATTTAAATTTGCGACATAGTCTCCTTTAAAATGAATTTATTTACACCAAATTGTAAGATTTTCCAAGGTCTTCATATCTCATATACTACACGGATAGGTCCAATTTTTAAGCACATTATCGATTGTGTGCAGCCGTATTTCACCGATGGCTTCACGAATATTGTCCTTTAAAGCGTCAATTGTATTTGGCTTGTTGGCGTAACATTTATCTTTGACGGCACCCAACAAATAATAGTCCAACCGTGTCAAATCGCAGCTCCGAAGTGACCAAACGACATCAGCTCTGCGGCTGATAACGCGATTTTCAAAAACAAGGCGCGAAACATCGAGTGTAGCTTCGGCTGTGTGGCACGTAGCGCCGTCCTGTTGAAACCAAATGTTGCTAATATCCTTCAACATGGCCCGATAACGATCGCCATTGACTGTAACGGCTATACCTTGCTCATTTTCGAAGAAAAATGGCCTAATTATGCCTCTGGACCAAAATCCGCACCAAACAGTGACTCGTCTTGGGTGTATCGGCTTTTCAACATATGCGTGCGGGTTTTCTGTGCCACAAATGCGACAATTTTGCTTGTCTACATACCCGCTAAGATCAAAATGAACTTCATCTGAAAAGATGATTTTTTTGGCAATTTCAAAGTAATGTCGCAATATTTCCCAGCGTTGTTCCAGCGTATACACAACCATATTCGTTCAGCGGAAGGATAGAACTATTTATCTGTCAAATCAGACATGAGCTAAGTGTTGCCATTCACGAAATAAGCACTAGTTGAAAAAAAACGTTAGATGGCGGACCCATACATACATATATTACCACTCAAACATATCTTACATAGGACTAATACTTTCCACCATTGTATGTCAGGATGGAATCGATCCCTTTGCGTTACACAGCAGCCTACGTAAGTGAATGTTCACCCAAAAAACAAAACAAAAAACAAAAAACACCGGCTGTTTTTATTCTAGCAGCACAAAATATGATTGGTCTTAAGCCTGAACATCAACAAACTCTTCTTTGAAGTGGTCACACGGTTACGTTTACGATCGAGTGTGAGCTATAGTATTTTTATATCCGAAAATTCATGCAAAATGTGATGAATATATCGATTGAGATACCTACAGTCTCAGCCATCCTTCATGGTACTCCTCTAGGGAGCGTATTGGCTCTCTACAAATGCATCTATTGCTTTGTTTCAGTTTTATTAATCAAGTTGATCCATATGATTGTAAAGTGGTGATTATCTTTACACGTTTCCCATGGTACAGGTTAATACTATACAATCAACGACGCCCCTTACCCATAATAAATACAAGTGAATAGCACAAGTGAGTATCAGTTGAAAGGTGCGTTGTTAGGACACTAACCTTCACACTTTGGTGAACTTTTGGCGACCATCTAAACTCATGATATGGGTCAAAGCACCCGGTTGAAGAGATCCAAGACCAGACCGAGTCTCGCGCTCTACCTGCGCTTTAGGTCTAAATCACAGCCACAACGTAGCTGCCACAGGAGGGCCCATCTAAACAATCGGGAGAGATTGCAATCCCTGGGGCTCCCCATTCCCGTGGCACAGAATATCTCTGCTCAGGCTTAGTGAGACGTGGGTGGAGGGAACACACCCACGTGACGCCTCCTTACTAAGTGGTGGTGGTGATCTTTATTTCTCATTGTAATTTTATTCCCAGTAGGTGGCTTTTTCCTGGCTATTCGTCTGATGTCTGTCATCATCGCCAGAGGTAAACTGGAAGGACAGGAAGGCGAACCTGGGTCGCTTGTGTTGTTATGCGTGCACTCTAACCACTACACCATGCCACACCTAGGTCAACTGTTACTGCTTTCAAAATGCAAAATTTCATGGAATTATTAAAAACTTTAACAAGAGAGGCAGTGTGGAAAATCGCATTATTTTATTTGAATCAAAAATATAAAGAATATACAACAATTCCTTATAACAAAAACTTATAAATAAATGTTTTAGTCTCCAACACACACATTCCAGAATTTTCAATCTTTTTTTTTCATGCTTTTTTAATTTCTCTTGTATCCTGTCAACTTTGATATTTGTTATATAGAAATAAATATTGTATATGTATATTTTGTCACACAGTCATGCAAAGGCTTTTAACTAAATTACGTCCTACGGCCTAACATGTTATCAAAATGGAATTTGAATATTTCAAAGACAAAAAAGGAAAGTAAAGAAAAATAAGTCTGCATTTGTAATCTTTTTAGCCAACTTTGTTTAACATTAATGAATAAATAACAGGAGGCTTTCGTAAATGTCACGAATTTACATTAATTTTTTTGGTTTTTTATTTCATTTTAAGTGTTTCCTTTACATTTAAATAAAATTTGTTTTCATTTCAACAATTGTTTCCTTAACACAAAAACACACACGCACTCTTTGCATTTAGTTGGACGTACCGGATGATGATGATGATGATGGCGAAGGAGATGGCGATGGTAATGCTGATGATAATGCCCTCATCATATTTCAACCCATGTCGAGACAATTATAAAGATCTTACAGACCCTCACACACGGAGCACTTTGTTCCTTCAGATGATGACTGAAGGTGAGGACGATTTGACAAATTTTTAACGTTTTAGATGATTGTCGCACAATTTATTCAAATGTGTAATACTTCCCTGTTGTTTAGTGATAAAAACTGAATTTTTATTTTAGTTTGTGCACCACAGTCAGCCATCCAACTGATCTGTTATTGTACAAAAGCCCAACACTATCAAGTCACGTAAATTTTATATTTGTTTTCCGCTGTGTAACTCTTTTCTACATTTTTTTTTTTTTTGTACGAAAAAAAATGAGAAGAGAAATGTAATAAAAACGTTACAATTTATTTTTTTATATTTTTTAGTTGGTATTGTTGCTGGTGTTACTTACTTTAGTGTTTTATCATCAACTTAAATAATACTTGTAATATAATAATCATATGCTTTTTTGACCTTTATGGTTAGTTAAGCCTGATTTTTGCGTCATCATAACAATTTCTTTTTTCCTTTTTATTTTTTATATTTTTGGTCATGTAGCGAGAATCTTAAACTACTGCAGAGAAGAAAATACAAATTTTCTTTCATATATTTCCAACAACAAAATATACACACACATATTTATATATACATGTGTTGTTTAAATATGTATGTAACGTGTCTTAAAATAAGGACTACCAAACAGTTAAAAAAGTGGTTATATTAGTTAGGTTTTCCAAATCGCCATGCAAGGTTATATCGCTCAACAACACGTGAAAATGATAAAATTGTTTTATGAAAATGTGTTTTCTGTTCGGGCAATATTCCGGTGGTTCCAATTTGACTCTCACCTTAATAGTCCTACCAACAGAGAGCCAGTATGGTGGAAAAATTGCATTTCTCTTGCTCAACAAACAATAAAATAACACTGGTACGACTATAAAACACAAGATCGCCAATGTCCGTGCAAGTGAGCAAAAGAATTCGGGACGCTCGATTTGATGTCGCTCACAGGAACTCGAACAGAACTCAACTGACTAAAAGCTAAAGCTAAGCGATCATAGACAATGACGTGAGTTTGCTAACTGACACTAATTTTAATCATTAATTATTTCTTTCTTTCTTTCTTCTTTTAGCCCGAACTAGATGATGCATTGCACATTGCATTGATTACTGCACTAGCGATTTAAGGGCATTCGTTTCGTTCATTTCATTCGTTTTAACCCCTTTTGACTTTTTCTTATAAGAATAATTCACAAATCACAGAGGTTCAATAGCCAACAGCTTGATTTATGCCTCATTGAAAACAGGTCTGTAGTGGTCTTTTAAGCGAATAAACAATATTGATTTTGTTTTATTTAAATATAAAAAGTGCTTAATGAAAACCCTTTATATTTTTTGGTATGTATTAAAATGCTCTAGTATAGAGAAACATGCCACATTTTCTTACCGTTTCTTTTTACCATTTTAATGCATCACATATTATTCGCACATATTTCAAGAAGTCAGTTAGAAAATCCACCGAAGACGTGTTTCTTTAAAAACATAAATTTTCCTTCCAAAGAATGTTTTAGCGTGTACGCATTTTAGCTTCTGTTGCAACTATTGCAGTTGCATTCACATGCGAATAACATATTTTTATATCGCATATAAATGGGTAATAATTTATCCATTTGAAGACTTTTACAGTACCTGAAATTAAAAAAGGTCCATTAAAAATTATATAATCTTTGAAGATATTACTTGCTTCTTCTTAATTACCGAATAAGTTCTATAGATTTTTAAAATTCCGTCTGGTTCCTATTTAGGGACAAGTACAAAGCACAAAATAAAATTCAAAATTCCAGGTTTCACTTAAAATTATATGATTTTTTTCTCGAAATTATAATTTTTTAAGTCTATTTCTTTTTAAAATCATCCGCTTTAATTTTTCTGATACGTTTTTACAATGCACTCTTTACTTGTCTGTCTTCCACTAGATCTTCGCGGATTATAAATCACAAAAATATTCACTAAGGCATTAACATATAAAAGCTTAAATTATAAGATAGCTTATACGATTTAGTACTTTGAGGGATATGTACCACATTAGAAAATCTGCTCTGTTTAGTTCAAAAGTTTAATTTTAAGATCGTAAAATGTGGAATTATACGAAGCTAATGTGATGCAAATAGTTCAGCTGGGTAGTTCGATCCCGAACTAATAGAACCAGATAATACAAATGAAGTGGGTAGTTGAAAAGAATGGGATAAGAGTAAATAAATTCCTTGATTTTTAAATTGGCCTAACTTTGGTCGCACGGAAATGAACTACTGAACTAAGTTTAATGTATCGATCATTATTGATTTGTCCTTATTTCTCCACATTCAGTACAAAAGTATTTTTAAGTGCACTTTTTGTACCTGCACATTTAACTTATGTGCCTTATGTTTTTAGGACCTTAAAACCTCTTTCATAGAAAAAACAACGCTTAGCTGCGTTTGACAAAAACAGGGAAAAAAGTGAATTTTATTTTACTTTAAAAAACGAAACAATTGCTTTGTTGTTCAAATATATTCCTTGAAATAGTCACTAGATTGCAAGAACCAAATTGCTATCAGTTAATTTCAGATGATTTGCTGGTCGCTGAAGCAGTAACCTTTAATTATTCATATACCTGCACGATAAGGCAGGTCAAGGCTAAACAATCGTAAGTTAAACAAAGACGAACGTTCTTTGTCCTTCTCAATTCACATGTATTCTTATTTTCTTGCCTTTAGTCATCACTGAAACAGCGCCGAATGAACATGCGTAGGGGGTATATGCTGATTTTTGTTTTTATATTTAAACTCGAGTTTTTATTTATATTTTTTGATAATGCTTAAATTTGTATACAAAAAAATTAAGATTTTTATAATGGTAATTACTCCTTCAACTCACAGAGAGCAATTCTCATGTTCTCACTAACAGAACCAGCGGTGTCAACTCAGTGTTTTTAGAACTGCTTTTAGTGTTAAGCCAATGGCTAATACTAAAATTGACCAAATAATATCAAAATTTACTAAAAATTTATTTAAAACTACCTTCACTCATCCAGTGTTTTGTGCGAATTGTTTTCTTTATAAGTCAAATGAAAAGACGACGTTTGAAGTGGATGATGACTGTGAGCAATCAAAACATTGCTTTAAAAAAAGAAATAAGTGTCAATTCAGACGAATAGTCACTAATTTAGCCAATTTTTCACCGAAAAAAATGTTTCTTAATTTTATTCGTATTCTTTTAGATTAGCCAATTTGATAAATTCACATTATAAAGCAACAACTAGGTTACTAATTTGGCCCGTTTTTCGCCAAACCCAACTTTGAAAAATAGCATGGCCTATTTCGTTATCCGGATCTTATTCTGTCTTAAAAATTTTAACAAAATCTGTTCCGTCGTTTCGATTGATTGCCAAATAAACAAACAAATTTATAACACGATACGACAAAAGAAAAGAAATACGTGGCAAGTGTACTACAAGAACAGGAATCTGTTATTGATATTAACGAAACACTTCCAAAATCTGGAGTTACGGGGAAAAACCGGTTTTTCCGACCTTTATGCACTTATAAGCTAATAACTTAGCTGAACGTTACCCATTTCTAACGATATATATGTCGTTTAAGTAGCCTTGAAGAATCTGGGTGTATTTCTCAATGAGACACATTTTTCTTCCAATTTTTTCCATATTTTTCAAGTTTAGATGCGTTTTTGCGCACTAATATATATAGGAATCACACTATTTGTAAATTAATTAATTAAGAAATTATATTAAGTTATGAATAGAAGAGACTTACGGCTTAAAAATTCATTGTATATTGGCAGAACTTATAAGCTATTATAACAAAATTAAAGCTGACGTCGATAGAATGGAGGAGTTATTGAACGAATATACCTGCAAACGGTGACTGCTGTCCTTGTTTTTCAGTAGTAGTATTTGCATCATACATTACTTACATATGGGCATTTTCAGGAAAAATTTAAAATCACGCCAAATTTTTTTTTGCTTAGATCTCCAAAGCCTTTGACTTGATTGTTCTAATTTTTTACTGAATATGGTGCTACTGAATTACTATATTCAGAAAAAAGTTTGAATAATAGAGACAAAGGTTTTGAAGATATAAGCGAGAAAATATTGCATGACGTATATGACATATATGAAACAAAAAGCACAATTCCCTTTCACAGACCGTCGTAAATAAATTTTAAAAGATCTTAGCTAACAATTATCTATTGAGTACCAGGTCAGCGTGCTAAAATTTCTAGTCTGATGACTAAAAAAGAGTCTTAAGGCAGATACCTCCAAACGGTATAGTAGTTCCAAAATACAATTTATTTTTGTTACCATTTTACAATATAATATATAATAAAACAGAGAAATAATACGTGACACTAAAATTTTGTCATAGAAATGCATAAAAGTACTCGGGTACCTTGTCGAACAGTTAAGGGTGTTTGTGGAAAGTCGACATGAATATACATATAAATTAATCTTAAAGCTGTGAAAACTAATAAAATATTAAAAATTTGTGGCTCTTAAGAAGTTTCAAAGACGACGACTATCAACTTCTAGAAAAAAATTCAGTTTCAAAACGCAATAGGTACCTTGCCGATCACATAAGGGATAAAAACAACTTAAAAAAAATTAGCCATTTTTTATAAGGAAACAATTTTTACAATCTGTTCAAACTGGTGATGTCGTTAAAGTTATTCGCTTTAGATATTGTTAAAGGTTTGCTATTGATATTACAGGCAAATTTTCGAGATCGAAATATTTGCTGCCACAAGCTGAGCGACGGGTGAACTATTTTTCGTTTCGCTTTCAATAGTCGTTTTCGAATCTGTTATTGGAGAAATGTATGCCAACCGTTCGAAGGTTATGTTACTATGGAATGTCGAATGTCGAGTGGGAAGAACTTTGAACGAATAATAATTTGAAATATAATAGAATATTTGTCATACTTTGAGCTCTGGTTTTGAAGACATAACCAAAGATCTGCGACTATTTACAAATAATGATACTTTTACTTTATAAATTTAGAACATTGTCGACCGTTTTTCCGTTTAAAGTTAAACAGCTTTTAAACAATTTTTGTCGACGCACTTCAAAGTTAGTTAGTACAAGTTAACTGAAACGCCGACAACTCACATGGATCAACAACTCACATGAATCACTTCTATAATATTTTCATTACTTCTTAATTTGCAGGAGTACCCGGAATGAATATTACAATATTTTTAACATATTAGAAATATTTAAAACTCTTGCTTAATACATAAGAAGTTTGGTTTAAGCCGTGTCGTATCGGGTAAAAAAAAAGTTCAAAAACTTTCGTATTACATAACGTTCACTAACCGTAATCAATTAGTTCACCATTTTTTAGTACGTCCTTTTGCTCTTTCAAAATCATGGGCTGAAAACCTTTAAAAAATGTGTTCAGGTTCGGGTTCGGTTAATCAAAATAAAAAGTGCAGGCTCGGATTCGGTTCAGGGTTCGGGTTAAGTTTAAAATTTAAAAAAATAGAAATGTTCTATTAGTAAGAAATTTATTTTTCAAAGATTTTTTCGTTTAATTTTATAATTAATAAATATATTTTTAACTTTTCTACTTTAAAATTTGATCTTTATTGCAAGAAAATAAATTTCAAAGATGAATAAGCCCTCTAGGTGCTTACTAGCATAGCAGGTACGTTCATGACGTTCCTGTTTAAATTTGTTCCCAAATAACAAAACGTTTGTTTTTTAATAAATGCAATTTCATTTTTAAATAAGCTATCAATTGATAATTAGTTTTAAGGATTTGTTCGAGCAAACCTTCATCGCCTACTGAAGAGCAAGATATTGATTCTCCTATGAAAATTTCTTCCCTTACCAATTGTAAACTTTTTAACAGAAAAAGGGTATTTCCCCTTTTACTCTATTTTGTGTAAAGATTACAAGCTGGTTACTTTGTAGTTACAAGTAATCGGTATTTCATTTTTTTATACTTTTTTATTAACCATATGAACCATTTTTACAATAACATGGGTTCAACGGGTTTGAGTTCAAATTTTTCATAAACAGCGAACAAGAACTGGTACGGGTTACTGTCCTAGATCCGTTTCAATGCAATAGTTAAATACTTAGGGCCATTGATATAGGAGCTTATTTCCATGATGACATCATCGTTTTTCCGAAAGCTAAAATAAAAGATTTTTGACATGGTGACTACACAAGCAAGCACTTCTGATGTTTTAATGGAACAGATGCTTTCAGCTTCAATTCTCTTTTGAATTCGTCCAAGATGTCGATGTGAATAACACCACGTGTATTTTAAAAACCTCTAGACGTAAACTTGTTTGCCAACAAAGTCCACCTTAGCACTTACTCGAAGAAACTTATTATTTTGATTGTTCTTTGGCCACTGGTGTGAGATGATGGATTCATGCTCCATCTACAGTTACAAAATGTCACAAGAATTATTACTTTCAACTAGTCACACGGTAGCCCTTATGGGTAGGTGAATGCATTCTCAAAACATATCGCACAGTTATCGAAAAATTTGATGTACTCAATCGGCAGTGATGCTTACGGCCTAATCAACTTCAAGCACTTTTACTCTCCGATTAACTGATATCATTTCATGGATTTTATAGACTATTTCCGGTGTGACAAGCTATTTTGGACTACTTGATTGGCGTCATTTGTGTTACTGATACAGCAGTGGTATTCAGTTAAAATTTTTTTCCACATCTTAATCGATAATTTGTTGCGCTTATGCCTTTTTACCAGAACTTTTTTGTCATCAGTGAATGTCATTACTATGTGGTTTTTAGGTGCCTTGCTGCTGGTTCTCGAACTAATGTTATTTATACCGATTTCAGTAAGATCTTTGTATAGTTGATCACAGAATTTTGCTTTATAAACTTGCACTGTTTGTGCAAGTTTGGTATTTCCGTTTGGTATTTGGTATAGGCTTCATTGTATGATTGACTCTTACCTCATTTTCAGAATTCAGAGTTTTGTTTCGAAATGTTTTTTCATACTGTGGTATTCTTATCTATACTGATGATGTTAAATCTAAATATATTTAACAAGACTATTAAACCCGTTGTAATTGATGTTCTATGAAATGCGCCAACCGAATTGTAAGCCCTTAAACAAGAGGTGAAGTCAATACCAAGGTTTTAATGTATATCTGGTTTTTGTAAGGCCATTGGTTTGCGAGTTATTGGCTAGTAAACCCCTTTGTATTTCATAAGGCTTACTTGAAAACGAAATTTGTTACAGCATTTAAACTTAGTATGGGTTTAAGGCTGAGCATATAAAAAGCATATGTAGAAAGCTTTCATTTGTTGTGTGGCTTCACTATTGTTCAACTGAGCGATGCCACGCCTATATAAAATTGTTATTATATTTAAAACGATAATATTAAGAGTCCCCAAATTTGGCCCAAATAACTTTGTGTTCAATAGAAATCATCAGTCAAAAATTTGGCCGTATTGGATAAGTGGGAGTAGCACCTCACATACAAAGTAGAAGGTTCTGAATTTGGTCTAAATAATACAAATTATCAGTCGAAATATGAGCGAAATTGAAAAAGTGGTTGTGGCACTGCTATACAAATTAAATATTGATTTTTGTATATCTAGAGAACGATTAGAATGGAAGGTTCTGAATGTGCTCCAATTGTCTTCTTATGTAGTACAAACCATCAGTTGAAAACCATCAGTTGATTTAAATAACTTGGCAGTTAATACAAACCATCATTAAAAAAAAAAAAATTATTGAACATTGCATGCATAGTGAACGGTAACAGTTAAAGTTTTCTTTACAAGGGCTCTCAGCAACGCGGGAGAGGTTATTCTAGTTATTTGCAGTGAACTATTGACGTTTTTGTTACATTAGAGCGCAGATTAATAGTTTTGTGTGTTTGTTTTGTTTGCAACCTTGTTGTTGGTGATATTGATTCCGTGTTTTTACTTCTTACCTTTGTATGTATATAGTTCCAAAGTCTGTCAAATGTAAATTAATAGACAAATATTGGTTAGAATATGACAGTGATCCAGTAATAATACCACTTAACGGTTAAAGTTATAACATCGGAAATACAGAACACGCCAGAATTATTAGCTGTATCTTCAAAAAAAGTGAAGGCTGCGAAGTAAACTAGAAATAATTATGAAAATAATGTAGCTTATGATAGAGTTCCCTATTAGGGGATAGTGGGTAGTATATTAGTTTGTCAGCGCAAATGATGTGATTTTAGTTACTTGGAGATACTTTGGTTTGTTACATCACACCGCTCATTACTCCATATTTTTTTCATGTGTTCATTTGTTTGTTTGAAGTCTATTGAAATTTTTACAGTATTTCTCTGTATGTCTGGGAAGACTATAGGCTGTATCAATTTCAAAAATTTCTACTGGGCGGTGCCACACCCACACAAAGTAAATATTTATTTTTCTATATCTTCAAAATGTGAACAAGAAAATACTCTAAATTTGGCCAAAATCAAATAATAGTCAATACAAATCATCAGGCAAAAAGTGATCGAAATTGAACAAGAAGACGTGGTACTTCCAATACAAACTAAATATAGATTTCATTATATCTTGAGAACGGTTAAGGCAAAATCTTTTAAATTTGGTCTAAATAACCTCATTATAAATACAAATAATCTGTCAAAGTGTGGACGGATTTGGACAAGTTGACATTGTACCTCCCATACAATCTAAATATTGCTTTTTTATATCTTGAGCACGGTAATAGTAGAAGTTTCTAATTTAGATTCAAACAAAGTTGTGAACAATACACATAATCAGCCAGTAACTGGGTAAAATAGATAAGTGGGTGTGCGCCTTCTATTCACACTAAATATTGGATTTTGGTATATGTGGAGAACGGCAGCAATTAGCCAAAAAGCGGGTATTCCAGAAAACACACTGGATAAAAGCTATCTGCATATGTATCTTATATACAAAAATGGAAATGTGTTCGTTAAAAAAAAAAAAAACGGTGTACAGCTAACCGATACATTCTACAGTGTCGTTCTGGAAGGAACTATAGATTATCTCAAATGTACGGACTTGGAGTGGAAGGGGACAAAAGGTGGAAAAAAGGTGAAAAGTTTAACTAATATAACATTTAGGATAATAATTAAGATGGGTGTAGTGAAGTAAGCTGGGTTTTAGCTATAATATGCCTTTAAGGTTATTTGTTTGCATGTTTGTTTGTCATTCAATCACTTTAATTTGTTTAAGCGACTAAATGGATTTGTTGAAGTCTGGAGCACAGTTATATATTGATCCGTCTAACAAACGTACAAAAGATTTATTTTTTGGACCTCGATGGCGTTTAAATAAGTTAATGAACCTTCTTATTAAATATTTTTTCTTAAAGCTAAGTTTTGTATGTGCTAATATTCATTACCCATTTAAATAATATGTTGTATGGGTGGGGCATTATTTCAAAGTCTTAATTTAAAAATAGAATAAAACAAAAACGGTTTGAAATTTTGCAAAATTTTATTTTTGATTATAAAGTATAATTGTTCGGGTTAGAAATGAAATATTATTTCATTCATATGGCTGCCGCGGCTGGACTCACAGTACTCCTCGATTGGATCAATTTTCGAGGAATTTTTTGAATGTATGGTGTCGTATCTCGGCAATGACATCAAATGTTCAATTGCCACTGGTTTGTCGGTATAACACTTGTCTTTAACAGCTCCCCACAAAAAATTGTCCAACGGTGTCAAGTCGCAGCTTCTTGGCGGCTAACTGACATCACTATTTCGGCTAATTAAACGTTTGACGCAGTAAATCGATTGTGGCATGAGATGTGCTACAAGTTGCACCATTTTATTAAAATCAAACATCGTTCTCATCAATACAATAAAGAGCTGGCACAAAAAAAATCGGATATCAAGGTGCGATAGGTGTCTCCATTGAAAGTAGTGGTTGCATCGTCCTCATATTCAAAGAAATATGGGCCAATGATGCGTCCGCTCCATAAGCCGCACCAAACAGCTGCTTGTTATCAGTGCATTGGCTTCTATAAGACCACTTTTGGGTTTTCTAAACCCAAATCAGCAATTTTGCTTATTAACACGCCCACCAAGAAAATGAAAATGAGCTTCACCCGAAAAGATGATTTGTTTTTTTTTTGGCGAAATCGACATCTCGTTGGCCCATTTAGCGAAGCGAAAACATAGCGGATGGTCATGCCGCTTCAACTCTTGAACCAATTGAACTTTGTTAGGCGTCATACCGGGATCTTTTTGCAAAATTCGACATAAATTGGTGCATGAAATGACCCCTTCCTGAGAACAATGACGAGTTGATGTTGATGGATTCTCATGCAAACTCTCAGGCTCAGCTTCAATATTTTCAGGTGTATACAGTGTACGAGCACGCTTACGCTTACTAATTACACGAACTTTAGCAATAAACTTTCGTATACCGGGCACTGTTGGTCGTTCTCTGCGACCAAATTTTGTACGATATTTTCGTGCATTTTCCGACCAATTATCTTTGTTTTGGAAATAAATTTCCAATAAATCCGAACATTCAGTGGAGATAATACTGAATTTTGTGAATGACATAAGTATTGCCAGATTTGAAATAACCGCTGGTTCAAATTTAAGCCAATAGATGGCCCACTCGATAAAAAAGTACATTTTAAAAAGTTGCAGTTTGAGAGGCTAATAAAGTTTTGCAGGAGAATTTTTGGTTCATAGTCCATTTCAACGAAACACATAGTTTTTACATTATTTATCTTGGGAACTATAAGAAATAGTCATCAAAATATCCGCATGTTATTCTATGATCAAGTTGCACACAAGTTAAAACATTAAAATCACAGGAAGAGTGGGTGTAGCACAATTCATAAAAGATAAATATTTATTATGGCACATCTCAATAAATATATAAGCGGGAAATGTCAAAAATCGTCTTAGAATTTTCTTTATAAAAACAGATAGGCGGCGGAAGAAGGATAGGTTTGGGAAAAAGGGAATTATTCTCCCACTTATAATATATATAATATAATATGCATATAGATTTCCGATCGAGGCCAGATTTTTATAGCTTTTTAGAATATAATTTCTAATTCTGTTGTTATTCAGAATAAATAGATAAAAATTAAAGAGTGTTAAATAGAATGAAACCATGCGTGACATCTAAAAAATAATGGATTTGATGTCAGCTCTAAAAATTTAAATAATTTCTAACTAAAGGGTATTTTTTTTAAATAAAAGTAATATGAGTGTACTATGTTATACTTTTGCCGCTGTGATATAATATGGTACCAACCAGAAGGTCCTCGGTTCAATACCAGGCCAGCCCATTTGAAAAAAAAGAAAAACTTTTTCAACAGCGGTACCACCTCATAACATTAGCTAGTAACTGGTTATGAGTATAACTACTATTGAAAACTTCTCTAATGCATTTGCCGTTCGAAGCCGGCGTTAAATTGTAGGCCCCTTTCAATGAGTCTTAAAATAAAATCGAGTGCAGTTCATTGACTGAGAAAAGTCCCTATGTTCCTTAACGGAATCTTATGGGAATTAATATATAATATATTTATATGTTACACTTTTAAATGCCTTATATTTGTGTTAACCCACATTAAATATATATATTCAGTTCCAATTTATATAACTTACCTGTACAATGCGGAGGAATATTTAAAACTTTTCCCACCAAATTGCAAATTTATGACCAACTAAAATTCATGTACAGAAATTATACTTTCAAATGAAATTAAGAAATTTTTTATTTTTTATTTTTTTATTTGCGATGATAAATTGTCTCTCTATTTTAATATAAATATATAGTATGAGAAATATTTACTCAGCCAACTATATTTAGTAACAAAGGTAAATAAAAAATAATAAACCTTTTAAATGTTTTTATTAAAAGAATAACTTTTACTTTTCTATTTTATTCTATTTTGTATTTTTGTTTAATAAAGAGATTAAACAAATATTAGGGAGTGTAAATACTCCACATTCATCGTATATAACGCGAATACTTTTGCATATGCCACTATACGAATACTATTTGTATAAACATACATACACACATACAAATGTAGGTGTGAATGTAGGTAAATATGGAATAAAATATAAAATAAAACAATTTACCCTAGATATCTATTTAAATATATTACTACATAAGTACATACATGAATATATGACTATATGTATGCATCGTACATTTGCTCATACTAATAATATTATTAACAGTTTGTCATGTCACGTGTAAATGCATATATTTATTCACATACGAAGTTAGATACGTATGTAATATCACACATCGATATACGAGTTATTTTACATTGATTTTAAAATACCATCTCAATGAGATGGCAAATTTTATTATTTTTCGTTCCAAATATACTTGCAGTACATTCAAGTTTTTGTCACATTTTACCAAAACAAATATGCAAATTTTGACATTTTTACATCACAGAAACAAACTTATTGTCAATTGCAATTCAAATTGTCAAAAACTTTTTATAATTTTTAACGTTTCGTCTCAAAGGTAAAATGTCTCTCATACACCATATCTATCCCACTCTACTCCGCTGCAATACATGAACCGTAAAACGAGAAATTGCTTAACATGCAAAAATATCTAAATTTACGTTTACAAATGTGCGAATATGAAGACATTCATACATATTTTTAATGCATATTTAACAAAAATAAATAAAATAAAATAAAAATAAAAAAAAAATAAAAGAAAGGAGAAGAAATATTGTAGAAATAAAACTACAGACGCAGCGAATACATTCGAATAATAAAAATCTGTGTGTATATATGTGTGTGAATGCAATAAAGTAGTGGTGTGTCTTTTAGGGAGATCGATTATTCGAATTTTTTCAAAAACCGGTTTTCGAATAATTCGAAAAGTAGCACTTTTAAAAAAACCGGTTGTCGGTTAATAATAATTCAAATAACCAGTTAACCAGTTAACCAGTTCTTTTATTCAAATGAAATTGTTCCTAAATCTGGAAACGCAAAGCTGGACCACGTCGTTTAAAAAAAGCAGAAGCTGATGGAGTGCTTAAAATTAAAGTGTCAATCAATACTAACAATAATTCTAACAAATATCATAAAAACTAATCCAAAACGGTGTTTGGAGGCCATAAAAAACAAAGTTTATTACATAAAGTACTGGAAAATTCCTAAGTTTCGAACAGCTACTAAAGGAGCTAATTTCGTTTTTGCTTTATGACTTAGTAGAGGATGGATTTAAAGGTTTGTCATTATAGTTATAATTTAGGTGCCTAAGATAACAAATCTAAATGTTTTACTTTGAATAAATCAATTAGTAATATACGAGTCTTTAATTGCCTCGATAAGAAAATTTGCTTAGATTTCGAGCAGACTCTATGTAAACTTATGCACCATGTATTTAATAGCGTGTGTGTCACTGTGGTATGTTAGGTAAGAGCGACTGGTTATGTGTATTTACGCTGTGAAAAACTTCACTAGCTAATATATCTGCCGTTTGGAACCGGCGTTTGTGGTTTTGTTGGCTTTCAATGAGTCCAGTTGATCATTCTCTATATAAATAAATCAATATTTATTTAGAGAAGAGTAGAAAAGGTTATTGTTGCTCAAGAGTACATATCTTTTTCGATCTACCTTGTTCTTGGTCATCACATATTCAAGGTCATCATATATACAAAAATAATTGAATTTTTACAAATGGTTACACGATGAGTAGATTCGCAATAAAAAAATATACAAACGTATAAAAATTAACCGATTATTCATGTTAAATTAACCGGTTTATTCGGTATTTGAAAAAAGAGGATTTTGAAAAAACCGTATTCGACAAAACCAAAAAAACCGGTTAAAACCGGTCGAATTATAACCGTCCTATCTCCCTAGTATCTTAAGAATAATCTTCCATTAATTTTACAAAATTATTTTTCTTTTTCTCTCTCTTTTTGTTTGTTTAATGAAGTAGAGAAGAGCTCACCGGGTTAAAGCAGGGCTGCCATATTTGAGGTTCTAACCTCAAATTAGGGGAAATTTCGTTGCCAAAAGGATGAAAATTTCAGTTTGTGGTTTGGGGTTTTCATTGGGAATATTTAATAAAAAAGTGGGCTTTTTGGGGAAATCTTTTATATTTTAAAAAGTTCAGTGTATGTAGGGTGTAGATGTAATTTTTTTATACCACAAAGACGCAAACATCATTATGTGTACTCCGGTACTTGTTACAAGAACATGATAACATTATGTTATCATTGAGCCGTGATTGATTTTTGAGAAGAAAAAGCAAAAACTTAAACTTAACAAACTACTGGATAACCCATTTTATTAAGAGTTAGTTTAGTTTCTCCGTATATGCGTTTTCTCGTGTAAATAATTAAAATGTGCCATCTCAAAAAGTAAAAAATACAATCAGCGACGATATAACAAAGAAAGAATGAAATAAGGTTGAGTCAAATGTAAAGTAGTTTTCGAATGGATGTTCGAATCCTGTTTTCCGATCATGGGGAATAGGTTTCGGAGCCTTGTGTGGACCCCAGAAGCGTAAAATATTCACAAATGAATGGATGCCTCATAAAGGTGTAAGAGCGGGGGTCTTTGGGCGAAATACAATGTTCTCCGTTCCTATGGCCAAGTGTCTTTCAAGCTAAAATTCCTACAAAGGGCCATCAGAGGTGCGCACAATCATATTTTCGAACAGTCAGCCAGCATTGAGAACACCGGCTCCATGTTCGCGTAAATCGCGTTTAGTCGAAGAGTGCTTTGGTTATCTTCAACAACTTGGTGCGGCTAATAGGATCGTGCTTTGCTGACAGATTCGCGTTAAAAGCTTTGTGTATCGCTGTGGTATGACACCCGCCTATCAACCAAGACGTCCTCATTTCAATACCTGGCCAGATTATCTGACCTCATAACATTGCTAGCGACTGGTTTTCTGTATTCTCGCTATGAAAAACATCTCTAATTAATGCATCTGCCGTTCGATGCAGTCTTAAAAGTAGAATTGGTTGCAGTTCGTTGATTGAGAGAATTCTTCTCTTGTTCCATTTGGGATGTCTCGAGAATTATGTATCTATGAACGGAAAGATTTTCGACCTTCAAGTTCAGATATCTCTGTAACCCTCTTTAAGCGAAGACCAAATGCAATTTAAATGTAAATTAATCATATTTCTATAAAAAACTGTTATTTAATTTAAAAAAAAAATTAAAAGTACTTTTTTGAATAGATCCTAGAGCGAAATATAGTATTTAGCGTCTATAATTGCTTGAAATCTTCTTCTCATAGAAGCATAGGATTCTTGGTAATATTCAGTGGTATATTTGCCCATATATTCAAGAGGAGAGTTGACGCTTGCAAATTTGCACTTCATATAAGCCCATAAGTTCTCTTTATTTATTTATTTAATTATTTATTTGATGTTCTATACAACAAGACCTAGGGTCTTATAATTATGGTATAAAACTTTTATTCGTTAATCAATTAGCATTTCCAAAATAATAAGTATTTAATCAAAAAATAATAATTCTAATAAATTTACTATTAAAATAAATAAAAGTAATAAAAAAAATAATTTAAAACAAAAAGAATAAAAAAAATATGATTTTCCAAATATCATTTAATAAATATTACAAAAATCAAGAGTTATATCTAAACAAAGCCCTTTTAAATTGCAAAACATTGCCAAGAAATTTTAATTCGGTGGGTAATGCATTCCAAAGACGTATAGAAAAGATAAAAACCAACCATTCAGATATAAGAGAACGATGCCTAAACTGAATAAGATCATTCAGTCTCAGCGAGCGACTAAACGACAATCTCTCATAGAGGTATTTCAGTTCACGCGAATTAATAATCCTGTGTAAGTGTATAAGATCGTCAAATGACACACCATAAAGGGTTTTCCCAAGAGCAGATACATGGTCGTATCTTGATAATCCGTAAACATATCTTACTATGACATTGAAAGCCACTTTCAATCTTCTTAGGCTAGCAGAGCCGCAAGATGCAAATATTTCACAACCATATAATAATACTGGAATTAGATATGTCTTAGCGAGTAACATATGAACTCTCAGTGGTGTAAAGTACTGAGTTCTCCACAGATTTCTCAACATTGAGAAAGTTCCACCTGAGGCATAATTTACATGATCTTTCCATGTCAGGTTATCGTTGAAAATAATTCCAAGATTTTTAGTAGATTTAACGATCTCTATTTGCTGGTCGCACAAGGTTATCACCGGTTGCCCTGGTAATTTAATAGATCTTGGAGTTAGCACCAAGCAAGACCATTTGCACTGGCCCAGTCGTGGGCCCTCCTAAGATCACCGTTAAGTTTGATCACATATTCATCCAGATTACCTTTTTCAGCTCCTATGTAAATTCGTACATCATCAGCATACAAGTGTACCTACTAAACAGCAAATTTTCAACTAAATCGGTAATATAAATACGGAAAAGAAGTGGACCGAGAATAGAGCCCTGTGGCACATCCCTAGAGACATGCAATGGACAGGAAAATTTATTTTTAAGAAAAACTGATTGATGACGATCTGACAAATAGGACGATAGAAGTCTGGTGCATGTATGGCAAAAGTTAAACAAATTTCTCAACTTTACATATAGTGTTTCATGGTGGACCATATCGAACGCTTTAGAATGGTCTAGAAGAGCTAGAAAAGTAATGTTCCTTTGATCAGTGTATCTTCGTATTTCCTCGGATACAAGCAGTTGTGTTTCGGTCGAAAGCCAGAGTGTCTTTCTGTAAGAAGGACATCATCACTTACATATTTATAAATCTACTGATGAATCAATTTTTCAAACATTTTAGATAAATAAGGAAGTATAGCAATAGGCCGATAATCATTGTTGGTCTTAGGAATAGGAATGATCTTAGCATGCTCCCAGTTCCTAGGAAAAACGCATTTAGTTATTATAATATTAAATATATAAGTAATATAAGGTAACAAAAAAACTTTTTTTTCTTTATTAACTAATGAGTAGTTCAAATGTATGGACTTAAATTTATAACATAAAAATTCGCTTCACTGCTTCATAGTACAAAAATATTTTAAATTTTCGTTTGGAATTTTTTTTTTTAGAGTGGATGTTATTGAAAATTTGTTCCTAAATTTGGGAATGATAACAAAATGTATCTGGCAGCCATGGGTTAAAGTGTTGTTCTAGTGAAATTACATTTTGTTCACAAACATTAAACCATTAATACCTGCTGTTTGTCTCTATTCTTTCACAATAATTAAATCCTTACTTAGCACTGTCGGAAGTTATTCAATTTAATTTTTCTTATTTCTTTAAGAAATATGCTAAGAAACAGAGATAAAATTGTTATGGCATTAGCAAATTAAAAAACATTTGTAATTTTTAAGATTAAAAATGTTTTATGGATACTAATGTTCCATTAAAGTAAAATTCTTTTAAAATTTTTTTTTTTATTACTTATAAAAATTTATAAATTTGTTTGCATATACAACTTGCTTTTACCATTTTTTAACAACTGAACTCTATGTTACAATTTACTTAAACAATCAAAACAAAGAATGTAGTGTTAAAAGACTGTTCTAACATGAACGTTACTATAAATGACAGCTAGGCAGCAATTTAAGGTTTCACCGTCGGAATACACTAACTCTTTCTTACTTGATAAGGTTTGGTTGAATAGGTCATATGCACCGTGACCCAAAGGATAGTTTTTTGGAAAAATCATACAATTATTAGTTAAACGCCATTATTGCTTTATTACTTTGCAACTGTTTAAAAAGAGTTTACAATTTGATAATTATTATTATTATTTTTTTATCCGTTGATTTATTAAAAAGAATAACACTAAACACACCATAACCTGTCGTTTCTCTGGTAATATCAATTGTATTTCTACCACGACCGGTCAAATGACCGGTCTTTATGAATTATGATGTTAGAGGAAATTGGCAATTTAATATTATTTAATTATGTTAATACTAATTAGTAATTAAATTAAATTTTTTATTTTCCTTTTCTTTTGTATTTCATATATACAATCATGAAAAATGAAGACCGGCCATCTGACCGGCTATAATAGGCATTGGTGCGTATTAACATTCCAGAGTTTAAAACCAACATTATCCATCATTGGCAACAGCTTATTAAAAAACGTGATTGATTATTTGGATAAAAGTTTGGAAGCCTGCGGAGCCAGTAAGGGTGGTCAATTGACTCACATAATTTTTAATTTTTACCGGATTCTGTTTGTAATAAACTGAAACAAAAATATTTTTCATATTTCGAAAAAAAGTCATTTTTTTATTAAAATAATACCTCAATTTTGGACACACTTTATTTAATCGAGTTTTAATAAAACAAAAAAGATGTGTTATTTTGACCGATAACCTTTTGCCATTTATGGAATAAGCCATTATCAGTGAAGAACTTCCGCTTTTTATTATTCAATGGCGCCTTGCAGGTCTTTACCGAATTTATATTTCCACCATTAAGAATTTCTGCACAAATTTTAACAAATGAAAATCTGAAGGAGCAAAGTACCCGACTTTATGGTGGATGATTCAAAATTTTCCAGCTCTGTCAGTTTCTGTCGGGTTACCAAAGATGTATGTGGTATGACGTTGTCATGCTGGAATACAACAGCATTTTTGTTGATTAGTTTTGATCGTTTTTGCTTCGATATCCTTAATTGTTAAAAAAGCTCATAATGATCAAATTACCTTTCGTGGAGTCAATCCTGCTATGCTACCTTCTGAAAAAGCTTTAACATCATTATTGTCGTGCGTGATCCACTTTTCATCGTCCGTAATCATTCGCTTCAGAAGTTGTTCGATTTCATTCCATTTGAACAGTGAATCGCAAATACAAATTCTGTCCATTAAATTTTTCACTGTTAACTTATATGGCAGATAATTTACACAGACTTATGCGATTTTTATTGAGTTTTCTAACAAAGTGAAACTTAAAATGTTGCTTTTTAAAGAACCTATAGTTTTAATTGATGCAAATTATATTGACAGCGATGTTACATTTTACAGCCATCTATCGACAATTTATAACCGAACTTATTTCTCTTGATTCGAAATACATACACATTCCTCAAGTTTACTAAAGAAACAAAACAACAGCTTTTCTAGGAGCTCTATTTATCAGTTAGAAGCTTTACTTAAATTCTTTCCAGATTTTTCAGAATCTACAAAAAAGTGGATTTTAAGAGGTAACTCAACATTTTTGGAGTGTCTCGGAAACTTCAAAGACAACTTCTTGCTGTAATCTATTAAAAAATAGTATGTATGTTTGTATCACTTCTCAGTTATATCCACTTAATTTTTTTTTGTCGGATAGTCGCAAACATTTAGGAATAATATTGCAAAGCATTGTACGTTGGGTCGGCCCAAACAAAATTTTGGAAAACAATCCATCCAGAAAAATAATATGAGAATTGAGTGAAAATATTTTGGGGCTTATTAGCTTACACTTTTCTTAATTGAACTGCATTTAAATTTATTTTATTCCAACAACCTTAAAAATTTTAATGCCATCAATTTTATTATTATTTTTTTACGTTTTTTCTTAGACAAAATCAAAAATTTCATTTTTCGTGGCTTAGGTCATTTCCTAGTAAAGGTTCGCAAGCGTATTTTTATATGCGTTGTTTAGTCCAAAGTGTGTAGCTTTCAGCTATAGTAATTTCGTCCTGCCCAACGCTAGTTTTATGTAAGTAAATAACACGGTGTGACAAATAATCCCCTAGGATGTGATGCTATTTTTCTAATAGGCGCTATAGAGTACAACAACAGCCTGTATTTCAAATTTTTGAAACATAAATCTTGAGATATGGATAAAAAAACGGTTTTCGTTTGAACTTAAGAGTTTGTAATTTCTACGAATATTATCCAATTTTAAGTTTTCCAACGGACTACTAATAGATACAAATAATAGACCTTTTAATTTTAAATATTTCGTTTAAGTATCTTTCTATGTATTTCTCAAGCAATTTGCAGAAGATAAAAAAAGGAGTTCAAAAAGAGATTACAAAACTTCAAAATTACATAAATATCTATAATTACAATTATAATTGGATAAATATCGACCTAATAAAATATGTATATGTATATGTATATGTATATGTATATGTATATGTATATGTATATGTATATGTATATGTATATGTATATGTATATGTATATGTATATGTATATGTATATGTATATGTATATGTATATGTATATGTATATGTATATGTATATGTATATGTATATGTATATGTATATGTATATGTATATGTATATGTATATGTATATGTATATGTATATGTATATGTATATGTATATGTATATGTATATGTATATGTATATGTATATGTATATGTATATGTATATGTATATGTATATGTATATGTATATGTATATGTATATGTATATGTATATGTATATGTATATGTATATGTATATGTATATGTATATGTATATGTATATGTATATGTATATGTATATGTATATGTATATGTATATGTATATGTATATGTATATGTATATGTATATGTATATGTATATGTATATGTATATGTATATGTATATGTATATGTATATGTATATGTATATGTATATGTATATGTATATGTATATGTATATGTATATGTATATGTATATGTATATGTATATGTATATGTATATGTATATGTATATGTATATGTATATGTATATGTATATGTATATGTATATGTATATGTATATGTATATGTATATGTATATGTATATGTATATGTATATGTATATGTATATGTATATGTATATGTATATGTATATGTATATGTATATGTATATGTATATGTATATGTATATGTATATGTATATGTATATGTATATGTATATGTATATGTATATGTATATGTATATGTATATGTATATGTATATGTATATGTATATGTATATGTATATGTATATGTATATGTATATGTATATGTATATGTATATGTATATGTATATGTATATGTATATGTATATGTATATGTATATGTATATGTATATGTATATGTATATGTATATGTATATGTATATGTATATGTATATGTATATGTATATGTATATGTATATGTATATGTATATGTATATGTATATGTATATGTATATGTATATGTATATGTATATGTATATGTATATGTATATGTATATGTATATGTATATGTATATGTATATGTATATGTATATGTATATGTATATGTATATGTATATGTATATGTATATGTATATGTATATGTATATGTATATGTATATGTATATGTATATGTATATGTATATGTATATGTATATGTATATGTATATGTATATGTATATGTATATGTATATGTATATGTATATGTATATGTATATGTATATGTATATGTATATGTATATGTATATGTATATGTATATGTATATGTATATGTATATGTATATGTATATGTATATGTATATGTATATGTATATGTATATGTATATGTATATGTATATGTATATGTATATGTATATGTATATGTATATGTATATGTATATGTATATGTATATGTATATGTATATGTATATGTATATGTATATGTATATGTATATGTATATGTATATGTATATGTATATGTATATGTATATGTATATGTATATGTATATGTATATGTATATGTATATGTATATGTATATGTATATGTATATGTATATGTATATGTATATGTATATGTATATGTATATGTATATGTATATGTATATGTATATGTATATGTATATGTATATGTATATGTATATGTATATGTATATGTATATGTATATGTATATGTATATGTATATGTATATGTATATGTATATGTATATGTATATGTATATGTATATGTATATGTATATGTATATGTATATGTATATGTATATGTATATGTATATGTATATGTATATGTATATGTATATGTATATGTATATGTATATGTATATGTATATGTATATGTATATGTATATGTATATGTATATGTATATGTATATGTATATGTATATGTATATGTATATGTATATGTATATGTATATGTATATGTATATGTATATGTATATGTATATGTATATGTATATGTATATGTATATGTATATGTATATGTAGAAACATTAGTAAAATATTATCGGTAGTATTAGATATCAGCAACGCTACACAAATTGTTGATTCACAGATGGGAAGTAGTTCAAAATTCAAATTTACTTATTGGTTCTTTGTCTGAAGAAGCGCAAGAATCTCATAATAAAATATTTAAAAAGTTAGAGAGCATATTGCAAGAAAATGTGATAGGATTAGTAAATTAGAAGATATTTTTAATTTTCTTGCAATAAATTCATAACCGTTGGTCACGGGAACTTGCTAGACTCCCAAGGCGAAACAAACGGTTGTGCCTAAGGAAGTAAAATGTCTGTTTCTTGCACTTCTTTTGTTCTGTTCAAGGGTGTCGAAAGCTTCTGAGATCGCAAGTTAGGCAGGGCAAGCATAGGAGATACTTGGGTCACGCATATATTGACTACAATCTCAGCTGAACTCGGGGTTTCTTCCGTTAAATTAAAATAATCGGTTATCATGGTGCGATAGGTGTCAACCATAATGGTTGCGTCGTCCTCATTTTCAAAGAAATATGAGCCAATGAACAATGAATGAAAACAGTCACTCATAATGGGTGAAAAGCGTGCTGTAAGACCACGTTTGGGTTTTCTGAGCCCATATACGGCAAATTTGCTCATTAGCATACTCACTAAGATGAAAACAGCTTCATCCGAAAAGCAGATTTTTTTTTTTTTCAAAATCGACATCATCGTGCAGTTTCTTGTTGGCCCATTTAGCGAAGCGAAAACGAAGCGGATGGTCATGCGGCTTCAATTCTTGAACCAATTAAACTTTGTAGGGCATCATATCGTAGTCTTGTTCAATTTTTGAGAACGTAGACGAGTTGATGTTGATCAATTCTCTCGCACACTCTCCGCCACAGCTTCGATATTTTCGGGTGTACATACTGCACGAGCACGGTTACGTCTTGGTGCATCAATAATGAAACAAGTTTCACAAACTTTAGCACTAAACTTGCGTATACCGGGCTCTGTTGGTCCTTCTATGCGCCGAAACTTTGCAACATTTTCGTGCAATTTCCGGTCCAATAGTCTTTGCTTTTGAAATAAATTTCCAATAAATCCGAACGTAGCTCAAGCGTAAATCTATTCATTTTATTCACTGGAGATAATATACTGAATTCTGTAACAGAATAGTATGACATAAGTATTGCCAGAATCGAAATGGCCGCTTGTTCAAACTTAAACCGATAGATACGCTACCCGATATACGACATTATTAAAAATTATATCTTGAACTAGTCGGTGTGACTGAATATTAAAATTTAATTATGTAGGATGTTAGTCGAACTTCCAGATCATATACAAATAAATTGTAAACATTTTTCTCTCGAGGTTTGGAGGAGACATACCATAATGTGTAGAATAAAAACAAATTATTTTCCTTTAACGTAAATCAAAATTAAAAAACAAAATAAAGTGTTTTCGTAAACTCGTAACATACAAGATATTTTCACCTTTCAATTACTGCCGGTATATGTATATACATAATGCATATGAAACATTTTTAAAATATTTGTTGCAATTCTTAACATATTTGTATTAAATATTCTAAATTAATGCTAATGACGTTTATTTAAAGTCATGTGATCGAAAATAATATAATTTAAAGCAAAAATCGCGCAGATGACTCACTAACCAATGAAAATAATCGACATCAACGCTTTGCCTCATTTATTAGCATTTTCAATGGAAGAAACACGTGAGTGGCCTATGAAAGTAAGAACATAATGAACGTAAGTATTTTGTTGCAAATTTTTATGTTGTTTTTAAGCAAACAATTTTATTAAATTAAGAGAGTTTGTTAGTGTAGGTCATAGAACCCCCAAAATATTATCAGCCTGACGATAAAAATACAATCACAAAAAGGAGTGTCAGTCAGTAAAATACAAATAAATAGACAATAAAAAAGTGTGAGTCTTATCTAAAAGCACAGAGCCTAACGTCTTAAAATAACAAGTAAAATAAATAAAAAATTTATTTTATTTTACAATTTCTTTCTTTTTTTTCTCAATATTTTAAAAAATATATTGTACTCGTATTATTTTCACAAATATAATTAAATCATTAAAATTTTGTGTTAAAGAAGGTGTGTGTGTTTGTCGTATCGCTGGTTAAATTGTTTCATTTGTTCCAACTTTACATACAATTTATGAGCGCTTTGATGGGTGGTAATGATGACAGCGATAGTGATGATGCTGATATTTCCGTTCTTATCAGTGCAGTCATTTAAAGTAATCTGCTATGGAATATACAAAAAAAAAAGATTTTTAAATTATTAAATGAACGTAACGAAAGGTGTTTGTTGCGTGTATATTGGCAAGAATTATGAAAAGTTCAATTGAATACGAATCGATACGTTATACGAGTAGCTTGCGAAAACAAGAGGTGGAAAGATATTAAAATTGAATTGTATTGCTTACATTGTATATGAGCGAATATATGTTTTGTTATTATAAATTCATTTTCTTTATTATGATTATACTCACTCTTGTATATCCGATTTCTGTGCATTTGACTCGTATTTCGATATTCTTCTCATTTCATTTTAATTTTTTATTTTCAGAGTCCACTTTATTTAATTTAATTTGACGTTTTATTTTATTCTTTTTTGTTCATAAACAGATGAAACGTGTAAAATTGTTAAACACACTATCAAACGGTCGAGCACGTACTTTATTGTATTGACTCTGGTCGGGAAATGTGAGTATGGGTGTGTAGTGCGGTGATGGTATAATGTCATTGTCAGTATTGGTATTGTGAGGTGATATTGTTTGTTAAACAAAATAAATATTGTTTCCCATATTTCTCTCTCTCTCTCTCTCTCTCTCTCTCTCTCTCTCTTGATATTTCTATAAATATGTATGTATGTATGTATAATAGTTACGTATGCACATAAGCTTAAAATACATACATTAGAGTATCCCGTAAAAATCAATAGTCGAAAATATAATCCCATAACATTTCAGAAAATAAAAAAGGGACTTCTCTCAGTCAATGAGCTGCAAATGATTATATTTTTAGACTCATTGAGAGGTAACTATAGTTTAATGCCGATTCCTAACGGCAAATGCATTAGAGAAGTTCTTATCAGTAGTAATACGCATAACCAATTATTAGTTAATGTTTTGAAGTGATACCGCTGGGCAGTGGTTATTGCCATAAGACAAATATAGAAAACCAAGGTTTAATTTTTTCATCAAATGTGGATTCGCTATTTCCAGATAGCAAAAGCTTTATAAAGATGTATTAGTTTATTTCCACCGTGCCCGTTAAAAATAGGCTCAAAGAAGAGGACATATTTCTGCTATTAAGTACAACTTAACAAAGTTTAAAACTTTAGAAAGCTGTGCCGTATTAATTTGAGCCCAAATTATTCTTGAAGATGGAGGTGTATACTATTTTTAAAAAATTGATTTTTTTTACTCTTGAATATATTTTAATTTCAGTAAAAGTTTTAGTTGTGTTTCCCCTGATTCCCCCAATCGGACTTTTTTATTATTATTAGTCAATGTTCTGAGATTCAGCCACCTGGTGCCACTCTTTGTGTTATCTTCTATAGATTCAAGTAAACTCTTCGGTTTTGAGAAAAATTTCTAAATAACACTATGCTTCAAAATAGATTGAAGTAGAAATACGTGGAAAGTGATATATTGTTTCTGATAGGCTCTACCGAGTTCAACAATAATCTGTTTTTAAAATTTTTTTAAACCCTTGAAATCTTGAGTTACGGAAAAAACTCTTCAAATTGAGAAAGAAGTCGAAAAGATTTTTGGAATGATATATACAGTATATAGGTCCTTGAGGAAACTGTGTCTGTATTTCATGTAAACACATTTTTGTCAATTTTTTTTACACATTTAGCAAGTAAGGCGACGTTTCTACACACCTCTTATAAAGTAACCGAACTTTTTATGAGATTACAGAAGAAGTATGTTTATTTATGAATAAAATGCGGCTCAGTTTTTAGAAATCCGGTGGCATTTGGCGGAGTTATTAGGCTTTAAAGTAAATTTAAAATATCGTGCGATTATTGGTAGGTCCTTCAGATCCTTATACATCCAGACAAGGAAAATGACCAAGCAAGTAAAAAAAAAAGAAATATTGTCATCTGTTTTTGATTTTCTTTTTCAAATTTAATTTTTTATTTTCTCTCAAGCAAATTGCGTAAAATGATTTCTGAAGTTTTTATTTGCAAGATCAAGAAGTGGGCGTTAGAGGGGTATATTTAGGTATCCACCACACCCATTTTAATCGTAAATACTCTCCGCAATTGTATAATACAGTAAATAATGCTTTACGTTGATATTCTAACTTAAAGTCTTTTACCCGCCGACTACATACACATAAGTGGAACCACTGTGCTAGGGTTACCAGATCAACATTGCAAAAATCTTGACATTTATAGAAAAAAATCTTAATTTAAAAAAAAGTAAATAAATATTTTCGCCTATCAAGAGAATATTGGTGTTCGAAAAACTTCGGTTACAAATTGTTGATAAATGGCTCTAAAATTTATTATTTCTAATAATATTAATTGCGTCAGTCAACACTATATAACACCTATCAAGGTGCGAATAATTACACTCGATGAAAAGTAGTACGACAATAATGTGCGAAAAATATCATGAACGAAGCAAGAACGCAGAAGGTGGCAATGCAAGGATTGAAACCAAGAAAAGTAATGCTGTGTACGGTGAGATTGGAAAGGAGTTTAATTAATATGGCTAGAACCGATCAATAGAAAAGGTGTTATGTTCGTTCAAGACAACGGCAAACCACACACATCTTTGATGAAGCAGCAGCAACTGAGAGAACTTGGACGGAAAATTTTGATGCATTCACCCTATTATAGACCAGACCTTCTCTTAATGGTGTGAATTACAACTATGTAAGAGCCTGCATAACGCTACTGGACCAATTTTTCGATCAGGAAAAATGACGAAATGCTATCGTTCAAACCGGCACAAACTTGGTTTATAAATCTCGTTTCAAAAATAAAAAGGCGCATGATTTTTGGTCAAATTTGTAAATGAAATTCTTCTAATGCCTAAAGCCTAGTACTCTTTTAAAATTTGTAGAAAAAGTTGTTCAACAAAAACCATATTTTTGCTCCAACAACAAAGAATTTGACACGCAACCAATGCAGTCATTTAGTAATTTTTCAGAATTTGTCGTTTTTATGCCCTTAAATATGCTACATTGAATATGGACATCAATATTGTAATTTATTTATTGATACCTATAAAAAACTAACAAGTTTTTAAATTTTTTTGTGAGCAGTTTTGATTTTTTTAAGATGACCTTCCACGCAGTGCGGTACAGTTTTTTCATCAGGAAACAAAATGTTTCTGTGGTTATAAGTACTGTAACAACGATACGATTCTCATTTTCTCATCAATCCATGGGGTCAGCTTTTATTAGCCATATAATAAAAGAGTATATGTATTCTATGTTCTAACAGTATTTATCTCCTTGCTGCTTAAATTTTCGTACGAAATAAGTGAGCCTCATGTTATTTTGTAGTTGAGAAAAATGTTGCTAGAAATTTGTTGCAGTTAGCATTTGGCACGAAATTTTGCACATAATACCAGGCTTATTATAAAAAATTAATTATAAATTTTTCAGATAAACGCAACTAGGAAACAAATTCACTTCGAACACTTTAAGTTGTTGGTTCACCAAAATGCTTAATAGTTTTCATAAAACTTTGTGTAAGGAAACCATTAAAAATGTGCTTAAAAAATCTTTGCAAACAATATTTTTCTTTCTATTTGACAAACTCTTAAACTTCGTGTAAATCAAATGAAAACATGGCCATATGGCAACCCTACACTGTGCGCTGTTAAAAAAATCTTTTCGTTTGCAGATAGCCTAGCCTGGAATTGGACCGCGAACCTTTAGGGAGGCGTGGTGGAGGGCGCAAGTGAGTTATATTCAAATTAGTGAAAATATTAAAAAAAATCTAAAATTGTTTTGTCCAAAAACAGTACGGCCGTTGGAAAAAGCCTATATCAGACTTTAAGGTCGTAAAAAGTATAATTTCACATGAGTTATATTCAAGTCAAATGGAAGGTAATTAGCGGGTATCATCTCAACATTTTCGGCTTTTGATTTTTATCCCTAGAAAACTAAACCTCACCTGTGATGCGCAACAAATGCCGTTTTAACGCATTTTATTTTGATCGCACGAGGTTTTAAATACGTTCAGTGCATAAAACGTATTGTCTAGAACATTAATCTCCAAATTGCTATCAAAGCGACGTTGAGGGAAGGGAAGATATAATTACTATGCACAAAGGAAAATCTATGTAAATAACATGTTAAAACAAAAATGTTAATTCAGTTTTTTTAAGAGTTTTTGTAAAATAATTTCTTACAAAACAAAAATCTAGTGCTGTTTTTAAGCTTGTACTTTAATGACTTTTAATAATAATTAAGTATGCCAATATTGAAATATAGACTGTTTATTTTTAAAGTATAAAAACAAAAATTAAAAACAAAGGTTAAGTTTCTAGGGTTAAGGGACACTCTAATGTACATACACAGATACACATAAGTATGCGATCGTATTTGTGTTTTCGTATTTATATTGTAGACCCATAGCTTATCCTAGTGAAACATAGAATAAATACAAAGTCAAAAGATAAATATTCGAAAAAAGTAATAAAATATTATTTCATGCGGTTGCATAAAGGATATTTTGTATCAGATTTAGAAAAAAAAAAAAATGAAAAGAGGAAAATTATTTAAACCATTCAATCCCTAACTCTACACCACTACATATATGAGTTTTGAAAAATTTTGTCCGTTTAAAGTTCAATATGAACTCTGTCTCTAAGCATGACTTTGTATGAATGAAATAATTTTAAGGATTTTCGTTGCTCTTACAGAATCCAATATGTATCATTTGGTATAGAGATTAAGATAAAGTCTTTTGTTGAAACTGTGAAACTATTGTGTTCGGTTGATTAACAATTTGTTAATCAATTATGTATTCGGCGTTGCTATTTACGACCTCCCCCAACTTCTAAACTAATTTGTAGATGGCGTTTCGCCACAAATCATCCAGTCTATTGTCAAATATGTTATTGAGCCAGTTTTTAAAGTCCTCTTCATCGTGGAAGTTAACACCGCTCACATTGGACGGAATGAAGAAAAAATATTAATCGTTGGTACGAAATTATAAAATATTAATTATTGAAAATATGGCGGATACTGAAGGACTTTAACTGTCTTGATCTAGAAGTGCGGCATTGACAGCTTTGACGGCTTGCGTCACACGGGGCTTTGCGTTTTGGGGTATATGGTTTGGCCTTGTCGATGAAGTGTATTTTCCAGTGCATTTCCCACTCCAACAAGCGGAAATCAAGGTCTTCTTTAAATGCCCGGCTTGACTCTTAGTTTTGGCGTATCGCATGAACATACTTCATATTTACGTATAGACACCATTTCTTATCGTGACGATTCGGTAAAAAAACGGGAGATATTGAGAAACTATTGAAAGGCAATTTTCTTTCTGGTTTTCCTTTAGCACATGAGATACCCAGGCTGTTTCGGCAAGTTGCATTGAATGAAGATGATTTTGAATCGTTTTACGATTGAAGTAATTTTTTATTTTATTATTGACTAATCCGAGATTTGTTTTCGGCCGTCTTCCTTCAGGAGTGCTCTTTTACATTGTTTTTTTTTTGCTTTCCAAAAACATGTTTCTTTAGACAATTCATATATCATTGACGCATTAGCTGCATCCTCATAATTTCCTTTATCATGTTGCTCAAGGGGTTGAAAAAATTATTAGTTCTTCGCATGATTTTGTCAATAGGTGTTTCTAGTATACTGAAGAAGATAAATGATAAATGATGAGTAGCATTATAATACTAGCATATGAGGAAAGGTCGGTAACAGGATTAGGAATCATGAGGTTTTTACTGTTTATAAATTTCGGGTGCATTTTATTTGCATCAGGCTATTGTGTCTCAGACGACCTTAAAAAACTATATATTGGGCTGCCTCAGTAATTAACACAATAATTGCACTTCCTTTTTAGATTTCGTCTCACACAGATGAGTTGTGCAGTTCCCCTCATATAACGAAAACTGAGGTAGTTTACAATAAGCCCTGGTATGGCCAAATTCTTGGCGTTTTAAACATTGCATTTGATCTGTGAGTTTGTGAGCCTCTTTTATGCTAATTTTTCGATGTATAAGGTATTTTAAGTTAAAGATGGAATGCGTTTCGTTTTCTATTCATATCACCCGGTTCTTATTCTACACAGTATAT
Organism: Wohlfahrtia magnifica; assembly: GCA_023159175.1. Lineage (NCBI taxonomy): Eukaryota > Metazoa > Arthropoda > Insecta > Diptera > Sarcophagidae > Wohlfahrtia > Wohlfahrtia magnifica. The sequence continues at coordinate 4,531,619 of JAKWBJ010000061.1, forward strand.
AAATTGTGGAACCCTGCCTTTTGATATCTAAAATGATTTTCAATTCACATCTTTTTGCTTTAAGCTGTCCTTAACATCATTAAGGTCGATGCCTTTAAAAACATCATGAAGACCTCTATCACTCTTCAATTAGAATCTGTAAAAGTTATTCGCTCTGGTTTCGACTTAAGCAACAACTTTGTGGTAATAATTTTCGTGATTTGTCTGCATTTATATTTCATATATGTTACCCCCTGACATAGAAGGGTTTTAATCCTGTGAAATAAATTATAGACTTTTAAGAATAATAGGAACTGAAAACGTTTGTACTCGCTTCTGTCTTTTGGTTGTCGGAGCTGGATTTCTTTTCACTAGTTGGGTTGCTATGGTAACATACGCGATATTTTTTTGTTATCTGTTTCACATTTTTTCTCAGTGATAATCACGTACATATGTATGTATTTCCAACATCTACTTATGTAATGGACGCATATTTGAAGGATAACAATTCCGTAAGTTTATACTTTGAAATTCTATTTGAAGAAGATGCCTTAGGATCTTTTGTAAAATGTTGGCATATACATTTTACTGCACAACTTTTACATTTTTTGCTATAATACCTTTCAGCTTATATTTGCAGCTTTTACCATAAATGGAGCTGCGTCTGTCATTAATAGCAAAATTCAATTTTTATTTAATATCTCAATATCTTAAACGAAACGTGTAAAAGCTGTACAATTTATTATTTTTGCGCCGATGAGAATTTGTTGTTTGATTGTGTTGGTGGAAAGTTCGGTTTGACGAATTGAATTGTATGAATGTTAAATAACAGATAATTCAGAAAAGCTATTACTTGGTCAGAATTTAAAGCAAAAATTTTATTTTTGCTGTTAAAATATTTTACAGCACAAAAATCAAAATATGATCTAAGAAGGTTTAAAATGCTCTCTAAATACTCTTTAAATGTCGAAAATATGCACTAACAAAATATGCACTGGCAAAATTCCTAAAACGGATAAAAGTCTTGCATCTTAATTGATTGGACGCATGAGAAAATCTCTAAAGTTTATACATATTAAAAATATTTTATTTTTGTCCGATGACACGTACTTACGTCAAGTGTCGCGATCAGAAATGATTATGCGTAAACTTAAACAAGACATATTCTTAACCTAGATTGTATAACAAATTTAAGTTTTTTAAAGTCTTAACCCTAGTATTCTGTTCAAATTTGTGAAAAATGTTGATTAATGCAACTAGAGTAGACATTTAGCAATTTTTCAAAATTTGTCGCTTTTATGCCTTAAAATATGCTACATAGTTTTACATTTGTAAACATAAACCATATGTTTTGTCCAACTACATAACAAATAATATTCAGTGAGGACATAGAATTTTAACAGATATTAGAACAATATTTGTATAGACATAGCAGTTTTGAAGTAGTTTTGATCAGCAGCATAACATAAGAGACCCTGCCAAACCATGACTGTAGCTAAATGATGACCATATTCGACCAATGGAATGAACACAGGGGATCCTTCTTAAGATGACCTTACACACTGTGCGGTACAAATTTTTTATCAGTAAACCAAAGCTTACTGTGGTTAAAAAGCACTAAAACACGATATGATTCAGATTTTCTTACAACCCCGTGATGACTGCCGATACAATTTGGAATTCCCGTTGAAGGCTTACGATATAGGGGTTAGCCTTTTAAAAGCCATAGAAAAAATTTGTTTCTTGATGAAACAATTGTACCGTACTGGTGTAAGGTCATATTAAAAAATCAAAACTGGTCACAAAAGCTTGTTAGGTTTTTATAGAACTTATGTCAATAAATAAATAAAAACATTGTTCTAAAAATATTCATTATTTTTCAACGTGAAAACATATTTATGTCCCTACTGAATATTATCTGTTATGTTGTTGGAGAAAACGTATGGTTTTTGTTTACAAATGTAAAACCATGTAGCATATTTTAAAGCATAAAAACGACAAATTTTGAAAAATTGCTAAATGACTACATTGGTTGCGTGTCAATTTTTTCATATGAAAAAAGGAATGTTACACAACATTTTCCACAAATTTGAACAGAGTACTAGGCTTAATTTCTTAATTGAAAAAAAAAAATGTTGCTAGAAATTTGTTGCAGTTGGAAAATAATGTTGGCATATACATTTCACATGTTTTTCGTAAAACGAACAACGCACTGTTTTCTTTTAATCATCTTTTTTAATGATGGTTTGTATTGACTGCCAAGTTATTTCAACTAAATTTGAAAACTTAGGCTCTAACAATTCTCGAGATATAAAAAAATAATTATTTAATTTGTACGACAGGCGCCGAACCTACTAATCCGATTCAGCCCACTTTTTTCTTATGGGGTGTACGATCTAAAAAGTCATTTAAATCAAATTCCAAACCTTTCATTTTAATCGCTCTCTGGATATACAAAAATCAATATTTAATTTATATGGGAGATGCCACACCCACTTATTCAATTTTGCCCATACTTTGACTGATGATGTGTATTAACTCCTAATTTGCTTAGACAATTTTCAGAACCTTCCATTATTACCGTTCCAAAGATATTCAAAATCAATATTCAATTTGTATGGGAGGTGCTACTCTTACTTATCCAATTTGGCGCAAATTTTGACTGATAATTTGCATTGATAACACAAATTGGGCCAAATTTGGAGACTCTAACTATTACCGTTTTAAAGATATAGACATATAAATACAATTATATATGGGCGTGGCACCGCACAGTTGAACAATAGTAAAGTCACACACCAAATGAAAGTTTTCTACATATGCTTCTTATATGCACAGTCTGAAAAACAAAATTAAATCGGTTGGCGCATTTCAGAGAACATCAATTGCAACGCATTTTATAGTCCTCTTTTATATGTATAGATTTGATAGCACTTCGTAGGAAATCTTGAACACAATACCAGGCTTTATAAAAGATAATAAAGAAACGAATGAACGATTCTTAAATTCATATAAATTTTTCCAAATATATAACCTTGAAATTTTGTTTATATATTATTTGTTTTATATATTATTTATTATATATATGAACTATACACATAGACAATTCATTTCAACGTGAATATGTAAATGCACTATACGAGCGCATATGGTCTTGCTACCAGCGCCTTTTTTTATATTTTGTAAATTCATTTTGCAAAATATATTTGTTTTTTTAATAAATAAATAAATAAATAAATATCCAATGTTTTATTTAATTTATTTTGCCTTTCAAATTGACAGAATGATATTCCGACAAACTTATCCTGAAGCAATTGGACTGATAAGTTTTATTGTTACAAATGCATGAGAATTTAATAATGTTTTATACAAAATCTTTTATTTTCGATAATTTTCTTTTAGTTTGCAACTTTTGTTATTTTTTAATTTTTTTTTTTTAACACAAAACCAAACTGAACCTATTGAAATTGCGATTTTTATTATTTCAAATTGTTTTATTGTTGTTGTTGTTGTTGTCGATACCTTTTAATAGAAATGATTTAAAATTATTGAACGTCTACGTGCCTGTTCATGTCTGTTAACTTTATTTTATTTTTATTCCACTGCAGCATAGTTGGGATAAAAGGGATCATAGGTATAGTGAGGTGATTGTGTTATAAAATGTTTCGTATATTATGGCCAATGATTTTTAATACCTACATACCATAAGTATGTATATGTTTGTATTCTGTATGGCTTTCAATGGTCGAGTGTAGATAACTATGCATATGTATATATGAATCTGTGTATACAATTTGTATTGGATTATATTGTATTGTATTGTTGTATGAAAATGACATTTGGTAAGTTAATAATGTTAATATTGTGCGGTAAGTAAAAGTATTTAACAAAGAGCCACAAGCTATAACAATAAGTACAAAAATAACACAATATATGTATGTGTTTGTACATACATATATACATATTTATGTGGGTTTACAGACACATATGTACATATACTTATTTAGCTTTTACTATGTAAACTACTCCTATACAAACTCTTATAATGGAAACATGTCATATCAATAATACACCTGCCGAAGTATTTAAGCGTAAGTACAAATATTACCTTTAATTACAGCTATAACTAACTAATTAGAAAAACTGTTCATACTTACTGTTGCTTCTAATTTTGAAAAAATAAGTTATAGTTTTTTTCTTTGTTTTTAAAAACTATGTATTTATACCATGGCAGTGTGAGATACATAGCTCACAAAACTTCGAAGTTCTATAATGCCAGTTAAAGGTCATCCATCAACCGGCTGAATCCTGCTCTATTAAGCTGCACTTTTTTCAGTTAATTTTTCGGAAATGCATATAAATCTTCCTGAAATTGGCTTGTAGTTGGACCACCTCCACAGTGATCAAAACTCTAAAGAATTATACCAAAGGCTGCTTTATCAAAAGCTGCCTGTTTTTGAGATAGTACCACTTTTGCATAGACTTTCTTATAGTTATACCACAAAAAATAAATGTAAAATTTTTACAGTACCCTTCTGTATGTCTGGAAGGAACTATAGGCGGAATTGAACAATGGTTAGTGTAAGTATCTGAATTTGGTCTAAATGACTTTGTAGTCAATACTAGACATCAGTCGAAAATTGGGCAGAATTGGATAAGTGGGCGTGTCATCACCCATACATAGTATAAATAAATTTTTGTATGTATATCTTTATTTGTCCTCTCTTTATTTATTTATTTATTTATTTAAAATCTATGAATTCAAAATTCTTACAAACTATTTACATTCGTATTTATAAAGGAATACGCATTTACAAATATACACATATGTACATACAAGATTGGTATGTAAATAAGGGAAATAAAATGTTACATTTACTCATATTGTAATTCAAAGATAAATCAATATAATTATACCGTCTGTTGAAATCTCTGCAGCATCTAATAATGGGATCCGGGTTAGCATAATTTGTTCTAAATGATTTCATTGAAAGCGGAAAATAGTGACGTATAGGGCGTTGCAGAATGCAAAAATATATATTTGCAATTAAATAACCAGATCAAATGTTTCCATTAATTATATTTAAAACAAGCATAACATTCAGCATAGTTTTACGACTTATTAATGATGGTAACTTTATAAGGGCAAGTCTAGCTTTATAATAATAAAAATTGTTTTTGAACGGATTCGATTGCGTTAATATAAATCTTGTATGTTGGATCACATATCATTGAACCATGTTCCAGAACAGGACGAACTAAAGATGTGAACAGATGTTTTGTAAAACCAACGTTTGATGAAATGAAGCAGATAATAATATGGATAATAAATGAATCCTTCCAAATATCTGGAAATATACCAAACTTGACTGATAAATTGAACAAAACTGTGAAAGGGAGCACTAAAGCATCAACGCAATTAAAAAGAACACAACTCGGTACACTTTCAGGTCCACTTTTACATGAAAATGTTAATTTTTTTTTAACCAATAAGAACTGAAGATTCATCCAAAGATGGAATATAAACGGACTGATTTGTAGGTTCCGTAAAAGAGTGTTGAAAATAACTAATTATTTGATCATTAGTATACTTTGGTGAAAAGAAGTCCGCAAACAAATTCATTCATTTAACCTCATGAATGGGGGAAAAGAAGTGGATTTCCTTTTTAAGCTTACAAAGTTGTAAAAAGACCGAGGATTCTTTTTAAAATTGTTCCTAATTTTAGTAAGATAGCGGCTATAACATACTCGACTTAATTTATTATATTCAGCACGAACAGCAGAGTATTTAGCAAAGTCCAAGGATGAACCTAATCTTTTATACGTCTTATAATATTTTTTCTTATTTTTATTTTTAATGTATGAAAGATACTTAGAACTTCACGGGAGATCCGAGGAACTACAAACGGTTTGTTTTGGAATGCATAGGCTCATGATCAAGTATACTCCATTATAAAACTTCTTAGTGATATTGTTCAAGGCAACAGCGTTGTTATTTCTTCTTGAAATGGACAGAAATTCACGCCAGTTGGTACTATAGAGTAATTCATTAATTTTGAGATAATTTGAGAGCGGTATTAGTAGAAGTTACTAAATTTGGTTCAAACATCGTCGTAGACAATACAGATCACCAGTCAAAAGATGAGCGAGATTGGATAGGTGGGCGTAGGACCTTAAAGAACATAAGACATAATCAATTCTACCATTTACACATGTTGTTAAAGCTATAAATATCTGTCCATGGTGACGATGAAAGCAAACCGAAAAAATGACAGCCAATTCAACAGATACCAAACCAAAAGAAGTTCCTATTGGATGAATTGTTCTATAGATATGTGTTATCATTTAATAATCCGCTGTCGAATTTCGTAGACTTTTAGAATTTTGAACATTGTAGATTCTATTGTTACGATAAAACTTTTTTCAAACGTTCGAGTTTTTAAATTGCGTAAAATAAAATAAATAAAGCAATTTTGTTATTTTTATAAAGTCTTTATTTTCAAATTAATTATAACACCATGTTCAACATATTTAACTTCCACTTAATACACAAATTTGTTCGACTGACTTGATTAAGGAGAATACTTTATACTTCACTACCATTAGTTTCGAATATTCTAGTACGGTCTACAACCTACTTTTCGGTTGCTGTTAATTCAAATGTAGAGATTTAGTACATATCTGACTCATAGTTATATTGGTAGCACTGTTCAAATCGATACAACCGTGGCATATTTTACATTGACAAGAACCAACAGAATAACTTGCACAATGGTTAAGTTTATAGCTTTTAAGTGACAAATGGCGGTGTACCTTTTAGGCATATTAAATGGCCCGGTATATCTATCATTTGACTCACAACATATACCACAAATGATGCTGCTCGGACAACTTTGTTAAAATAAATTTGGTTTGATAATTTGGATAGATAGGGTGCAAATGAGCTTGATGTACAAAAGATTTTTATTGGTAGCATTAATAAGGGTGGTTAAATATTTAACTACGTATATATCTTTTTATTCAAATGTCTAATTAGTTTACATCAAATGTACCCGAAAATTCGTTACGAGTATTGGTTTTTTGTACAGACGCTGTTGAGTTTTAATATTAATCCATATCATTGTTAACTACAGCAGTATTAAGAAGAAAACCCAAGAATACAATTGAACTGATACCGAACACGTGTTTGATGTTTTCGGATTTTCATTTTCCATTTTAAATTATACTTCAAAAAATATAAAATAAAATTTTTTTTAAAGTTTACTTTATTTCTCATATTCATGTATACCGGCTAAATTTAAATTCACGAATTCTGTAGCAATTTTTTTTTTTTTTTTAAGAGAGCAGTATATGAATAATGGTCACTGCCTTATGATGGCTTTTTTATGGCCGAAAAATTAAATCCTGTTTTATTACGTATTAAAAAAAATGAAATTTTCACACAAAATGCTGTAAATATTAAGCCAAATATGCCCATAAAATGTGGGAGGAAATACATGCATATATTATGAGTACACCTTATCATAATGCGTATGTAAGTACCTGATACCTGATATGTTTAAAAACCACACGCACGAGTGAGTGAGTTTTCGTTCATCTCCTAAAAAAAGGGGCCGACTGGGCACATGATTTACATTTTTATTACGTTTTTTCTTCATTTTTGTTTTAATATTGCCAATAAATATTGGCTTTATTTACCAAATGTTACCATCTTCCTTGAGGCTAAGAGACTTTCTGGTTACAAAGATGCCTTTTAGCAAGAATAAATATGGCTTATAATGAGCTGTAAATTAACCTTCTCTGTACCAGATGTACGTTTTTAATACAGAATATATTCATGTTAACTTTTCAATCAAAAACAAATGATGTTTACAGGATGACGATGAACTTAATGCAAATGATGATTCGATGAAAATCAGTTAAGAGCCATAAGTGAGTCGACAAAATGTCTCAATAGAGTCTTTGACAACATTTCTCGCAATAAAGAAGAAGTTTTCATTTTCTTAGCCATACAGCAGACATGGATTCACCACCGAATACCTTAAGTAAGGGAAATGTGTCAAAGCGGTGGATTGGCGGCGTAGATAGTTTCAACTGCAGATAGGGTCTTAATGACTAATTTCTGGAACGCGCAGGATAATTGCATTAAATTCATTCATTAAGCTCCTTATAAGCCATATTAATTATTTCGATTCCTATTATATTCTATTTCAAATTTGAAAGAAGGCTTGGCTAAAGACTATAAAATTCAGCGATTTTTGCATATTTTAAGCTATTTAATGTCACTGGGAAAAGTTAATCAAGCTAATGAAAAGGCTTATGTTGAGAAGTAAAGAAACACTGTTACTCAATTAGCAGTTTTGAAGAGCAACTTTGGGAAGCAGAATTTACAAATATTGAGAGTCTTTTCGCAGAGAAAAGACGAGTTCATTTTTAAGACGAATTCATCTAATGCCGAAATAGATTTGCTGCCGCTAGCTGTAAGACCAGCTGTATATAACATTTGATTTAAATAAATTTCCAATGCTATTTCTGAACTCAATGCAATCAGGTTTAATACATAATTTAAACGCTCACCTACTTTTAAATTGCTATTACAGAGTTACTTAACTGGTCGCACGCTTATTATTATTATTTTTTCTCCGTCACTCCTTTAGGGAGCATTATTGGCTTTCCACAAAGCATTTTTTGCTTTGTTTCAGTTTCTTTAATCGATTTGATCTTTCAAGCTAAATAGATGATTAATCGATCCACTGTAGCTTCCTCCATATGTTTTGCGTAGTGGTGAAGATCCTTGCTAATTGGTGGTCATCTTTATTTTAGCATGTAATTTTTTCCCAGTAGGTGGCGTGTTTTCCTGATCATTCGTCTGATGTTTGTAATCATCATTTTTTTGCATATCTAGTAAAACGTTTATTTTAAGACGATTAAGCGGTTAATTTAAATATGTATGATTTTTATACGTTTTTATATTTTTTTTTATTGCAAATGTGCTCATCGTTTAAATATTTTTCTAAGTCCATATATAGTCATGTGAAAAATAATAGGGACACTTATACAAAGATAGTTAAGACTCCAACAATGTTTTTCTATTTAAATATGTATCAAAAAATCTTGTAAATTGTCTACTTGAATCTCCATGATATAAGGAACCGTTATTTGACAAGCAAATTTTGTATCGTTTCTTAGTTGTAGCTCATTTTTCTCTTAAGCTTTTAGGGAAAATCTCAATGTATCCCTACTATTTTTCACAAGTCTATTTATAAAAATAAGTTATCCTATGTTCGTCATTTTATAATTCAAGAACCACTAAGCCGATTTACAAACTGGCGTTGTAAAGGTGTACCTTCACTGATGGTTTTGGTTCAACTAGTCGGTGCCACGCCCATATAAATTTTTTATTTATTTGTTTATTTCTTAAAAACGGTAATAGTAAGAGTTTCTAAACTTGACTCAAATTGTGGTCAATACAAATCATAAGTCAAAAAGTGGCCGGAATTGAATAAGTGGGAGTGGCACTTCCCATACAAAGTAAGTAATGAGTCTTGTATATTTTTCGAGCGGTAATAGTTGAAGGTTCTGAATTTGATCTAAATAAGTGCGTAGTCAATCATCATCAGTCGAAATATGGGTGAAATTGAATAAGTTGGCTTGGCAACCCTCATACATAGTAAATATTAATTTTTGTGCAATATATCTAAAGAACGGTAATAGTGAAAGTTTTTAAATTTGGTCCCAATGATGTTGGATGCGAGAAGGTCAGCGGGGCTTCTTTTTTTTAGATAGAGTTTTCTGAAGAGAAAATGAAGCCTCTTTTTTAAACATTCAAAACCACAATTAAATTTTTATCGTCATATCTTCTGCTATGACTCGAAATTGGGCGTTTGTATTGTTATACATGCGCTCTAACCACTACACCACGCCACCCAATACGTTCATTGTAAAGGAGGGCGATTATTTAAACAACCCCCAGGCTATCAATGCTATAGTACCTCAAATGAGTATTTATTAACCCGAAAGGGGGTAAATGTTTTCATATTCGATTGGAGGACTTAGAACCCATCAGTCTATCATCATCTAATATTGAGCTGGACAAACTTAAGACCGAGCTTACACTGTTTTCTCGAAAATATATCATACTAGTATTTGAACCTCCATCGGTTAACGGGATGCAACACTAAACTATCGTGGAAGCCTAACATGGAGGAAAGGGCCGGAAGGCATCTATTGCTCTGTACTGTTGTAAGGTGGCTATAGGCAAACAATGTGGACTATTTCCGTGGGCCACAGTGTGGATATATGCGGCAATAGTCTGGCAATTACAAGAATTTTTAAAGCTTGTCAATAATCAAGAAAAGTATGGTTTGTCAAGATTTTTTTAAGTTTTTCTTGTACAAAGTTTTGTAGGAAGCTAATAAATATTTTAGTGAATCAATAATGTAAAGTTTTTTAATGTGTATTTATTTCCTATCTCAGTTTAAAAAACTTATAATGAAACTTGATAATATTGTAGGTGTTAGAATAAGATTTTTCAAAAATTTCCCCAAAAATGAAGCACCTTTTTCTTATATTCGAAACGAACTTTATTAAACGAAATAAGTGAGTTTTTGAGGATAAAGTATTCATTCATCAGTGTAGTACTTCTAATTGAAAAACTTATCCAATTAGGTTTTACAGACTTACGAAACTTCCCTACAAGAAATGGATGACCGAAACTAACACAGAAATAATTTTTTTACTAACACATTTACAAGTTTTTTATATTTAAACATCTGAAAGAGTGAAACAACAAGAGAAAAAGTGAAACAACAAGTGTTGCAGAGTCATATATTGAGACATTTGACAGAATACATAAAAATCAATATTTTTGTGAATTCCAGCAAATAAAATAAAAAATAATCGAAATAAAAATATTGTATGTACGAGTATTATATAAAAAACGGATAAAAGGACAAATGATTGTAGCCAGGTTGGATGAATCCAGAACTTTTAATATTGCTTTTAATATACATATGTATGTAAATAATAATAAATATTTTTACCAGATCGTGCCAAAACTAGAAATGATGGCTCAATAGATATTCTTGATAAAATGCAAGATAGCCACCAGTCTGTCTGTTAATGACTGGTGAGATACAGGACAAACATCGTTACTAAGTCGCATGCATGCTGCAATTGATGACACTTGCGGATGGAAAGAAAACGGTGGAACCGCCAGATTTTGCTCAGGTAATGGTATCGAACACAAATAATACATACAACACTCGAGCAATGTTTGCAACATCATGCTTAGAAGTACTATTAGGAAAGGAGACGGAAAAAGCATGCACTAGGCAAGCTCATGTTGCTTAACAAGACTAAGAGGTATTCATATATATACATCTATAAATGATGAAATAATTAGTAACTTAAATACTTGCTCATTAATTATTATCATTAATATATCTTTTCTACAACATTCAGATTTTTTCAACTGTATAGACCCAGTTTAGTTCAAAACGAGAGTAAGAGAGGCGGAAGAACCATTTACTGAGTGAAATAAAAATATAATTAATTGAATAATGTACATTGTATTATTAATGAATCATAAAATATATTTTTAATTTGCTAAATTATTAGTGTAAAACTAAAAAATCGTCTTTTATTACAAAAAGTGTACACATATCAGCTTTGACGGGCGTATACATCCAATATGATAAATCAACTTTAGCTAACATTTACATCAACTTTGATAAGTAAGCAGCAGCCGAGTGAGAAGCTCAGATATATGTTTTATAGTCGACAGAATTCATAAGTTAGAGAAGGATGCAAAATCACATGTACATTTTGCCCTTAATAACTGGATAGGAAGAAATGATAGATATTTCAATCACAGTGCCAGTCAATTGACCGGTCAAATGACTGTCACTGTTCTTGTATGGTTAAATATAACCATTAATAGAGTTGTGCAATCATCGAAATAAATATAGGGGCATTCTGGGCTATATGGTGGATGCATAAAAACATCCCAGCCAAGCTTTATCAGTGTCTGCAAGTTGTCATGAAGAAACATTTCTTGGTGTCCTAGCTTTGCCACAGTCTGTGAAGCCTTCACCGTGCATCGGCTATGATCGCTTTCACATCTTATGGCCGTATGTGATCAAATTTTAATCATTTGTTTTTATTTGGACCTGTAAAATACGCTGCAGTGTGGCCTGATGCATTATAATTATTACTATAGATATTAACAATATATTACCAAAGTTTTTCAAACACCAATATTTTTAACTGTCACGCTGTTTTATTTCGAATTCAAGATTTTTTCTATGAATACCAAGAATTTTGTAATGCTGAATCTAGCAACCCTCTGTGGCAATAAGCACAATGCCAACTATAACATTCAGTGTCATTATGACGGTCTGGACTCCTGATATCAAGACCGAATCGACTGCTTCCATGTTTCTATTGAAAATCAACGAGTATGGTTTTAGCCTATCGAAGTACTCTGCTTGATTAGTGCACCGGATCGACTTGATTGCCATAAGGACGGACTACTACACCCCATGCCTATTGCCAGTGAAAAATCTGACGACATCTATTCCAAATAGGAATACTTGGAAAAAGTTATTGAAAGAGGAAACAGGTAGTATCTCATTTTTCACGAATGGTTTTAAGTCGGATGAGGGAGTAGGCTATGGCGTCCATTCTCCGGATGTCCTATAAGCTGCCGAGCCATTGCATGGTGTTTATCTATTCATAGATAGTGTTTTTACGCAACAACAAGCTTACATTTTTACAAACAGTCATACTCATTACTAACAGTGATACTCATTACTAAGAATGATGGCTAAGTGTTTCGATGGAATGCTCATTTGAGTACCAGGTAACAGCGACATTGCGGGAAATTGAATAGCGGATGGTATGCCGATTTATACCAACATCCTCAACGAGAAGTGGAGACTAATTCCGATTTTTAAACAGGCTAGAAATTTCTGGTCTAGAGTGTATAAGAAGAGGTCTAGGCAGCTGGTTAAATTACCAAGAGGCAGGATATCTACAGTGGTAGGAGCAATTATGGGATATTGTCTAGTTAGCAGACATGATCTTAGATCAGGCCATAGGAACCCCATTCTATGAAGATGCTGAATGGAGGACGATGAGGAGACTACGCTACATCTTATCTTCTACAATAAATTCCTGTAGTGCTGATCAGCAAATTCATAGTTGGATAATTAGCCAGTGGCTGCCATAGGGAAGGTATAGGTATCACAATGGGATCTATTGAGCCTGAGTGTGCTTCACATTGTCCGGCAGCCGTTCTTAACCTTACCTTACCAAGGTCAGCTAATTTTGAGATCATTTGCGTAAAAGTATATTGGAAGAATTTATTGAAAAAAAAAAAAACATTGTCTTGCGTTTAATCAGAATTTGACACAAATTAGTTTTATACATAATTTGCGCTAAGTATTTGAAAGTTTACTAAAATTGTATGAAATCCCATTTAGGCAAGTCCTATAATAACAATGTCTGACTGAAATTCTGTAGCCTTGCTTACAAAAAGGAAATCCATTTTCGAAGTAGACACAATAGATGGCTATAAAATTATTAAGTTGGGTTTTTAAAATCATATTGTTACGAAAATAAGGTTGGGCACCATGGCGTTTATTACATCGCTAAAATAAATAAACAAAAGCTGCAAGAACAACTATACGTGCTGTTTACAAAAACAAAAAAAACCAAACCAAATCTACAACAACAACCATTAACAAAGATAAATAATAAAAATAACACGGCAACAACAATAATTAAGCAGCAAAGAAAACAAGTAACAGACAATAAACAATCAACAGCAAATACTAAGATGTGAAAGAGGCAGATGTTCACATACGCATGGCTACAAAACAACTAAAAAGAAATTAAAAGAAAGAAATGGAATCTATCTGAAATATCAAGAGGTTCGAGAGCTTTCTATGTATTGCTTACTCAGCCATATAAAAAGCACATCGACGCGAACAGCAACCAGTTTATTTGTCGTAAACTCAGCTAGTGCCGTTTGTGTGAAGAGTGTTTATAAGGAGTAAACTCGTGAAGTGAATCGTGAAGTAGAAAGCCAGTTTACAAAAACAAAGGAGCTAACTCTGTAAAGATAGCTAAGTGTGGATAAGCTTTGATTGAAGAGGTTGTGATCGAACCTAAGTTATAACTACGATCGGGTTGGAAGATCTTTAGGAAGAAAGATCTGTAGAGTAATTGTTCTTGTTTACAAGGTTCTAAACAGACAGAGTAATTAAGATTAAAAATTGTTATTGCCTGTAAAAAGATTACAAGCAGTGGTGCACATAACTGTGTTGAATAAAGGATTTTTAATTAAAACCAAACACAAAATTTATTTTATTTTACCTACAATCTATGAACTCAAAAAACCACGTTTTTAAAAAGTAAGAACGTAACACTATGTATGTATTTGGTATTTTAATGTAAATAACTAGTTGGGTATTAATTCTACGAAAGCTTAAGCTCGCTTTATTTTAAGCAATTTAATTTTTAAATTTAATAACCTTCCAGTTATATCGCATTTTTAATTAACTTTTAAAAATAAAAAATTAAATTTTCAAATTTAACTCCCAGCTTCCGAATGACTTGGATGTAAGGAAAAAATAAAAAAATGAAACAATAATGTTATATTTGTTTTACAATAAGATTTATTTCCTGAATTTTTTGCGGTATGAAGTCACTTTTCATATTAAAATTATTGCAATTTTCTTGCAAGCACACGAGTAGCAACAAACACAAAAAAAAACGGGGAAAAAAATTGTAAATCAATATTAAAAAGCAACTTTATGCATAAAAAGTATTCATCCTTAGCGCCGTTCGTCTGCTTATATGCTCACATGAGTACATTAAGGAAGCAGTCATGCGAAAATTTACCTTTTCCATTTATTTCATTTGTTTCCTTTAAATTGTGGTTGCCACAGAGGCTGTAACTGTGGCTTTACCTGTGGCATAAACGACTACGATTGTAAAATCACGATGTGTGGCCTTTGAGCTTAAAAAATTCAGAAAATATCTCTCACGCTCTTTATTACTCGTATTATTATTGTTGTAGTTGTGTTCTTATTTAAAATAACATTTAAAAGTAATAACTTTATAACTGTACTTATAACTGTGTAACTGAAAGTTGAGTTGAGTTTTTATTTATTTCTTTACTTTGTTGTTGTTGCGGTTATTATTGTTGTTTTTGTAGATGTTGCGGTAGCTAACAATTTCGCTGTCGTTGTCGTTGTCTTTTCTTCTTTTTTTATTTATGGCATAAGCACTTAATTATACCCTACACGCAACAGGTGAAAAGGTTTTATTAGGTTTAAGCTGATGTTTATAACGCTTCAAAATAACACAATGTTTACACGGGACTTCGAGTTGCTTATACGACTTCGCATATTCAAATTTTGAGCAGAAGGACTGAACAATACCTACTAGATAGGTAAGCTTATCCCTTTGACTATACTGACTGTAAGTTTTAAAATGGCAAAAGCTTTAACCGTTCTAGTCATAGAAAATTACTCCCTTAATATCTAAAGAAAAAGTGAACAATTTTGTTTACTGTTTACAACACTTTGAAAAGCAAAAATGCTAAATTGCTCATTTGTGACAGTTGGTTTGTCAGGACATCGACGCAAATTTGCACTGTTCTGCCGATATTTAAAGTAATGTGTTCTGATGAAATAAAAATTTTTATTCTCAATAAAGGCAGTTTTATAAGTTGAACTCGTGTTTTTTTTCTGTGAAGTACTTTCGTTTGTGATTAATTTTCCAGAATTTTGCTTATAAGCTAATTAATTTGAAGTCGAGTTAGGTCCAAGCTTTGAAGGAATAATTAATACTTAACTCTTTACAATTTTTCTTTAACATTATCATTCTAACAAGGCATTTAGGATCTATGGTGCGTCTACAGTCTGTTAAGCAGATCTGTTGCCTTCCCAATAAACACCAGCACATCTGAAATCTTAAAGGTAGATATGTTAGCAAATGAGACTCTATGTCCTCCTAAACATCTCCATCTAAGCTTATCTCGTCGTCTCTGATGCCTGTGAATACAGTCTACATACATCCACATCCATGACGGCCATTCTATTCAGATGATAAATCACATAACATTCCATGATGCACTCGATTCTATTTTCAGTCTCAGTTTAACGCCGGCTCCGAACGTCAAATGCATTAGGGAAGTTTTCAGTAGTTGTAATACTCATAACCAGTCACTAGCTAATATCAGGAAGTGATACCGCTGTTGAAAAAACTATTCTTTTTTTCAGATCATTTTCTGGCCTGGTATTGAACCGAAGGCCTTCTGCTTGGTAGGAGGATCATTTCAGTGTTCCAAGCTTCTGACAATTTCCCAATTCTTGATTACATTAAGGATGGTAGTAATTGTTGTAAGCGTTGTCGCACAGAAAGGTTAAAGATCAATATTCAAGCCATAATTAGTTCCTATTTTACGTGAAATTTTGTTGACACATGTTTAGTTATATGTATTAGACAATTTTAGACTTGGCTGTGGTACAGAATTTTGTCCAAAACCACTATAAAATCAGTTGAACTTTGACCCAGATAACTTTTGCATAGCTTTCTATGACTGCATTACATTTAACTTCTCATCTGCCATACAAAAAACTTTCTGTTCTAAAAATAATGTTACTTTGTAGTACTCTCGTGCAGTCATATTTGATCCCCAATAGCATCTTTACTTATTTCAAATTTGTTTCATAGTCTCATATTTACCGCAAACGTATAACGTACGGGCCTTATTTAAAAAAAAAAAACCAAAGGAAAGTAAACTACAAATTCACATTCATTTTCTTTAATTCTGTTTGTCTGACTGTTTGCGTCCGTGTATGAGGCACTGTATTAATTTGTATTTATGAGTGTATTTGGTCGTATGTGTCTTTACGTGTGTATTTGTAAATGTAACAACACCGTGCTTGAAGCAACAACTTCATTAAAGGTGAATAATTTAATTCTCAATGGTCATGTATATTTAATTTAACAGTTGCTGTTTTTAAACCCACACACATACACATACTAATACACATGCATATGAAACATTTTGTATATACATATATATACACGAGCGCACATACGCACACACACACACACACACACACAGATATACAATAAGAGCGTATTTAATACAACAGAGATTAAGGTAATCACATATATTATCAAGTTTATTTTGGTTAAAACGGTAGTTGTTGAAAATGTCATTTTAATTTTCTCTACAACACAACAACAATAATAACAACAACAACAACAATAACTGCGGCCGAAAAAAACATTCACAATAACAACAAATAAAATGAAGACTTAATCAACCAACACAACAAACCGACAATACAACTTCAAAATCCGTATCAGCAGCAGTAGGAAATGTAACCGTAGCAATAGCAACAGTAGTGTCATCATAAAAACATCTCTTTACTTAAGAGACCGCAAATACTCGGTATACATATGAACATATAGTGTATACACGCACAAGCACAGAAAGCAAAGAAACTTTTATTTTTTTAGTTTCTTTTTCTGTTACGGTATAAGAGTTGTAACTGTATATGAGTGTAAGTGTATGTGTACTAGAGTTGCTTTGTTGTTACATTTATTCTCTCATGACTTGTTTTTTTTTTTTTTTTTTTGTATACTCGTAGTTAACGATGAGCCTTAAAAGTAACTCCTGATATATTTTCCGAAAATCTCGCACTAACACACTCTTAATAGTTTATCTCTTTTTATAGTTTATCTTCCTTTGCAAGACTGTACCTTCTATGCCAATACATATACATACACATTTTTATAGGAATATGCCCATATGTAAGTAAATACAGCAATGGGCAAAATATTAGCAAAAAAATAAATTAGTTTAAGTTTTTTTTAACAATAATTTTTTAAAAAATTTTGAAGATATCGAGAATTTTAAATGCAACTCTAAATGTCTATAGAAAAGTCTAATGTCGAAGAGCAAAGCTAAAACAACTATACGCAATTAAGTTTTACATCGGTTATAGCCTTTAACTTTAAGCACATAAAGTATCGAAAATAATTGTATTTCGGCACATTTTCTACATATTGAAATTTTATATAGAAGTTCAAACGCTGTTATCGAGACATTCATATGTCACATAAATTTTCGTTGCATTTTTCTACTTAAGTTTGGAAATGTTAGATCTTTGTTGCATTCTAACCAACACAACTCCAGCAGTTCAATATGTTATGATATTCACTATGCATGAGATAACTCCATAACAACAATGAATACATTTATAGCTCTTTATACGGTCTCTCTTTATACGACATTTCGCATACCAATCACTTTACAGCTAAAAAATCGTGGATTCACCATTTTCAACAAAAAAGTGTAAGGCAAGCCAAGCATTTAGATTTACGGCCTACAATTTCGGAACCTATCTTGGTCGTATATAGATATATGGGTGCATTCTTGGTAATTTATTAAAAAAATAGAGAATAAATCTAGCTAGTGCTGATCTCAACATGAACAAGTCTCCTAAATTGCATATAATAGCAAGAATGGTTGTAAAGAAGCGTTTGTTCGCGTACCAAATGGCCAATTTTTCCAGCTAGTCGTGTTGTGAAAAGTTGTTAAGAAAGGTTAGGAGAACCCTAAAAACTACTGCCTTATAGTGATACGATCTATACTTTTTACGATAAAATAAACCCAAACACATACTGTGCGTTAAAGGACATCAATTACAGGGACAGTAACAGAAAAATGTATTATATTAATATTTAATATTTACAACAAATTTTTTCAAATCTAATTAGTATTTAGCAAAATTTCCTCGAGCTCGTATAAGTTCTGTTATTTGTTTGGCACTCTCTTCTATCTTTAGGTTGTGGTGCTAAGCATTAATAACAGTTTCAATAAGTTTTACTTTAGAGTTACCACCTCCTTGGCTATTTCCGTCTTCGTGCTCTTCCACAGATTTTCAATAGGGTTCATGTCAGGGGAATTGCCAGGCCAAGGTAAAACTGGAATGCTGATGTCCTCTAAAAACTTAGTTACGCTTCTAGCTTTATGACATAGTGCAGCGTCTTGCCCAACACCCTTTGCGCTTATCACAGACAACACCATTGCTTGTACAAAGTGTTTTACCTTATCCACGATGCAATCAAGGTGCTTTTTTTCAACTGGGAGTCGCCTGATAATACTATCCTTGTGGTTAGAAAATCAAAAGTTGACTCATCTGAAATAGAAACCTGCAAAAATTATATGGGTTTTCAAATTTGAAAAACAACACTTTATTTGATACAAAATAGCAAAATTCATGCGAATTTACATTATTCCAACATTCAATAGTCATCTGGAGGAGCTGTCGTGCCCAGAAGAGACGTTTTTTCTTCATTGTCTCTGTCAACCGAGGCTTTATTACTGGACGATGACCTGTTAAGCCATCTTCTGCCAATCTCCTCTGCACAGTTGTTTTAGAAACTGGTATGCCACACGCTTGGATTAACTGTGTTGACGTTCCTGCACTTTGTTTTATTCTGCAGGCAGATATCAAGAATTTTCCTGTTCATACGTGGTGTTGCATGCGTTTTATTTCACTATTAGCTTTACTCTTTGAAGTAATAAACTATTTTTGAATCAATTTCATTTTAATTCTATTCACAGCAGATGTATAAAAACTTGCAATATTTTTAATTTTAGGTTTTTTCTTGAAAGGAACAAGTCGTATACTCGACCCATGCTGGGAGTTGCAAAGTATTGAAAATTATATTTTATTACGAATACTTATAATAATAAGTTTTAATAATATTTTACAAAAAATATGTAGTAATGATAATAATAATAATACAAGTAAAAGAACACTGTTTAAAATCATTAATTCGACCTTCATTTTTCCGCATCATCATCACTCTGCAGCACCCTTACTATTTAAAATGTTGCAAAAATTAAATACGCTTTCTAACTATCAAGAAGAATTCAATAATTTGATATAATAAAAGCACATCGGACATAAGTAATAATATTATAAATTACCTCGTAAGTGTACTCAAGGACACATAACGATAAAATAATTCACTGTCCCTAATAATTTGGTAACTACTGTACTTACCTACCTTTTTACAAATGCAAAACCCAGGTTCTTTCAACTTTTCCTGAGACATTTTACAGCTTGAGTTAGAGTTGTGAAATTCTGTATATTTTGCAATGAAAATGTTTTTAAACTAAGCACAATAAACTCTTTTAATATCTCAATTGAAAACTTCTTTCTAGACAGAGCACTGATCCAATAATATTGTACAATTGGTTGTTAATCAAATCTTTCTTTAATTGAACATTAAGACCCTCTGCTGAATTAACGAGAAAGCATTGCAAAAATGTAAACAATAGAACAGATTGTGATTACAGTTGAGCTAGCAAGCCAAACTAGCGAAAACATGATTATAAATATAAAATAATATAAATAATAATAAATATAAAATAATATAATAAATATATACTCTTTTTCATATATCAAAAGATTAACATTGACCATCAAATTGAAGAAATATTATTTTAAAAATCAGTGTAAAACAATTCAAAATTGAACGGCGATCGGTCGAGCGTTGAACTGGTCACACGAACACGTAGTATTAACGTACGTACATATTTGGATTGAAGAAAATCAAAGAAAATTAAATAAAACAGCCTCTTAGTACTATATATCCTTACAAAATTAATAGATGGTGTTCGGTCAGGATCTTAATCATTTTATTTAAAAATTTAAATAAAAAATTATTATATTTTTATTAATGATTTTATTAATAAGTTTAATCCCTTTAATAAGCGTATCGGTTTTTAAGGAATTATGTTTTCCAAATAACTACAAACTTCCATTGAGAACATCTGTTATGTTCAACAAAGCGTTCATGTTCATCCCATAAAATATATTCTATTTTGGCTCCACATTGTGGGTGAAAATGTAAGAAATAGGGTATAGAGTTGTAACGTTTCCCTCCAAAGTTTTTTTTTGTCCCACTTTGGAATGGAACTTACTAAACTTTTTAGTTTAGCTTGCCACACGTTGGACGCCAAATACTGTTATGCTTAACATCAACATTCATTTTCTTAGGCACCTTTACGGGCGCCAAATATTTCTTATGGTATGAATCAAATAAAACTGAAAAAATGTCAAGGAATATCAACAATTTTCTACTCTATTGAAGATACTGCTCTGTTTTAGAAAATAGGGAACGAACGGGAGCGATTGAAAACCACTAGCAGTCAGTCGGTTGTGTGGGTTCTGGATCTCCTTATTTTCTTTTGTCATAGAGTATATTTCGAACACAAAATATTATTATTATAGACTCCCTCAGTCGACTAAATCAATAAATTATGAATCGGAAGTTGATCTCTAACTAATAGATGTAAAAACAACCCAATTAGACCAACTATAGTAACAGAAGCTAGTCCAAAGGCCAATTGAACACCGAAATATTCAAAACCTATAACAAATCGTATTCTTTCCCAAATGGATTGGAAAGAAACACGCCTCTTTACCCTCCCAACTATGATTTTAGCAGCGTTAACAATTAAGCTAAAATCCCGCAACTTCATCTACCCTATGTTACCCTACATCACCATTAATAAGAACACTCTAAACGTTTAACCTTTCATTATAAATACGAATTCAATACTTTTATTTAAAACATTATTCATAGTAAACTTTAACTTAAAACCAAATAACTATAATAATATAAAGTTAACGATTTAATAAATAATATCGCTTTAAATCAAAATTAAACTTCCCGAATTGATAATCATATCGCACGAAAAAGAAAAAAAATTATAACCTAAATAAAAATATAATCGATCGCGTTTCAATTATTTTTTGATTAAAGTTCCACGAATAAATTTAAAAAAAAATTAAAGAATTATTTCAAAAGAATATATTATATACCATAAATAAACATAGAACTTATACCCAG
Source organism: Wohlfahrtia magnifica (assembly GCA_023159175.1). NCBI lineage: Eukaryota > Metazoa > Arthropoda > Insecta > Diptera > Sarcophagidae > Wohlfahrtia > Wohlfahrtia magnifica. The sequence continues at coordinate 4,553,555 of JAKWBJ010000061.1, forward strand.
AATAGCGTACAAATAAGCAAAGGATAGATAACAAAAAAAAAAGAAAAAACAAAGCAAAACGATACATGAGAGCATAATCATTTATAAACGTATTTTAAGCAACATGTTTATAAACATTTTAAAAGAATTACTACATTAAACATTATTTTATCTTTTCGCTTCTTTATACGCTACTTTCTTTTATCAACATAAAACATACAATAAAGGTTTAAAATCACTCACCAAATTATAAAAAAAATGTTGACAGCAGCTGTTGATGAGATCTCTTCAATGCTGATGTTTACAACTACATGCAAATCATTTTCAAACAGTGATGAAAATATGTATATGGGTATCTCCATAATAATGATATGAGATGCTAAATGAAAACTTATAAAATATTTAATAAAATTATGGACTAAAGAGCCAGAAAATAAACTTTATGGTGCAATTTCAAAATTCAACTGTGATAATCAAGTGCAATTTTTAGTTTTCAAGATTTTTTTGAAAAGTTTTTAGTAATAATTATTTCTAATACTTTTAAGTTTCTTTTACTCGTGTTTATTTATTTTTTTGATTTAGAAAAATTTTAATTCATTTTAGTGCACTAAAAAATTTGTTTTTAAGGTTTTAAATTTAAGAACTAGTTACTGCGATTTCACTTAAAAAGGACAAATATATTTTTGTATCCTCAATATTATGCTGTTTTAGTTGTTGTTGATGCTCCAATGATTTTGGTTGATTGATGTTAAGGAAATATTTCCTCTTTTTTTTCTTACATAGAAAATGTTGCTCACTCTGAACAGAATTTATGAGCATTTTCTCTTTCCCGGTGTCGATATTTATCCACTTAAACTCTTTATTATTATTAGGCCAACACTTCTTTTAATTAAATTTAACCTTTTACCTTCAAAACCTTTAGCCTTTGCCACCACCACTCTATTTAAATTAAATTAATTTTTGCATATAATATTGATCACAGCTTCTTTAGGTTTGTTATCTTATTCTTTTGTTCATTAGATGCTGCAGCTACTGTTGTTGTTGTAATGTAGCTAGCTGGTAGTATACAAGACGTTGTTTTTATTGTTTTTTGCTTTTGTTTTGTTTTTTTTATTTTTTAATTTTTCTATTTTTGCTTTTACCTGAAGATTTGCTTAATATTTAATTTAATACAGATTTTTTATCTGCATATTAAATAATTAAATTTGTACAGTTCTGGCTAAAAGATAAAGGCCGTCAGGAAAAAATGTTCAACCAAATGTCTAGCGCAACGCAAGGCAATTACGACTACACTCCTATTAAAACAGAATATCATTTATTTATCCATATTGGAATTAAGTAAAAAGTATAATTACTTTGACAAAAAGGATTCCTAGTCCTTTTCTATATAAATTTAATTTGAGCTTTTCTCTTCCTATTGCCGGAAAGGTTGGGCTTATTATATTTGAAGTTACTTTAATTACAAAAGAAATACTCATATATACTTTCATATATTCCATATTTACCAAAACATTTTAAATTACCGATGCTATTTAGTAAAAAAAAAATCACTTTACAATTTACTTAATTAATTTTTAATTTTATTTAAAATTTTTATTAAATTTCAAATTAATCTTTCACTCACTATTCATCAATATATATGAATTTCAATTTTTTTTTTAATGAGATGTTAACTTGTTAACGTATAAGATATAAGTAATATAGGTGGCAGAAGCAATTGACTTTTTATAAGTTTTCCTCTTGCTTAACAGGTAGCTTGTTTGCTTGTATTGTATTAAACCAAGCACTGCAAGCATAACAAACTTGTAAGAAGTTTGTATGCAAAAGGTTTTTTTTTCTATTACATGTATTGATCACCAATACATACATAAAACATACGAAAACTAAACACGGCTTTAATATTCGCTTTAAATTAAATTAAATTAATACCGAAAAAAAAAACTAATTGAAATCAGTAAAATCTTTAAAATCATTTCTGACCATAAGAAAACAAAAAGAAGTTAAAACACCAATACACTATACATTTCCTTCTGTGTTCCTTCTGTGTTCTCCATGTTTTTTTTTATTCTTTTTTTTAACATCAGCAACAAATAATATAGACATCAATCAAATCCATTATAAACGAACGTTCTCGCATGCTATAAATTTGTCTCTACATAACATTGTAGCTAAACAATGTTAATGCAGTTAATAAAACAGAACTAAATGTAAACTGTACAATATTAATGTTTTCAAAGTAAACATATTTTTATTAACAAAAAATGTAAGATAGTAATTTTAAATAAAAAAAGTAAATAAATCATTAAAAAACGGACTAAATGTTAACATGAAAGAATGAAAAAATATAAAAATAAATAGAAAACAAAAAATGCGTAATAATCTTGCACTACACATTGTACTCAACTGTTAACCGTGTATGATAGGGAAGGCCGAAATCTATGTTGAAACAGAAATTTCCCAGTCCTCCGAATGAAGCTGAGTTATTTCGTGATAGGTATAGAACTGGTCTCCTCCGAATCCAACTGACTACGCTCAAAGTGGTCAGAACGTTAAAATATATGTCAACATTTAAACTGAAAGGATGCGCTATATAACAACAAATTGTGACAGTCATTTAGCAGATATCATTTTTAAATGCCATGGAATATCTGTTTGAATAGAATAAAAATTCAATTAAATTCATTAGTTTTTGTTTTTTCATTTTAAATTAAAGCTCAGTCGCTTCCAATCGAAAATAAAAACAACTGTCTTCTGCAATGAATAGAATACAAAATCCAAATCTACTGCATGCCATACAGTGTTTGTACTTCTTCATCATTCTGAAAGTAGCTTTTAAATACTGAAATTAATAATCTTAAAACTAGCCAGACAATTTGGTTTGTATAAATACACATAAAAAAGTCAACTATGACTTAGATATTTAACAATGAGCTGCACATTAAACAATGGCGATTTTAAATCCTTGCACTTCGATATATGGATCCAGAGTATTAGTCAAAATAATGAGAGTAAAGTAAAAGCTTCCAAACGACAAAGTTATTTGAGATTAAAGACAAATGAACTTTTTATACTTACATGCTACCTAAAAAGAGTTTCTGAGTGTAGTTTCACCATTACGATTCTAGTTTATTAATTAACTTTTTTTATAAATTCAAAATCAGTTTAAGTAGCCTATTATTTACATACATATGTAATGTATGTATATCGAAATTACGGCATTTACTGTAATTCCAACGGACTGATTTGCATGGCTTAATACAGAAAGTAATTCTACAAGTAATTTAGACCAATTTATTAAAAGTTATTTTAGGCCTCGTTTCTTATCAAACACAAGTGCAAACCAAATATGCGACTGCCTAGTGCCTTTTGATATTTTAACATAATTTACAACAAAAACTCTGCTATTATATTAACACCATCTCCACTTGAATATTACATTTGAAAGACAAAAAAATAAAAAAACATACATTTCTAGCCATTCACTTCGGTTTATTTGCTAAACTACAGTAAAAACCAACCAACGACACGCAAAAAAATAACAGAAATTGAGCAACACGGCATCAAATATTTGACTATTTTAATAATAGAAATACGTTTGCGGATACACACACACACACACATATATATATATATATACACACACACGCACATTTGTATTTGCTTCGGTTATAGTTTTATTTTGCCTGTTCCAGTCACTAGACTCTGACTATCAAGCCAAGTTGTATCTGACACATGACATTTTGATTTTGGAACAGCGGTTGAGTAAAGCATGACTAATACATATTTGTTGTTTGTGTGAATCTGTAGTTCTTTTTTTCTTTGTTTTTCTGTGTAAACGTTAGTTACTCGTATATTATAAACGATTGAGTTGTAAATGCACTTGTGGCGTTTTTGAAAAAAAACAAAAAAAAATAATTGTTGTTTAAGAGCAGAGTTAAAGATTTTTAATAGGATTTTTGTTATACTTTATTTTTTCATTTTTTTTTTAGACAAACTTTAAAAAACATTTAAAATTGATCGAATTTTAAGCAATAATACAAAGTTAATGTAAAGGCAAAACATATTTTTTTAAAATAATGATGCATAAGTTACTTAATAATTATTATCGTTAGTGAGTTCCTTTCGCTATGTAACATCCATTCCTCCTCTAAATAATTTAATACTTTTTTTTACATAAGACCAGCACCCGGGGGATGGCCCCTACTCATGGAGTGCATTGTGCTGGTACTGGGAAAATAGATTATTGGAAGGAGGACAGAGGGATTAGTGTTTATGGACCTTAGATTTAAATTTACTCATGTCGAAAGTGGCAGGAAATACTTTCGCTGGAAGATTATTCCACAAACGCACAATGCGACCAAAGAACGAATTCTGCCTATAATGCGTTGTGCGATTTACTGGACAATCAACTACAAAGGGATGCGCTCTACGAGAAATACGAGTACTACGTAAAAATATATGATTTTTGGGAATTAATTCCTTATTTCGTTAGAAGGCATTCCGTTATAGTACCGATAGAACAATGAAACACACGCCACATTGCGACGGTGCTCCAATGCATTTATAGAGTTGGCTACCCTACCGTCATTGATGAGCATCTTCGCCCTCTCCTGTACGCGGTCGAGAAGCTCCAAAAGCACCGGCCGATACATGAGAGTTGTATTCCATTTTGGTACGGATATAGGTCTTGTAAATATTAACGAGATCAGATAGGGCGAAGTATTTCTTGCACTGTCTCAAAAAACCAAGGCACTTGAATGCTTCTTTTGACACTTGCAATATGTGATCATTCCAACGAACGTCACGGTGAATTCTCATGCCCAGAACATCAAGAGCATCTGATTCCTCAATATCCACATTACCCATTGACACAGATGACAGCACACCACCACGAATTAATTTATTTTAGGAATTGTTCGGACAAAAAAACGTATTGTAGCCTCAAAGTTGAACGCTAGTGCGTATGAGTAATATATTGTGTTATTAATTATACGCAATGGTTATTTCATGTAAAAATTTCACATTTTATTAAGCCCGAAATATTTCCGCAAGTTTTTTAATGTATAGTACGACTTAATCGAAACAGTATGTATGTATTTTAGTAATACATATTGTATTTATCTAAGATTATTATACGTTAATAAGAAAATTAATAATAACAAATTAAGGACTATAAATGTATAATGTAATTTTTCAGATACAAAGTTTTTGTTTCACAAGTTTATTTAGTCAGTAGTTCGGTATACATTTTAAGTGCCTGAATTGGGTTAAAGAAAATCTCAATTCCTTGTCAAATTTTTTCTTCTAGAGCGTGGCACAATTACACCAATTTTATCTTAATTGTTCAAATTATTTATTGAATAGTGCCAGTAGTTTTTAATAGTGCAATAATATATGTAAGGAATCAGTTACATTATATTCAATTTTTGATCTTAACAAATTGCTTGCTGCTAAATGGAATTATTTTTGTATTAGAGAGTTTTATTGTGTCAGTAAGTAGCTTGAAAATGCATTCAATATAGTGAATCTGTAGAGAAAATTTAGAAATCGGTAGTACCTTAATATTGAATGTATAGCACTTGCTTACCATTGTGAAAGAAAAATCTCCAATTTAAGGGAAGAAAACCATAGATTTTTATTATTGTTTTTGTATAGAAATGCAAATGGAATGAAAAATAGTAACAATTTAATTAAATTTGTTATAAAACATTGACTTTTTTAACATGCGTGTGCATGCTCGTTTTCTTCTTCTCTTTAATCACACATTTTGTTTTGTTTTCTACCGATATGATGTAAAGACTTTTCGAACATAGGTAGAGGTGTATTTGGTACTTAAAATGTACATGGTACTTATATAGTACCTTTTTGGTACTAAATATAAACGAAGGGGCGATTGATAAGTTCAATGTTTAAAGGGAAAGAAAAATGAAAACAGGATTTTATAAAGAATAAATCGATTTGTTTAAGGATGTTATATTCTTGCGCAAGAATAATACGAATAGTTAGAGTATTTTAGTGATATAAAGTTTTTGTACCTTTAAATACATATGTTCTATAATAATAGAATCATATAGCGGTCAAATAGTTAATTTTCCCTTATAGTTCATCAATTATTTTTCTAGCCTATTTCCAATATAGAATATTACAGTAAGATTCGAATTAGCGGTTTTTGCCTTACATATACATCAGAGTTTCCTAGAACCGTAGTTAGCAATGAAATTGCAATAGCCACCTGAGTCAAACCAGCCTATTCACAGGGCTTTTGTGCCCTCTTGGAGTGTATCTGGTCCGAAAAATTTAACATCTAAGCACAAGATCAACGCTGTGCAATAAAACTTAGGAGCATTTTTTAAAATATCGGACCCTAGTTTGATTTCCTTATTTAACATCGAGCCACTAGACTTTATATAAACCCCCAATCTAACCTTTTGTGACCTGATCACCGTTATAATGAACGGGACTTAGCGACCAATACGGAAATTTTAAGACCACCTGTAGTCACCACAAACTCATCCACTCCATATATCCTATTTAAAAATTGGAACAACATCTTTAAACTAAATTCAACGACAATGATCTGATGGGCTAGCTTTCAATGAGCCAAGTAATCTGTTCCCAAATTATGTCCTATAAAAATATTCTATTAAACTAACTCTTTTCATAACATCATACCCTAATCTTAGTCTAAAACTTAACACGCAAGTTTGAAATTTCTAACCATCCAAAAATTTATATGCTATAATGCTTAAAATGAATAGTGAAACATAATAGTTTATTAAAGTAAAGAAAATTTCTAAACTAACATCACAATACTTAATATAAAAACTAATATTGCCCATACTCGTATTCTATTAAACTAAACTTAATTTTAATTTTTGCTACATATTGCTAAAACGAAATCTTTGTTAAATGAAATTGTCTTTATTGAATTCGTTCTTTATCTATAACCTTAACCATAACATATACACTTACATTATTTAATAATGATCATTAGCTCAGGAAATGAAATATGCCTAAAAACTAAGTATATCAGAACCTAATTATTATATACTAACACTAAAGTAAGTGATCATAAACTTCATGCAAGAAATCTCTACGAGTTAGCCCAGCAAACCAGATCATCGAAATCATGTTGGAGGCCTTCATCATCAGATCGATATGATTTGGTAAGTCACATAACGTGTTTATTACTTTTTCTTTAACAATTCTCTTACATTAAACATTTAAAAAGGAACAGCAATCAACAAAGAGTGATAGATTATTGAGAGCAATGATCATTAAGAGCAAGCGATAGTAAATTTCAATGAAGATAATAATCTTTAATTTCTGTAATAGATTAAAGATAAATGCAAAATGTGTTTGCTTTTAATTTCTTGTTCTCAGCTCTGTCATTAAAACGAATATAAGTATGGCAATTAACCTGTTGTGGGCCAACAATAATTCTTGATTAAATACTTTATAAGATTAAAAGATTTATTGCTTATTATTATTAATGTTCTTTATTTTTATTATTTATTCAAATACTTGAAGGTACACAAAACTACATTCTGAAAATAGTATGCTAAATTTGAATTTGAAATTTGTTAATTAACTGGTTGAATATGAAAAGATAAATTTGAAGTTATGTGGGTGCTTTCTGTAAAGAATCGTGTAGGCTGTGTGTAGCCTTTAGTTTTGGGGTTTCAGGATATGTTATTTTGTCTAGGAAACTTAGGTAGGCGTGGGTTACGAGGCAACATCCCACAACAACAGCAGAGGTGATGATGATATTTATTTGCAATATGACTAGATTTGGGCATAATTGAGTATGTAGTCTAGTCATTCCGGCCCTTCCATCTGATACCACCTGTACTGAAGAGGGAGTCTATAATATAATTTTGTATTAAGCCCGAATTGCGACTGTTGCTAGCAACTCAATTTCTCCCGCAGTCCTCCTCCTACGTAGTTCCACTAATCTTCATTAACTTCATTGATGAATTGATGAACATGAGTATGAGTTAAATGGTAGTTTTACTATTTAACTTATATGTGTACAATATGTGTACAATACAAATGTTCAATAACAACGTTTAACCAAGTCATGAGTGTTAAATCTTCTATGAATTTATTTCATGTAAATGTACAGAAATAAACGGATTTGTGATCACTGTTCAGAAAACTATCGAAATATTTTCAAATATTGATTGCTATCATGCAAGACTTATTGCTTCAAATTTTTTCCTTTAAGTGGAGAATCTTAGATTAAAATTAAAACCCACAAATTTGTCGTACAAACTGAAGTTTATATTCATTTATGGTATAACTTCAAAATTTCCTTGGGGCTACACTATTATTGATGTACATGAAGCTAATACATTCCATATAACCAAGCATTCAAAATTTATAGAACTCTTGTATTTCGTCACTCTACGCTCTCTCTCTCTCTCGATTCGATAAGTTATCCACTTAATCCAGCTGTTAGGTAAAAAAAAATTTCCAATCTTAGGCAAAACACCATTTGGTCCATATAGTTTTTTAAAACAATAAATGAACTGAAATGTGTTTTTTTACTTGTTGTGATTAATATTATTTGTAATTCTAACAGTTGGCATGGTTATATTGAGTTCTATTTCTGTATTTCTAGCTTATCACTTGTACTCTGTAACTTGAATATTTCAATGAATATGAAATCAATTCTCGCTTCAGGTGGTAATATCAGAATATCATATCCACATATCCGGGATCAACACAATTTGCCATTTCTAGATGCCATGATATATTACATCTGTTTTATTATGCCCTTCCCCAATGCTAGAAAAATAATAATTAAAAATACAAACAAGTACGAGACAGCAAAATTCAACAAAAAGTGGAAAGAGGTAGAAACTTTCATTTTGCAACCATACATCTCTTTGCTAATTTTTACACGTTTATATCGTGCAAAATGGTGTGTTCGATGCACGTTTTAGTTTCCTTGTTTTCTGAGAAATAATGAGCAAAGATAACACCGCTCAAAAAAACAAAAAATTGTCTGTTTCCTGGGATTTTTTTTTCGTTTGTTTCTGTACCAAATAGACAAGATTTGTTAATATGAGAACAGTTTTTCTCTAACAGCTGTTGTTTTTGAGTTATAGCTCACTATACTCACTTACTAATTTTACTTAGATTTTCGTTTTTTATTGGACAATAAAATATATTTTATTGAGTTTAAGATATGGCTTCGTTAAGAAGATGTTGGTTGTGAGCTTTATCCAAATTGTTTTTGGTATATTTGTGTTTAAAAATATCAAAAACCTATATCGCACCTTTTAGACAATAAAAGCCCTCAATACATGTGACATATGGCCTAAAAATTTAGACCGGCTGCCCATTCCAAATTAGAATATGTGTGGCTAGTCCCCAGCCATGGCTTGGAAAATCAAAAATTAACAGCCTAAAAAAGTGAGCGAGTCATTTTGGACCTCACGCGCTTTTTTATGTTTTGAATTAAAAATAATGCTGGTTGAGTCGAAGCTGACATATATCGGTACGTTCGAAAAAATAAAATATTTATTCCTTCAATATTGTTATTTCCAAAAAAAAAATCCTTTATACGCATATGCGTGCAGTGTACAAAAAATATCATCTGTTAGTAAATAAGGAACAAGTAGCTTCTGCAAGTCAAAGAGCGTTAGTAAGTGTATATGCATATGCAGCAAATTTGTATATATATTTATATATACACACTATATGCAATATACCACCAAAAATAATTTGCTCTTCATTTACTGGGAAAATTTGTTTCTTGCACATGTTCTGTAAGCCTAATTCTTGAAAATATATCGATAAATATGAACGGATCAAAATGGACCTTTATCTAAGACTTTTACCTTTTTATTTTGTTATCTTCCTTTACATATTTTTTTTCTCCATCACTCCTCTAGGGAGCATATTGGCTTTGCACAAAGCATCTATTACTTTGTTTCAATGTCTTTAATCAATTTGATATTTCAAACTAAGTAGATGATTAATCCGCTGTAGCTTCTCCATATGATTTTTTTTTGTGTAGTGGTGAAGATCCTTGCTAATTGGTGGTGATCTTTACTTTAGCATTGTAATTTTTTTATCATAGACCAATAAAAATTTCGTAGAAATATTAAAACATAAAAACACCACCTGAGCTAACAATTTAAGTTGATTTGATTAAAATGGCCCAAACCTCACAGCAGGTTTAACACAAAGACTTTGTTTTAGAGCAGCTAATGCGTATGAGAGTACTAACAGATGGTTCATTCAGTTCTCTGCAAGAGAAAAAACTGCAAGCAGGCGTAAAATGAAATTTATTTTTTATATGGCAGAGAATTGTCTAGAACTTTCAAAAAATGTATATATAAACGTGTATTTATTTAAGCCAAAATTTTGAACAACTTCAATGCGAAAGTTAATTCAAAAGCCAATATTATCTATGAAATAAACTAATCTGTAATATTTTTCGTAGAAGCCCAATAGAACTTCAAATTGTGAAAAATTACGGAAAACAAAATTTTTAATACAAACGGTTTTTTGTATTCGAAAGATCAGACACTTTTTCTAACATTACTGGCCGTATGTCACGAAATGTACAGATTCACAGGAGTTATAAATCAAATGAGATTTATCAGTGTATTAACAACATCAAGCAGGTTCGAGTCCTAGTAGAGGACATAACACAAAGATTTAATTGTGGCTTTAAGTGTTTAATAAATAGGCACTTCCCTCTAGACAACTACATCTAAAAAATTAAAATTAGCCCCCTGAGATTCCAGTTTGCCTCTGGCAATGATGACTAGTATCAGACGAATGATCAGAAAAAACACTCCACCAACTGTCTAGTAAATGTTTTACGTATATTTGTTTCTTTTTAATATTAAAAATATTTACTTACTGCGCTAACGTCAAAACATACAAATGCAATGAGTTTTTGAAAGGAAGCCTTAAATAAACTGAAAAGATTTTATTTCACAAACGGCATACGAACAGAAAAATAATTATTTTATTGTATAAAAATTTTTTAAAAACTCTTTGTGGTACCTAACATATGCGTATTAAATTAAAAAATTGTTATAAAGCTTCCTTTGAGTATTTATTGAAAAAAAAGAAAATTTATTTTAATTTATTTTTTTATTCATTTACTATATGATGTCGCCGATCAAGGAAAACCAAAGTAAAAAATTTCAGAATACTTAGGATTTCATGCCTTTAAATTGGTTGGCACACGCTTAAGAAAAATACAATAACAGCCTAGGATATCCTGAAGACACAGTGAGCTTAAGTGCTAGGAAATATCGACAATTTACTTGTTGTCATCGAAATAATGCAATCTGTAGTATATTTGGTGTAGTGGTAAGGAATCTTTCTGCTTATCATAGATTACAAATTTTTTCCTTATTTCACTTTTTTCATGTGGCGTTGTTGCCTGAGCTTTCTATGATATTTTTAGTTCAACGGGCTTTTGATAGATTGATCATGTAGAGGGCATCGAAATTTCTTAATTTTTGAGCTGATAGGTTTTTTATGCAAACACTTTAATCACTACAATACAGCAGCACTTCATGGCAAAAAGTAGCTTTTTTAATTTGTAAATATTAATCGTAAAGGAGAAGTTGTAAGTCGTATGCATCTGTGCATTGTTCAAACGGAACAGCAATTTTTTTTTTCGTTAGGGACGGTGCTATATCAAACAAATGATGGATGTGTCCAAAGTCTTTGAATAGTCTTTTACACTTTAATCAATAAGAATGACACTGCAATTAATCTAAAAAGCAAAAGTCATATTTCTGTTGGCCACCGGACACACTATAGCCTTTTTTGTGACACGTTCATCCAAAAACCCCGTCATTTCGATTGTTCCTGATATGGTGTGATGAATCCATATTTCATTTACTATTACAAAGCGGCACAAAAATCCGTTTAGATTGCACATGACGTCAAATATAGAAATATAAATGCAATTTTCGACCTGTCCCTAACCATAACCATAATTTCAAAAATTATTATTGCCGTTAATACTACATTTAGATTTTTTAATTTTCTTAAATTTTATTAGCTACTTATTGTTTGTAAATGGAAACCTTTTTTATTTTTGATGTTGCTCTAGGGTTTAAAACAGGAATTTTTAACGATAAGGGAACACGTTTTAGGGAACTAATTCATTTCGTCGAATACGATAAATTATTCAATCGGTCTAATTTGTTCTCGAACCACCTAATTTTATGGATTGATTTTTAGAAATTAAATCAAAATTTCAAATGTTTTATACAAAAAAATAAAATAAAATAAAATAAAATAAAATAAAATAAAATAAAATAAAAATGCAAACCACCAAAACAAAAGAGCTCTAAAAATAAACTGTTCAATTGAAATTTTAGACATAAATATAGAAGAAAAAATAACAACAACAAAAGACTTTTCTTTTTAATTTTTCATAAAAATTTTAATATTTCTTTTAGAAAACCATGTGCAACTAAAAGCACATTTTACATGCAACACATATCTCAAGGTGTGTTGAAGGGCAATATAAACGCTATTGATGTTCCTTTTTGTTTCATCGAAAATGCTTTTAAAACTAAAGATAAAATGTTGATTAAAACTTAATAAAACTAAAATACATTTTAAATAAAACACAAAGTTTTTGTTTTATGTTAAAACAAATTTTGTAAAATACAAAAACAAAACAAAAAAGCTATTTCGCACATGTTTATAGAGGAGCATATGCGTATGCAGCCGTACACGTTCAGTTTTTAATTTCCTTTTTTGCCACAAAAAACCTTTACTTCATCGCATTGTATTGCAAAAGTATAAATATTTCTAAGAAATTTACCAACAATTTTTTAAAACTTAACTTGCCATGAGATATTATGGGTTAACTTTATACAAAAAAGGAAAAATAAATATGAAAATGTTTGAATATTTGTTGTTTTATTTTAAGAAATAATTTTTAAATACTTTTTTTACTGTTTTTTTTTTGCATTTTTAAGGATGATGTATGGAAAATGATTTTCAAAAGGCAAGCTTTACGATATACCTACAGTGGTGAGCAAAAATGGATGAAGAATCGCCACATTCTCACTAAAAACGAATATGCAAACAAAATTCAATGAATACCTTTATGTTCTGATTTGGTATTCCATTTTCGATTAATTTTCAAAATTGAAGACTAGCCTTTACGTTTTCCTCAGACAAATCGGACTTGTTTTCTCCCCCATTCTTCGGAGTGCTCTACAAGCTGTCCGTTCGCTAACATTTTTATTTAAAACTTTAACAACCAATTTTGGTGTTGTCGTGTATTTATTTCGCAGTTTACTTTTGTTACACTTAAGACTATAAAGTATATAATTCTTAGCTTCTTTGCAATTCGTCGTGCCGACTAACCATTTTCTATAAGATGCACAATTTGGTTTTCAGCTTCGGCACTTATTTTTCTCATTTCTTTAAATAACTATTAAATTTTTGCTATACGTTATAATATTATTAGTATTACTGATTATGCTTAAGTGAGTGCACTTAGAAAGACATAAAATTAAGCATAATTAAACCATTTAATTTCGTGCATTATCATTTTTTTTGCGTTTATGTAAAGAAATTACTAATATATATTAAATTTTTTGATATCGTTTTATTTTTTTGGTTTTTTGTATGTTATGTTGTAGAAAACTAAAAACTTATTCTGACAAATTAATAGTGTTATCTCTATGATTAAAATCTTTGCAATGAAAAGGGCAGAAACATCACAAACATTCAACCATTTTTGATCGCTACTGTACAAAAAAGCTTATAAAAAATGCCAATAAATTAATTCAAGGATATAATGTTATTGTTTTACTGTTTCGTATACATAAGGTAATTATGTATATATACGCTGGCGGTCATAACTACACCAACTTATGTAATACAGCGACATTATGGCAAATGTAATGCCTTAAAAAACTTGAACAGTAAATTTGTCTGTTTTTATATTAACACTCTGTTCACAAAAACATCAATCAAAAGAGATTATCATTTACTTTTCTAAAAGAAGAATAAAGAACTTAAAAATAAAATTTGTATTAGTATGCACCAATAAGTCTCTCAATTATTATCAATAGATTTATAAATGGCGTATTGTACCTCCTGGATCTGATTAAAAATGATGTGAATGTTCTTCTTATAACTTCTTCTTTGTATGATCTATGATGTTCGAAAGACTTCCAATAGGTTAAAGTTCAAGCGATTAAGCTGGCTATCCGAGAACTCTTACTTTTGTATTACTTAACCATTCTTTAGGATGGCGTGGTGTAGTGGTTAGAGCGCACGCATAAGAACACAAACGACCCAGGTTCGAGCCCCAGCAGAGGACATGACGAACAAAAGAATTAATTTTGGTTTCGAATGTTTAATAATAAAAAAACGGTTCAACTTCTTCCATCCAGACAACTCCATCTAAAAAAAAAATAAAGAAAAAATCCTCGCATACCTCTGGCGATGATGACAAACATCAGACGAATGATCAGGAAAAACACTCCACCTATTGGGAAAAAACTTCAATGCCATAGTAAAGATCACCACGAATTAGCAAGGATCTTCATCACTATACAAAAAAAATCATATGGAGGAAGATACAGCGGATTAATCATCTACTTAGCTTGAAATATCAAATTGATTAAAGAAACTGAAACAAAGCAATAGATGCTTTGTAGAAAGTCAATATGCTATCTAAAGGAGTGACGAAGAAAAAAAAAACATTGTTTGACAAGTTTTGAAGCTTGTTTATTATGTTGGAAAACCCAAGCTATACGCATAGTTTATTCTGCAGAAGGCAACATTAAGTTTTCCAACAGATTTTTATAAACAAATCGACCAATTTTTCCAGTTATTTGATAAATTCAATTCAACTCTGATGAACTTTTTAATTTCTATCCAACTCCAGCGGCTTTGACACCGTCAAAGAAGCCGTTTGTTTTTGAAAAAAATCGCAAGGTCAGATTAGTTTTTGCAAAGATTCACATTGGTTTGTATGCTGCCAAGTGGCGAAACATATAATCTGATGTGAATCAAAATTTAATATAAAAGGATCTGACACAAAGAACTTCACGGTTTAAGAAGTTTTTTTTTTCACCCAAAAATTTACGTCTTAAGCCTTACTATTGTAAAACATGCTTGAAGCTCAGTGATGGTAGGGTGCTCTTTATACGCTGCAGATGGACCAATTCATCAAATAACTAAAAAAAATGGCGATTTATTTATAAAGATGTATTGGAAAACATAATATTGCCATATGCAGAAGATGTGCCTGTGGTTTGGGTTTTTCAACATAATGAAGACCCGAAACATTCAATTTAAAAGTGAAAGTTCTCGGGAAGCCAACTTAATGGTTGGGGCCTAACCATATTGGAAGTCTTTGGAAGTCTTATCGTAGAAGATAAAAAAAGGGAAACTAAGAGGAACAAGCAGACCATTTTTAATGATATTGAAGAGTGATAATACATCATATCTGAAACCCAAATTGATGAGCTTATTGATGTAATGACTCGCAGAGTCATCAATAAAAACAAAGGTTACGCTACAACTACTAATTTTATTTCTAAGTTTTTGGTTTTTAATATCAGTTGCTTTAGTTATGACCACCAGTGTATATTTACATAATTACCTTACGAAACAGTAAAGCAATAAATTTATATTCTTGAATTATTATTTTTATTCTTTTTTTTGCATAATTTTACATACAAACATAAACTGTGGTGCAAAAGTGGGGAAACGTTTTTATTAAAAAATAATATTGTCACGTTTTATATTTTTTTATTATCTTATACAAATTTCATAACTCAAAAAACAGAATATTTCTACAGAGCTTTTTTAAATTTACAAATTCCTGTTGCTATTAATTCTGAACGAGTCAGAAAGAACTTTGTTCACAATATAGGTCATAATACTGCGCATATTTTTGGATGTTTAACTAAAAAAACATGTTTTTTAGATATGACGCTATTGAAGTAATTGAGAGATATGATCTTTTGTAAATTCAAGTCGTTGTTGTTAGCGAGTTGTATTCAATTGAGGCTTTTTCTTCAGTTTTCGTATTTGCAATGTCCATTGATTAAAATAGCAACTCGTACTGCTGATATATTTACATTTACTCGAGCTAAATGCTGGAATTTTAAAGATTAAATGGGCTGAAGTTAAAGTAGTTCACTGAATTTTTCGTTTGCCCTGTGCTGCTAAAGGTAGGTACCCCGTTTGAAAATTTTATTATAGGGATCACGTTTTAGTATAGAATTCATTATCACAGTATGGCTTTATCCGATGTTTTTTTTGTGGCGATTTTCCGATAAAAATTACCTTAAAAGTAATAAACAGCAATTTTTATCATTCCCGACGAGTTTTATATGGATTTTCTGCTCGTTTTAATTTAGTAAACTGTTGTTACTAATTCTGAATTTAATTTTAATCAGTTTTTATTAAAGTCTGTCGCAACGGACAATCGATATTAACGGATACTGAAAGTGGTTGTATCCTATTGAAACTAAAATTAAAGTAAGTTTTTTCAAATACTGTTTTTCAGATAAATCGAAAAATTTTAATTTAAAAAACTGGTTTTGGGTTAAAAACTAATTAAATAATCAGTTACCCGGTTTTTTTATTAAACAAAAAGTTTTCAAGTGTTGTTGCTTTATCAACTAAAATTAATTAACCATATAAAAGCAACAGATTATGTTGAAGTCCTCAGAACTGGTATGCTACCTTCCTAAGAAGAGAATAAGTCACTTCAATGGGTGTTCCACCGCAAAGTGTTTTAAGAAAGGGTTCAAAGATAATAATATCACTCTATTATATTGGCCCACACAAACTCCATATTCAAATGCGATAGGCAATTTGTGGGATGTAGTAAAAACAGCTACCAGAGTAACTAACGAGCAATAATTTAATGCAAATTTAATTAATTCTGTTTCTGTAGTTAATAAACTAAAAGTAAGAACAATTATTTATCAGCACTTCTCTCTCATTTTACGCACTTTCTTACAAATCTCACTGTACCACATTAGGATCCCTATTATTTTTCATATGTCTATACATAATGTATACCAATGTGGTATTAGATCCATCCTGCAGCCTACCAAGGTAGGACAGTATGTAGCTGTCGACAAGGGCCAGGCATTAAAATATTGTTTTTCCCTTTTCCCCTTATTACAACTGCGACAGTAGTCGTTAGAGGGAACCAACTCGCATGATTATCTGGCGCATAATGTTCAGCCTTGACAGCTTATTTTTACATTGTCTGACCAATAAAGATGTAGTATTGTATGAATTAAATGAGAGAAGCGCTGTCAGTCTATCGAGAAAAATTATATTATTGTTACCAGTATTGCAGTATTTCAGTTATCAGTTCATTATTAAACCACCAATATAAATTCTGAACTTATACTTGTTTGCGAGCTTACCACTACATTACTTGCTGCTGGAGGAATCTATGACCTTAAACATTCTATCAAAGTCCGTATGTGAGGTTATATAGTTAGATAGTTAGTTCAAGAACAAGCCTCAGAAGGCTTCACACCAGTAACTAAAGAATTATCAAAGTTTTGGATTCTTACCATAGAAGGCAAAGGTTGTTGGTATGTAAACCAACAAGGTTATTGCAACATTTTTTTGTGGATAATGTATGGATTCATTCACATCAATTTCATAAGACGATGATAAACAAAGAATCCGAAAAGAAACTTAAAATCGCGTAATATTCAGCTAACTTATTAGCTTGTAAGTACATGAAGGTCCGTAAATCGAGATTTTGGAGGTGTTTCGAAAATTACAAAAGCAGATCTTTGTTTTGCTCGGCAGCGCCTATTGGAAAAATAGTATCATTTGTCAGGCTTTTTGTAGTTGCACCGTGTTATTAGTAGCTTTTAAATAGTTTCTGTATTCAAGAAAGTGTTGATTCGCACAAGTACACACTAAGATATTTTCCCGGAAATTCCCGGAAGTCTTAACTAATTTTATTTACCGCTATTCCAAGAATTTTATGCGGGAGCCCAAGATTTTTTAAAAAATATCTTAAAATTCTACAAAAAAAAGACAAACGATAAAACAAGAATGGTTTTCAATAACATGGATGAATGAATGGCCAATCATTAATGATATTCAAATATTTGTTTATTAGATACTGAAGCTACATTTTTTTAATTTGGATATGATCTATATTTCGGATGAAAGTAGAGCAGATGAAATAAAATCTCTAATAAAAACTCACTTAAAATATTAAAATTTATTTGAGAAACAATTAAAGATTTCCCTAACGTTGTGTAGAAATTTGTGAAAGATAACTTATTAATCAATTATAAATTATATCTATGAAATTTTTTTCTTTTAAAAAATAAATAAAAATTTGGATAGAAAAACATGTAACTTTTTTAGAAGATATGCTTCACGTTTTAAAACCAGTTTAAAGTACAAACTTTTTTATTGCTAACGCCATGGCGATTGGATTGTTTTATAAATCAAATCCTTTTTCTATGCAACAGAAAATGTTTAAAGCATTACATCAGCGGATAGACCAAAGAAGAGATAAAAAGTAGACACATTAACCAATTAATAAATCTGGGGAGAATAACCGAAAGTATAATCCCTTTTTGGCAATTCACGCCACTTCTGTTAAGAGTGAAAGAGTTTTCTCAACAACTAGTAATTTCGCAATCAAAACTAGAAATATATTATTGGATAAAGCAATTAATGCTTTTATTGCTTTCAACATCCATTTAAAAGAAGAAAAATATTGAAGTACAAAATAAACTTGTTAACTTTTATGTTTTTATTTTGAAGATGCTTTGTTTTGGCCAAGTCATTTTACTTATAAAATTAATTTTTAAAATAAAGATTTATTAAAAAGTTAAAAAAAAAACTGTTTCAATAATATATTATAACGGATTAATGCTATCATTAATACTTTTTTACATCACTTGTAACGGGATTCTCGGGCAAATAATTTCTTTCCTGTTCTTCCGGGACTGGAAAAAGTGCGGAGAAAAGAAAATTTTAGTGCACACGTGGGTGTACTTACTATAGCAATAATTTATCATTTATTTAGACCCATGCGACTATTTTCTGTTTAAATAATTGGCTGGTTGTTAGAGCATTAGAGCCAAGCAAAGAAGTCATTACCACTTGGTTTGGTATGTTTGTAAGGACTTTGAGAAATGTTCTGATTTGGGAACAAAAAAGTTAGCCCAAATTACCTGAGAACAAATAGGTTTTTGTTTTCGTGATAAGCATATCGATTACTTTAAACACTACTCGTACCTTAAAAATACCTCATTTAAAAAAGAAAAATATTACTGCTCTACTTTGACAAAATTCATTCATTGAACTACGAACAGTTATCTTATCTAACTCTTACGACTCTTTTCTGTTTCCAAATTAATATATATGGCTGAGTAATAGGAGATTATGATCAAACAAACAGGTCATCATTAAAAAAGCGTCTTTTTAAGGACAATAAAGGCAATAAAAATCAGAAAAAAATTTTGTTCAACAAATTTGTTTTATCAAAAAAGTTACAGAATTTTCAAACTGCCTTCGTAAATGATTAAAGGCTAGTAAGGGCAATAAGTGATTAATCTGGTTATTTCCATATTATTACTATATCTCCTAAGCTATCTTTCTCTGCGAGTAAAACGTTTAAAACAATATCAAGCTGAAGTTGACTGACAGCTGAAGAAAAATGTCTATTTTATAAGCACACTTTCATAAAAAAATCACAAAAATCATTAAGAAATTGTCAACTATTGTAATTCATTAGTACCGACATATACAAAGAGCCTTCTTCTCTCTCGCAATACACCAAAAATACAACAACAGAAAATCTTGAAAAATTAATTAAATTTAAAAAAAAAAATTCCAGCAGCAGTTTTGCAAATCATTAAAAATGTATTTTCCACTTGTGTCGGGGCAAAAAAAAAAAAAAAAAATTAAATAAAATAAGAACAATTTGAGCACAGCAAAATAAATGAAACTCCGGCTGTGAAAATGAAACCTTACCAAGTGTTGAAATGGTAAACCCAAAAGAAGCAAATAAAAAAATAAAATAATAATATGAAATGAAATTATTTAAAAATGAGTTTTTGTTTTTTATATTGTAGCTGCCGTCTTTTAGAGAAAAATATTGTTGCAATTACTTACAAAAAGAAAATCGTAAATATATTTTTAATTTTTTCTTGGTTTTTTCTGTTTTTGTTCTCGCAATTTCATGAAAACCCACACAGAAACACAAGCACACACGCTCACTCTGCTGCTACATACTCATATCAATTACACAAATTCATGCAAAATTGTAAAACGAATAATATAAAACAAAAACAACTACAACAACAACAAAAAAGAAAAAAAGTCATGATAACATTTAAGTAGCAAACACCAGCACAAAAGAAAGATAATGAGAGTTAATGTGTTTGAAGTTCCTTCAGTATACTCACCTCCCTTCACACTTCACCACACACCAACATACTGATACAACAAAATATCAGCAGAAGCCAAAAAATAAAATAAAATATTTATACAAAACACACCACTTACCCTCACTGAGTACAATATCTCCCATATGCACATACACATAAACTAATGCATTCTCTAATACAACAACAACTACAACAATAACAAACGAATATAATCAAAATGATATATGATTTTGTGTGCATGTGCGTATCCAGAGAGAGAAAAATATAAGGTGTCTTCACATAAACGTTAAATGACCATTTTTACCACCACCATGCCTACCAACCAACTAACCACTACAATTGTAACGTTTACATTTATATCCGTTTCCGTTTGCTTTATGGCTTCTAAACTATATCCATATATAGCAATTGATTGTGTGTGTTAAGCTAAATGTGTACTGTGTGTCTGTATGCCGAGTATCTCTATGTGTATAGTTGTTATTGTTGTTGTAGATGTGCGTTAGAAAGTATATTTTACGGAAATATTGATTGATTTATTGTTTTGTTATTTTCTAAATGGAAAAACGTTCTACTTAAACCTACAATTTAATATGAATAGACTTTGTTTGTGTTGGTCTATTATAGAGTCTTCTTTTGTATTAGCCATTAGCCTCCTGATCATTATGCGAATGTAAATGTTAAAGAGATATTTCGCAAAAGAAAATATATTTTCATTGCAATTAGTAAGACATTTTGGAATGTACAATATACCATATCTAAAGATACATTTTGTTAATTTTTTTTTTTAAATACATACATAGTTTTTTTTTTTCTTTTTTCTTTAACACGCAAGTATTGCATTGCAGAGTCAATATAATAATTTTTGAAAGTCATTTTACTTGTGTGGAATGAATTATGTTAGATTTTCATGAAAGTTTCTATTAAAACATACTCATATCATATTAAAAGGCATATAAATTTCTTATTCATTTTGTAAAAACGAGTAGCAAATAAGAAAATTATTGTCCATTAATTCTGCAATAATTTAGCAAAATATTATCGGTTATGCTTAATTTTACAATACCCTCTATATGTAGATTATTAGAAATTTTTTTTTTTTCTTTTTAATGCTAAGCATCCATAGCTTTTTTTCAGTTTCATAATAAATTTGATTTTCAAGCTAAGTAGATGATTAATCTACTGTAGCTCGCCTCCATACGATTTTGTGTAGTGGTGAAAGCCCTTGCTAAGTGGTGGAGGTGATCCTTACTTCGCAATGTAATTTTTTTCCAGTAGGTGGCGTTTTCTCATGATCATCTGTGTGATGTCTGTCATCATCGTCAAAGGTTGAAGTCTCTTTATTAAATACTCAAAACACCGCAATTAATTTTTTTTACATATCCTTTGTTGGAATTCGAACCCGAGACGTTTGCGATGTATATCTGCGCTTTAACCACTACACCACGCCACCCACATAAAAGTGTCCGTGCTTCCTTATACATTTGCCCGTACTTTTTTATAAAATTTTTGTTACGCATATTGTCAATTGTGGTAGAATAAAGAACTTATCTGTGCTCAATTTTATCAGAGGTAAATTCAACCCTACTATATACCAAGAAAGTATTTAACACTCGGATTTTCAAATTTTAAATATTGCACAGTTTCCACCCAAATTACACTTCAACATAGATGTCATGTGCCTATCTAAGAATATAAAAATGTTTTTCTTGGTACTAATTATTAGGTCAACACTAGCAGTGTTCAAATGCTATTGTTTATGGGCATAAGTTTGAGACTTATTATTACTTAGATAAAATTCTCGATCTTAAATCTAACTCTCCCTCCCTAGCTGCATAATCTTTGCATAATGTAAGCGAATGACTATTTATTAAAATTCTAAATTGCTCTCTATTAAACGCAGCTCTTAATGCCAATTCAAACAAATGCAATCTATTAATATGAACTGTCTATTTACAGCCGATGCCATGTCTTCCCTCAATTGGAATAAAACTCAAAGAACCTAATATTTTTCACTTCGAATGGTATGACCAAAATAAATAACTTTTCAAATTTTAATGGCAAAAGTAATTACACGTCACTGTACTATAATCTGTGTGAGGTTTCCATGTTGGATGCATGCTTGGTCCATGATACTCTTAAAAGTCCTTTATACTTCTCATTTCAAAACTTTCCACTTTGTGCATCTCTGATATTTTCTCTGTCCATGATTCCATTGAGTATAGAAGTATTGACCTTATGTAACATCTTACCTTCGAAGACGAATGCTTATGTTAATTTAACGACTACATAGTGTTTTCCCGTGTTTAAGAAATATAGTTTTAGACTTTTCCTTTCTGCATTTTATTACCATGTCCGCTGAACAATCTTCTGCGAGCCAAGGACGTTCAATTGTGATGTCCTCTGTTGCCAATTATGCGTTGAGATGAAATGTTTTGTCTCTGCTTATTACTATTTGTTAAGTTTTCTTGATTTTAATCTTAACCTTTTGAAGAAATTGCAGTATTATCAGCTACATATCGGATGTTATTGATGCATTTCCCGTTAATTTTATCACCTTTTCAAACATCATGCAAAGCTGCATAAAGATTAAAAAGTAAAGGAAAGACTATACATCCTTGCCTTACAGCGCTTCGAATGCAGATATGCATCCTGCCCATCCTGGTTGCGGATTATTTTTAGGAATATTTTCAAGACACGACTCATTAAACTAAGTAGCATGTACTCGTTACGTCTTTTTTTATAGTAATAAAGAGTGATTTTTGCAGAGGTTATGAATAAATTAT
Source organism: Wohlfahrtia magnifica (assembly GCA_023159175.1). NCBI lineage: Eukaryota > Metazoa > Arthropoda > Insecta > Diptera > Sarcophagidae > Wohlfahrtia > Wohlfahrtia magnifica. Next base: position 4,576,734 of record JAKWBJ010000061.1, read on the forward strand.
CATTGAACAATTTTACAAGTATGTTCAGGTTATCCTCATCTATGAATAAGATTACCTCGGTGAGTAAATCATCAAGACCTGTCACTTTCCCGCTCTTTGTTGCGTTGACAGCTTTCCTTATCTCGTCGTTTGTTGTAGATTAATCTATAAGTTCCTTGAAAACAGAATCAGTATAGTCGGTTCTATTGCAATCACCAAACAAGTTTTTAATGTAGCCTTCCTTTGAAATTCGTTGTAGCCGTATTATTATTTTTCGTTGATGATGACTTAATGTTACTTCTACAGATTTCGTGAAGCGTTTTGATTTCTATATTTAGACTAAAGTCGTGGCGTTTCACAAGTAAAAGGATTTATTAAATGCGGGTGAAAGAAAATAAAAGTATGTAACTGTTTACATCTCTTTCTCTTTTTTGTCTCCGAAATCTTTAAGCCGTCTTGCACTTATTAACGTTAACTCCATTCTACTAATGGACTAGTATTGGGTTTTGTACAAGCTACATCTATTAGCTTGTGTTTTGACAGCCGATTAAAGAATATGATCTCATGTTTTAATGAAAACAGAAAAAGTGAAGAGCATGTATAGCTTAAACGTTCCTAGAGCTTTTAAAGTAAAAACCATTATCGAAACGTCCGAATTGGTTGATCTCACCTTTTCTTAGGATGTTGAGTTTAGTCAACATCAAAGTTCATATCTATTTGAAGTTCGTGTACATTCTGTTTCCATATTCCTCCCTGTACTGATTTAATTTAGTCAGGGATTTAACTAAGCAGGATGGATTTACTCTTCCGCATATCTATTGGAACTTTTCGCTTAAAATTGATTAAATTTGGAAATTTTGTTCGCTATGCCTGATTTGGTCTTTTCCGGTGAAACCCATTCGTAGTACTTTGAACTCTCCTTTTATAGTGAACTTAATTATCATATTGTATTAATATTTATATTATTTCTAAAAAGTATGTTTTTGTCGGTTGCAAATATCTCTCGTATTAATGCATCAAAATTAATGATTGATGATTCATTTTCAAGATAAATTTCTACTCTAATGACGAAAAATAGTGAGGAGTCTTGAAGTTAATGTTTTCGTTAGAAAAATACAATTTAAAGTCTTAAGGTTCATAGTTTTCTGTTTTACTGTTTAACACAATATATTTTGTTGTTGCAAAAACCGTTCTTGGCAGTATTGTTGTGCTTGTTTAGTACAGGTTCGTTATAGGTTACATATAGTGTAACATGTTTCAAGAAAACAAGCACCTAAATAACAAATAAACAACGTGTCATTAATGGCAAAAAAAATGAATTTTTTTTAAACGTCTTCTTCAGTCATAACTGTTATCATAACATATGTATTAAGTATTTCTAAAAGGTGTTTATTTATTGGTTGTAAATACATATCTCGCTAATGCATGTTGTCGGCTATGCAGTGTTTTTTTGGAGTGTATCAATACAGGGTCATTTAGTATATATGGTCATATGATGCCAAACTTTATCAGTTAAAGAGCTTTCAAGAAGATAAATACATATGTAAATAACAAATAAGCAAACAACGTATCATTTAGGTTAAAAGACGTAATTTCTTTTAAGCTTCGTTTTTTATCACAACCATCTCCATCAACATACACACTATTTCTGAAAGATGTTATTCTTGTCGGTTGCATATACTTCCTTCCCTAATGCACGTTTAACTTGCTTTCAATAAATAAGTGCAAAAACAACGTTTGTGCTTTTACACATACATTTGTCATCAGATATATTATTTTTTAAAGGTGTTTTTTGTGAATTTTGTCGACAATGCAGTGTTTTTTTGTTTTATTAGGTGTAATATTACTGATGCATTTCATACATAGGATCAGATAAGTCAAACTTTATGTCAGTTGCATGGATCACCATTATGGCTAATATCCTACCAGGGTGTTGAACATCACATTCAGTTTTTAAAATACGTGAAAGGATGCACATGGACATTTTCGTTGTTAGAAAACCAAATGAAACAACTAAATACCGTAAAAAAATCGCTATTATGTTAAATCTTATAAGTTGATTCAAAATAAGAGTTCAAATGATCATGATGAATGATGGTGATGATGATAAATTGGGTATCAGTGACTTGGAACCTCCAACAAGTTACAATAGCGAAGAGTCTACAGTCCCGAAGCATCGTTATTGTTGTTAATTAGAAACCTTAATGTTAAACAGGGATTAATAAATCGTACACTTGGCTGAGAGTATATCACTACTACAAGAATTATTCATGTCGATAAAACTGTACTACTTCTGATCCAACTGTATCTTTTGGGATGAAAAAGAATTCATATAACAATTGCCTACGCTATCAGTATTAACAAGGCATAAGATCAAACTCTTCAAAAGGCAGGATTGTATTTACGTAAACCTCTTTTTTCTCATGGACAAATTTAAACGAGTACTTGCTTTTAAAGGTTTTTTTTTCTGTTAAAGATTCTTACGGACAGAAATTAAATAATTATCACGTCATAACCTCAAATAATTAGAAATGTGTGCCGCTGTGCTATGGTAGGTAAGACACTCGCCTACCAAACAGAAGGTCCAGAAGGTCCCAATACCAAACCAAAAGTTTTTCAACAGCGGTATCACCTTATAACATTAGTTAGTAGGTCTCTTTCGATGAGTTTAAAAGTGGAATCGGGTGCAGCTCATTGACTGAGAGAAGTCCCCATATTCCTTCATGGAGTGTTATGGGAATTAATATATATAATTAGAAATAGTTATTAATACCATTTAAAACGATAAACTTTGCTGCTCTCTTTTATAATAAAATATATTGCAGTCATTAATTTTCGCATTTAATATTTTCACTTTCTTATGTTACAAAATTTACCACTAGGGGTGTGAAATATTCGCACGGGTCATCTAGTTTTTTCTTTATTTCAAATAGACTCTACATCGATGTGTGGTATATCTGAGGATGTTTATCATCCTAATACTGTTACTAAGTATAGAATTTAATTCAGGTTTATCTAATTAATTAGCTCACCGCTATATGACTTCACTTCATACGATTATAGAGCGCTTTTATGGAATATTATTACAAGGTTTGATTTGTGCATTCCAGTTATATGTCATCATCATCTCCGTAGAGGACTAGAACGGGCCGAATGATACCTAGACTAGACGACTAGGATAGATTGGTTGCTTAGGAAGCTTGCGAAACCGAAATCTGTTATTAGTTAAGCGCTTTAATAGAGAGCACGGTCTAAAGAAAGAGTATTTAGACGATTCTCTAAAAATGTTTGTGGTTCACCAAGTTTCAGATCATAACAACATGTAGTCACGACAGAAATAGTCGTGTAAATCCATGAACATTGTATGACTATTTACATGTAAGAAAGCTATCCGCTCGATGTGGATAACTTCCGAATATTTAAATTCGAACATATACCCACACGCGAAAGTATGCATGACAATGCAGTCTTATAACTGTAAAATATGTATATTATCCACAGCAACACATTTAAAAACAATAAGTTTTTTAGAATGAAAGTGCACTAAAATAGAGCAAGTCGGGACGATGGACGATTTATTCACCACGACTGAAAAAGGCAAATCAATTACATAACATAGACTAAAATTCTATTCTATCCACGAACTTTACAACAAACTGCTACTTTATGAATTTAATAAATAGGGATTTAAATCGGCACAAGAATATTAATAGAAGAAATAAATATTTTAAGAAAAATAAGAGGGCTTGTTATTAAAATTAATAAGTAAAAATGTTGCCCTAAAAATAGCAAACTATTTTAGCTTTTATTTAATACTAGCCTGCTGGGAGCCTTTGTGTTGTACTTGCTTTTTACCTGATGTGGATAAAGAAAAAAAGCTCTAACTGTTACCGTTTTGTTATATGATGGTTTGTATTGACTGCCAAATTATTTAAGTCAAATTTAGAAACTTCAACTCTAATCATTCTCAAGGTATACATAAACCATTATTTAATTTGTATGTACCAAGCCCACTTATCCGGTTTCGCTCACTTTTTAACTGAGGGTTTGTAGATACTATCTAAGAAGGAATTTAGGTCAAATTCAGGAGATTCCAATCTAATCGTTCTTTAGATATACAAAAATCAATATTTAATTTGTATGGTAGATGCAACACCCACTTATTCAAATTCGACTTTGATATGTATTTTTTTGACTGATGATATGTATTAACTACTAAGTTATTTAGAGCAAATTCAGAACCTTTTACTATTACCGTCGTCGCAAAGATATACAAAAATCAATATTTGCTTTACACGGATGGTGCTACTCTCCCTTGTCCAGTTCGGCCGAATTTTCGACTGATGATTTGAATTGACTACAATGTTATTTGGACAAAATTTAGAAATTCTTACTATAACCGTTTTAAAGTATAGACATATAAACTCAAATTTTATATGGGCGTGGCACCGCCAGTTGAACAAAAGTGAAGCCATACACCAAATGAAAGTTTTCTACATATGCTTTTTATATACACAGTTTCAAAAATATTTTCTGACTCACACAAATTTTAAATGCTGTAACAAATTTCGTTTTCAAGTAAAACTTTTGCAATACAAGGGGTTCACTCTAACGTCAATAACTCGCAAACCAATGGCTTCACCTTTCCTTTAAGTGCTTACAAAATAAAATTGGTTGGCGCATTACAGAGAACATCAATTACAAAGCATTATGTAGTCCTCTTTTATACATATAGATTTTAATAGGGAAATGGCTTCCTTACTTACCTAATTCATTATTTGCAAAGACTTTTCCATCCAACTCTGTCCTGTATCGATATTTTGGCGGTTCTAAGCGATGTTTTGTTCTGCTAATACATAGTTTTTCTTCTTCTTCCTATGCTTTACATCCCAGTAGGTTTTAACAAGTGGATTTCTGGCATCATGGTCTCGTGAACGCTAGACTTGATCCTATAGTCTCGTTTCGCACTCTCGCTCTCGTATGGTATGGTTCTTTTGCCACGCGTCGAAGATATTTTATCTCCGATGCCTAGGTGCTGATTGGTTGTTATTCTAAGGGTTTATGACTCACTTCCATAAGTCAGCATCGGAACTAGGGGGATCGATTGTTCGACTTTTTTAAAAACTGGTTATCGAATAATTCGAAATGTTTTAATTTAAAAAAAATCGGTTATTTTATTAAAAATTAAATTCTTCTCAATTCTTGGTGAATTAGCAAATAAAGTTGATAGATTTTTGTCCAATGTTGTAGTTTCTAGCAAGTGAGTATGCTAGAACAATATTCGGCTTTTTAAGAGACCTGACGGACATTTCTTCCTCGACAACACAACGCCCTAATATTTCATCCAGTGATTCATTTTTTACAGCGTATTTTGTATGACTTATTTGCCAGCGTCTACACAGAAAAAACAAAATGTGTTAAACAAAATATTCCAAAAATTTAAAATTGAATGTTTGTAGACTCACTTACTACGTTCCTTTAGAGTTGCGTTTAAAATTTTTAACACCGAACGCATATTTAGTTTTTTACTAAAAGCGTTCAGCAGTTAAATATGAATTTAAACTTCTACTTAACGAAAAAATTATGCTCCTCCATATGTGAATTGAACGTTTTGCTTAGATTATTTGTATGGTTTTTCTAACCTTTGTTTGAACTGCCATTCAGAAAAACAGAATGAAATATTTTGTCAATTTTTTCATAGAAAATGTAAAATGTTTTGTTCAAAGCTTTCGAGCTAAACGCTTCATTTAATAAACCTGAACACTACATCGTACAAATACTTTTTATCAAATTTAACCACATTTTTTTCAAGTAACATACACTTCTAAAGTTACCCAACAAACAATTTTAAAAATGAGTTAATCGAAACTAATATATGGACTTACGTGTACATTTTTCGTTCAAACAACAGTTATTTTAATCCTCTCACTCACAAAACTGGTACGCCTAAGATTTTGAGAATCTGAATATATTTTGTGAACTAATTAATGCTTATGCAAAAAAGAAAAAAATACAATTAGTTAAGTAAAAATTTCTAGGAACAAATGTGTCCTAATAAACCTAAATGGTCGATAATCCCTGAATTGATAAAATGCATAGTTAAGGAGCTAATACAAATGTAAATTCTTTCATTGGAAACGGTTTCTGTTTGCTACAAACTATTCATATTCCACAAAAAAAAATTCCATTTGTCGTTTTAATTTTCGTGATTAGTCAGAACTTTCAGACGAAATAAAGTTCTGACTATAAACTTTCAGTTCGTTATAAAAAATTTGTTTAATTTTAAAAGAATCTTATTTTAAGCATTTGAGAGACTGGTGTCTTATATGCGCCAAAGAGTCTTACTCTAAAGAAAGAAAATCCAATTGTGTGTGTATACATATCTATATAAGGTAATAATAATTTTGATTTCTATCACGACATTTTTTTTTTGTTAGAAAATTGTTTATTGGGTAATTTGTATTTTTGGTTTGAGTGAATGTCATACATACTTACTTTTAATTTTTCAACATGGAAATATTATTCGATTCGCAATTTTTGGATGAATTTTGAAGGTAACTAACTATGTACTATATTTAAAACTATTTATTTTAACGAAATTATTTTATATATTGGTTCTTTAGAAGCAGTAATCGAAATTAGCTGAAGCAATACAAAAATTGGTCTGAGAGCAGAATTGCGTGAACTTTGCTAGTCGTGAATCAAAACGCATATTAATATGTGTGTATGTATGCATGTATATTATAAAATGTGGAAAAAATAACTTTTTAATAAAAGAAATAGAAAAATAAAAGAATTCCGTTATTTAAATCTCAAAACGTATTTAATGGAAAAGAGATTGAATGCGCATAGGTAATTTTCGAATATATGTTTAGTTTACTTCAACTAAATATGCGTTGTTATTTACTGAACATACATTTAGTAATACTAGAACTGAACGAACGTAGTAAAGTTCTGACCGCACGTTCACTTTTACGTAAGTTGAACTTTACACAGTTGGTTTTCTACTACAACCATTCAGGTTGCAAAAAACGTAATAAATGTTCCGAAAAACTTAATATTTGTTTGGTTTTCTACTACATATTTTCTTCTGTGTAGACTTATCCTTTTCATCGATTTCAAAATAGTTTCACATTTCAGAGGACATCATCATCAAACATAATTGCATATACCACGTATTTAATAGTATGTGTCACTGTGGTATGTTAGATAAGACACCCGCCTACTAACCAGTATTTACGCTGTGAAAACTTCACTAACTAATACATCTACCGTTCGGAGCCGGCATTTGTAAGTCCCTTTCAATGAGTCTAGTTGAGTTAGTATTTATTTACAGAAAAATAGAAAATGTAATTGTTTCTCGCTCTTTGTGAAACTTTCAAGATTGAATAAAGATTGAAGATGAATAAAAATCTGACGTTACCATATATATTAAATTTAGAAAAGTACTTAAACGACAAGCATATTGGCAAAAAATATATATAAAAACGTATAAAAATTAATAATTTAAATTAATTATTCGGTAATCGAAAAATCGACACTTTAAAAAGCCGTTTTCGACAAAATTAAAAAAAGCGGTTAAACACGGTCTAATAATAACCGTACGATCTCCCTAATCGGTACATATGTATGTGGAATTAAATAGCGCTAATTTGGTACTTATTGCTAATTCTCTCTACCAGATGAAATTTTTACTTAGCGCCCTAGTCTGCTTGTTCATCTTAGCTTAATACAGTTTGAAGATATCAAAACATGTTTAGGGGCTCAAACCCGATGTATGTACTTATTGCCTCCGTTTTCTTTCTGTTGATGCAGACATCTATTCTAGCCATTTCTTTTCCGTGCAAATCTTCACCACCTTATTGTAGTTTTAAATTTGCCTCGAATTTAAATGTATAAAAATCTGTTGCTCGAATAAGTATATTCGCCCGAATTCCTTTAACAAAAATACTTACTATCTCAAAATTGGATTCATTAAGGAAAAAAGCACATGAAATATTTATTTTTAATTTGTTATGTTTAAAATCAAGTTTAACATTCAAATAAATTTTCAAATGCTTGTAAAGCGTTTTAATGGTCGCTTAGTTTGAATCATAACTTTTCATTACCATTTAGGAAGATATGAATGTTTTTGGGTACCTTACTGGAGTATACAATTTTGTTTCCTTTTTAAAATATAGTACGAGTATATGTGCATGTGTTATATTTAAAAAAAAAAAAAAATTTTAAAAGTAAGCCAGAAATTGAAGTGAAATATGTTTCAGGCATGTGACTGAATTGTTTTAAACTGCCTTTTCTCTCTCTCCATAAGCCTGTATATCAGTAGTAGCTCTAATGGGTACATTTTATCGTTTTACTTCGGTTGGTTGCTACTACTACTGATACATACTAAATACTTTCAAACAAAATTATACATTTTTCTTGAAGTTTTTTTCCCAAATACAGAAAAAAATGCACAAAGTATACAGGATTCTTTTTATTTTTTTATATTTTTTTTATTTTTTGGTGTATGCTAGCAGTTGTGATTTATATCGAGCTCAGAGAACGAATGAATGAATGAATAAATAACGTACATATTCCCTCTTTTATTTTTTGATATTTTTAATGTTCACATAAGTAGAATCTTTTGGAAAAAAGCAATAGTTTTACTTGCTACGTGCGGCAAACAAGAGGCAGTAAAACAGCCTGCATATAGAATGAGAAAGGACTAAAGAATGAAGAGATAGAGCAAAGGCAATAGCAAAAGGCAATAGCCTGGGTATGAGAATGAAAGAACAAATATACAATTTCAATTACACTTAACATTATAAAAACGGAAACACTAGAAAGTGGGCTGACATGTGACACAAACATTAAAAAAATTGAAGAAAAAATTATATTTGAAAAATGTACACAGTAACACAGACTGTCGGACAGAGATAGACTGGCGTACAGACAAACAAGCAGTCAGTCACTCAGTCAGTGTAACACTTTTTTTAAAGCTCTTAAAAAATAAATAAATAAAATGAAATAAAATAAAATAAAATAAAATATACATATAATATGTATGAATATGTATGTACATATATATGTATATATTATGTACGTTTGTATGTATATGTACATATGCATGAATGCATATTTTATTGGTAATAAAAAGAGATTGTCTCGCTTTTCATATCTCTCTTTTGTTTTCTCTACATTCCCATCTCTGATATACAGCTGTGCGCATAAAACTAGTAGACCATATTTCCTATCTATACACACTTGAAAATGCAAGCAAAATATATAAAAATACGATTACATTTCCATGCACGTTGATATTCATATAAAGGGTAAGCAAATTTGAGGTTAGGAAGTAAATTGGCTTAAAAATGCATATTTTTTTTGACAAAATCAGTTTTATTCATACCAATATAAAATAGAAATAAAATATGGAATTTAATAATGGAATATGATGTCGGGCATATGTCCACCTCTAGCACTTCGACAGATGTCTGCTCTTTTCACAAAATTTTGAAGAACATTTTTCAACAAAGCTTCGCTTATCTCGTCAATGCAGCGCCGAATTTCATCTTTCAGAGTGTCAGTTGTTTGCGGTTTGCTCACGTAAGCTCGGTCTTTTAAATGGGTGAAGAGAAAATAATCCAGCGGTATTAAATCACAAGAACGAGGCGGCATCGGCATCGATTAACATCGCCAAAGCGAGAAATTACGCGAACGAAAAATTTCTCATGCAATAATTGAAATGTTTGACTGGATATGTGGCTTGTGGCGCCGTCCTGCTGAAACCACAGGTCACTTATGTCAAGATTAGCAAAAGAAAATTGGTTATAATGGTTTAGTAGCGCAAAGAATTCACAGTGACGGCGTTTCCTTTTTTGTTTTCGAAAAAATACGAAAAATAGACGGCACCATACGGCAGAGAAGACCTTCGGTAAATCTTACTGCTTACCCTGTTCTAAAGCTAATAACCGTCAATATAGAGCCAGAATCCTGAATCGATGTGGAATCCGCTATACAGTTCTAGTCCAGATGAGACATAGTTAATAGCATTCAGAACCCTAGAAGATTAGGTTCGACAACCGTCGAGAAGATTAAGCGATTAACACGACTTTCCCACTTATCTTGGGATCGAGAATAAGGCCTAGATATTTGATCGTGATACTAAATCCAAGCACAGATTATAGGCAATGTAAAACGAGATACCTTGTACTTCCTAGTGAAGAGCATTGTATCTGACTTGCGAGGGTTTACTGTACCATTCAGATAAAATAATCAGGACAAAATTGAGCTTAGTGTTTGCGGACAAATTTTTAGACTCTCCAATGCCAATATCGTCCATGTAATCGACAATCTTTCACCAGAAGAATCGAGCCAAGTAAGGAGCGTATTAAACGGAAGAATCAATACGTGCCATACGTGCTCTTTTAAAGAGTACTGTAATAAGAAAGACGTCTCAAAACTACCTTTTTTTACATACATATATATGTATATATAGTTTAATTTATTTAACTGGATGTAAAATTAATATTAAGCTATTTGTCCAGATGTCCGCAATCGAATAACAATCCATTATAAAGTTTTATTGGATTCTGACAATATTGCAAATATTGAAAATGCTTAAAATGCTTAAAAATGTGACCTTTTTTCGGCATTTGTACTATTTTTTTCATTTGAATGTACTCTTTTTACTTCTCCAGAATCTGGCATCACTAATTCGCCCCTGCTGACCACTGTCTGGCACTGTGGGCCCCAGAAAGAGAAAATAACCAGCCGCGATTTTGGAAGGAGCCTTATTAACTGACCAGGCCAGAATCGACGTTAAGTTTTTCATGGAGCGTTAACGATTGAGTTAGAACATATATTATTGAAGGCCCCTCAATATCAAGAGAGACTGCACGCGTAAATACCTGACGAACTCAGCGTGTGAATCGATCCGCCCCTCATATAGTCATGCTGAGAGGCATACAAGAGCAAAGAGCTGACAGAGTTTCTTATATGAAGATCAATAACTCTCTGCAGTGTTTTCATCCGAAAAGAACTGAGACTGTTGGGTTTAAAGTTGTTTGGTTTAGTGTGTAATGATCTTCCAGCCTGTAAAATATATAAAGTCCAAGCATACAAGCACACATTCATCTACATACTTAGATAAAGAATATCTCGAATACGAGCGCAAACCTTGAAAATTGACTAGCTCCATCAAGCTTTAATAGAATGGTGTCCAGCTTTTTTTTTTTTTGAAGTTAGCGAACTCGAGCACAGTGCTATTTTGGAACTGACCTCGTATATGCATATGTATATGCATAAATATTTGTTCAGTGAAATCATTATTTTACTCATCTACTTCGTTTACTAATGATACTGTTGCTGTTACTTCAGCAACTGCTGTGCTGCTGTTACTTGCTGTTCAGGATAAAAATTAAAAATTTTCTTCTTTTTTTTAAATAAATATTTACATATGGGAGAATACAGTATGATTGTTGGTCGTTTGGTCGGTTGGTTGTTGGGTTGTTTGGTATAATTTTTTATGCATACGTTTTTTATGATGGACATAAATTTTACAAATATGCATGCATATGATGCATATGACGAGTATCTATTTAAATTGAAACTATTTTATAGTGTTACTCCAAAAGTGAATTTTGCTTTTATAACAATTCTCCAATGCAAACAACCACTATAGTTTTACAAATATTTATGCAAAAAATATGTATATTTATGTACATATATATGTATGTATGCATATTTTTAAGAGAGACAATTATTTAAAATATTTATGTATTTTATTATTTCTACACGAAATATGATAATTGTTTTTTGACAAATCGCATACATAAAATATATCTCATATTTTCTATCATATTTATAAAATAATTTTACAAAAGTTGTATCCATTACTAAGCTGTACATATGTACATATGTACATAGGTATTATGTATGAATGTATATATTTTTAAATTAATAAAAATGATAGGAATCACTGCATATGTTATTATTAATCGAAACCATCAATATGTTACTTTAAACCACAACGCATTCTTTACAATAGTACTTGTACAGTTAGTGTCATTAATATTCGGTTTTTAAGTTTATCGATAATAACACCCTGGTATTAGCGAAATGGATAGGTAATCAGAAGAATAACAAAAACTTAAATAAATGTTATCAGTATGAGTATTCAAATATATGGAAAAAATGGCTCTATGGTAACCCTGCAACCGTGATAAATCGATCAAAGTTTGTTAACCCTGTTTACTAAGCGCTATTAATATTCGGTTTTTCCCCTATTTATATGCTATTTGCAAAAAAACATGTTATTCAGCTACTTTTCCAGCAATATAGAGATACGTTTTAATAAAAGTGCATAACTCCTCCTTTCTCGTCTGTCCAACATTCTACTTCACTGCAAATTATACAAATGGGGCGCAAAGGAAAAAACACTCCTTTAGAACAGCGAAAACTTGTTATTTTTCATTATGAAAAAGTACAAAGAGATTGCTGAAATTCTGAATATGAAACCAGTTGGGGACATTGTCAGAAGGCACAAAAATGAAGGAAGAATACACTTCATAAAGCAGACAGGTCAGCCAAAAAAATTAACCGAGCGGGAAGAAAGTTCAATTGTGCGAAAAATAAAATCTAACCCACGCTTAAGTGATCCCAAATTAGTCACAGAGGTGCTCAATGAGCTTAAAAAGAAAATATCTGCATCTACTATGCGAAGAACCATAAGAAAAATAGGTTTTCATGGCCGAGTAGCACGTCGTAAGCCATTGGTTAATTTACGCAACCGAAAAGCTGGTTTGAGTTTTGCTAGGGAGTACATTAAGAAGCCTGAAACTTGGTGGGATGACGTTATATTTGCGGACGAGAGCAAGTATAACGTATTTGGATCCCATGGGCGTGTAATGGTATGGCGGAAGCCAAATGAGGAGCTACAACCACAAAATTTAAAACCAACCGTAAAACATGGAAATGGACATATGGTGTGGTTTGTATGGGAGCTAAAGGGACGGGAAAATTAGTTTTTATCAGTGGAATTATGAATAAGGAATCATATTTGAATATCCTCTGTCAAAATTTGACAGAAAGTGCAAATAAGCTGGGCGTTTTAGATTCTTTTAAATTCTACCAAAATAACGACCCAAAGCACAAGTCGCGTTTAATTCAAGAATGGTTGCTCTATAACTGCCCTAAAGTTTTCCATCCACCTGCACAATCCCCAGACCTCAATCCGATTGAGAATTTATGACATGAGCTGGACCGGCGAATCCGAAGAATGGGATCGTATTCCTGCAGCTTATACAGCTAAAAGAGTAAAAAACATGTCAAACCGTGAAGTTATAAAACAAAAGGGTTATCCAACAAAATACTGAATTTTATATAAAACCATTTTTCTAATGTATTATTTGTGACTTTTCAAAGAAAACCGAATATTATTGACGCGCAATATTTTATGTCACTTGAATTAATTTAGTTTTTTTTTTGTTTTTTTTTTTTTGTTATATTGTTATTCTTTTTTTCTAAATACAAATGTGAACTTTCAAGTGTCTAAATAAACCATTAATGAAAAGAAAAAAATGTTTAAAAAGATATACATTTAGCTTAAGACGAATCAGTTAAACATATCTCTTTACCAAAACCGAATATTAATGACACTAACTGTACATGTAGGAATGCCAGAGAAGATATTCAAAGACAGATATACGTCGACCAGTTAAACTATTTTTTGGCTTTGAAAATAGCCCAGTTTCGGGAATTTTCAAACGTGGCTTTACGAACAGTTTAAGAATCGTCTCGCTTTTTATTGTTATATTTGAATACAGGAAATTATCAGCTGACAAAAAATATTATTATAGTTCAGGATTGCAGACAATTTGCTCTTAGTCACTCTTGAAACAATCTAACCAGTATTGAAGAAAATTTACTTATTGTCAAAATACGAAATTACCCATTTGCCTAACACAGAGGCATTAACGGAAGTTTTGAATTTACCGTGCTTGCAAAGAGCTTTGGATTTGAGATGTTTAAGGGTCCATTGTGGAAGCCTTTGATAAATGACAAGGAAAGGTAAAACGGCAGTTTAGAAAGAGGATGGAAACAGAGAAAGAAGAGGAAAACAAGAGAGATCGAAGAGTAAACCGAAGATATGACACCCCGACACTAGCCAGGGTTGGCAAAGACCCGGGTTTTTTTTAAAACCCACCAATCGGCTTTTATTGGCTTTACTGGGTTTTATAACAGCTTCCAAGTTCCGTTTATTTCGACAATATTTCTCTAGGTATACAATCGGGAGATCGATTATTCGACTTTTTTCAAAAACCGGTTTTCGAATAATTCGAAAAAATTGCAATTTAAAAAACCCAGATTCCATTTATAAATTAATCAAATAACCGGTTAACCGGCTCTGTTATTAAAATAAAAATCTTCTCAATTCTAGTTGCATTTGCAAATAAAATTGATAAATTTTTGCCCCAAGCAAGTAAGAATGCTAGAACAACGTTTGGCTTTTTTAGGGCCTTAATTGACATTTCTTTCTCGACACAGCAACGTCCTAATATTTCATCCAGTGATTCATTTTTTATAGCTTATTTTGTAAGAGTTTTACTTGCCAGCGCCTAGAGACTGCTTGAAATAGAATCAAGTTTTCCTTGCTGCACAATAACGTCAATCTCATAAACATGTTTAAGGTGGATCATAATTCCTTGTGTCAAAAAGCTTTTCCAACTTAATATTTAAGGACACACAATATATCTTGACTTATCCTTTAATCAATTGGTGCATGCAACACGTATTTGATAGTACGTGCTACTGTGGTATGTTAGGTAAGACACCCGCCTATCAACGGGGAAGATCTGAGTTCAATCACAGGCCACACCATTCTACACTTTTCAACAGCGGTATCACCTCACAACATTGTTACCGGCTGGTTATGAGTATTTACGCTTGAAAAACTTTACTTACTATACGATCTGCCGTTCGGAGGCTAGTTGATCATCATTCTACATATATTTATAAGAAATTAATATTTATTTACAGAAAATTAGAAAAAGTTATTGTCGCCGAAGTGTGCATATCTTTCTTGATCTACCATGGTTTGCACGTTATTTGTGCGAAGTTCAAGGTTGTCACATACAGTATAAAAATGAGACGACATAAAATAAATTAAAAAAAAAAATACTTAAACGAAGAGCACATATGCAATAAAAAATATGAAAACATGTGAAAATTATACGTATTTTAATTAACCGGTTATTCGTGTTAAAATAACCGAAAAATTTATATTTCAAGAAAACTGGTTAAAATCGGTCGAATAATAACCGTTCGATCTCCCTAGTATTAAAACTCAATATTTAATTTGTATGGGAGATGCCACACCCACTTACTAAATTTCGCACATATTTTGACCAACGATGAGTATTGACTACTAAGTTATTTGAACCAAATTCAGAAAATTCCACTATTACCATTCCAAAGATATACAAATATCAATATTTTTTGTATGGGAGCTGCCACTCCCACTTATCAAATTTGGCCGAATATTTGACTGATGATTTGCATCAACCACAAAGTTATTTGGGCTAAATTTAGAGACTCTTACTTTTACGGTTTTAAATATATAGACATATAAATACAAGTTTTATATGGGCGTGGCGCCGCCCAGCTGAACAGTAGGAAAGCTATACACCAAATTAAAGCTGTCTACATTTGCTTTTTGTACGTATAGACAGTTTTACAAATATTTGCTAACTCACACAAAGTTCGTTTTCAAGTAAAACTTATGCAATACAATATCAACAACTCGCGAACCAATAAGCCCGCAAAAACCGCATATACATAAAAACTTAGGTATTAACTTATTGACCTAAGAGCTTACAAAATAAGATCGGTTGGCGCATTTCAGAGAACATCAATTACAGTGAATTTAATATTCCTCTTTTATATAAATATATATTTTGTTTGCACTCTTAGCGGGATCAAAGCGGCATTGCGTACTACGAGCTGCTAAAACTCGGTGATCCGCGCATTATGAAAAAACGGCTGGAAGTTGCCAAACAATTGTTAGAAATGATCAAATACCACACCCGCCGTGTTCTCCAAATATTGCTTCTTGCGACTATTGACTGTTTCGATAGTTAAACATTTTTTTCGCATGTCACCGAATCAGTTCCTTTAAAGCAATATAAAATCAGCTTCAAAGTGGATCGCCTCAAAAGACGATAAGTTTTTTTGAGACGGTATTCGGACATTGGCTTAGAGGAAAAAGATGATTTGATAAATTTTTAATTCATTTTCATTTTTGAGCTAGGAAATCGGACCGAATTAATTTTTACTCACAATACGTAAATTTTAATTATTTTTGTTGTAGATAAACTATGAAAACATTTAAATAAAACCCACTCTTTTCTTAAATATAAAACCCAATAAAACTCGGGTGGGTTTTGATATCCTGGCGGATGCAGCCTCGCTGAGCTCACTGAAGAAAGACTAGCCTAACAACCTAAGCTATTAGCTTCTCAAACCTCAAAATTTGTAAATGTACTTTTGTGTATGGTGTATACTAGCAAACAAAAAAAAGTCTCATTTAGAATGGAAAAGTCAGTCATATAGACCATTTTCCCCAATTTTAATCTCTTCCAAGTACAATTTTTAGAAAAGCCACAGCGTATGTTGTTAGCAAGATTTGTCTGTTTTCCAAATTTCAACAAAATCGGTTCAATGGCTTAGGCATGATTGATTTATAAATTTATATTCATAGGATTTAAAATGTCGGTTCCTTGTTTTCTACTTTCGGTCCCTTATACAAGTCTCCAGGCGTAACAGGGAAAATATTAGGCCAATGGAGGTTAACATATTTACCGACATTTGTATAGGCTATAATGACGGATGAGGTTACATCGAGGACAGTGCTAGACTGTAATACGGCGCTAATAGACTTGAGCGGTTCGACTCTACGATGTTGGGTAATGAATGGTGAAGGTGACAAAGTGAGAATTATTAAATGGAGAGACTCACGTTACTCTTTGTTCGAATGAGACAGTGATCAGATTCATAATTATATTCTTTTTAAGGGATATTCTGGATTGAGAACAAACACAGTAATAGAGTTGAGTCTGATGGTTGTAGAGCATTTGGAAAGGATATTTATTGTAAAACTTTGTTTCTAAAAATTTGTATGAACTTTCAATTCGATTTTATTTTTTATTACTAATGAAACAATCTACCAATAAACTTTAAATTATTTTTTTTAATTAAATACCCGATATCAATAGGCTATGGGCGAAAATAAGGAGTAAGTACATGGTATTCCGCAATTTAATGGTTATGAACGTTTCATGTTGTAAAAGCTCGTCTAAGAGCTGAAGATATCAGCTTAATGACCATAATGAAACCGATATAGAAGAGTAGATAGCATTTTCAAGTAAAAACATTCGAAAAAGAAGTTAATCAAGAAGTGTTTCCAGTGCAGTAGGTTGGGTCATCAAGCAACAGATTGTAAAACTCGTGTAGCTGGTGTTGCTAAAAAACTTTGTTTCACTGCTGGGAAAAATTTAAGTAAAATAGCTAATGATTTGAAAATAATAGTTATGTTAGATTCTGAAGCTTGTGATCATTTAGTTAACGAATATTGAGCTAAATAAACTTGATACTTCAGTAGTAATTTAAATTGCAAAAGACCGTCAATCCGTTTTGGCAGAATCAAGTGGAAAATTAAAGTGTACAACAGATTCAGGTTACCATATGAAATAACAATGATTAATATCAAAATAGCCACGTGATCCCTTTGATGGGAAACGAGATAAAGCTTCAAGAATATTGGAAAGAATCCACACTGATATTTGTGTTCTAGTAGAACCCTCTGCCTAAAATCGATCACGCTACTTTAGTTTTATGGCAATGACATTTAAATATTTTGGTTAAAAAATCTCCAAAATTATCTCCGGCCAGGGTCGCGAATATCTATCAAAACAACAAATTGAACGGTATAAAGAGAAAGGATTCAAATTGACAAAACAATTGCTTATAGTCCTATGCAAAACGGGTTTGCTGAGCGTTTCAGTCATACTTTAATGGGAAAACTGTGCTCTTTGAATCCAATGTTCCGAAATATATATGGCATGAAGGACGTATGTATAAAATAAATAGATGTCCTACACGATCACTTCCAAATTCGAAAACACACGTGGAAATATGGCGTGGTAAGAAATCCGATTTATAAAAAATACAAATTTTTGGTTGTAATGCCTATGCTTGATTGGTTACGTTGCCGCATAAAGTAAATATCTTAAATAACAAACGCGGTTTTCGTAGAAAAGATGAAGGAAATGGCAATCTTTTTAGATACAAGGCTCGTCTGGTTGCAAATGGTTATTTACAGAAACATAGAGTAGACAGCTCAATTATCCACAATTCTGGTTGCTCTTGCAGTAGGGTTATATACTTAGAGGTTATCACTTTCATCAACTTGATGTCATAACTAAATTAGATGAAGACATATACCTTACAGCTCTAGATTGTGTTAAATTAAGAGACGCTATTGTACTTAAACTGAATAAGTCGTTGTGTGATCTTAAGCAAGTTCCCCGTTGGTGGAACAGCAAATTTAATAATTTTTTGCTGTTTCTTGGATTTCAAAGATAATTTCGAGTTTGTTTATTTACAAAAGTTCAAAAAGAAGTCGTATTAATTGCTGTCCTTTAAGCGGATAATTCACTTATTACTGGAAAAAGGACTATTACGAGGAGTACTACTTATATTTCGGGAATATTTTTTAATGAAAATGGCTTAATTGTTTTTAAAAATATTCTCCTTGATGGACAATTTACTATTGCATTCGTTCAAACTATTTCGCAAAGCAGTTTTATCATTCCTATTGAGTCACCCATAAAGCATGACCTTGAATGCTTCAACTGCTTCTTCGGCGCTCGTAAATCATCGACCACGCAGTTTATCTTTGATTTTCGGGAACAAGATGAAGTTCTTGGTCGTCAAATCTGGACTGTAAGGAAAATGAGATATCAATTGGATGTCTTGACTGCACAGCAATTTACTTGTTTGACAAGATGTGTGAGAGCTCGCACTGTCATGATGGAGGATGATTTGTCTTTGGCGGTTAGTTTAACGAATTTCTCCGAAGACTTCCGGCAAACAAATGGTCGTTATCACTCTGAATTGACCGTGCTATTTTTTTCAAGCAGAACTGTGGCCTCATGACTCGTTCAGCTGAAGAAATAGGCGACCTCTTGCATCGTTGTGCTTTTTCCCCGAACAACTTATGTTGGATTTAACTCGTCTTGGAATAGCCACATGGTCAATTGCTGTTTTGTTTCCGGTTCATACACATATATCCACCTGTCACGACTTTATACACATCTTTTCAAGCACCACGGCCGAACTTTTCAATTATTTCATTACACCAATCGCCGCGAGCCTTTTTTGAGCGATTGATAAATTATGGGGTAACCAAGGAGAACAAATTTTTTTGCAACTCTTAGTTAAGCGTTCATGCAAAATCGTATGTATTGAAGTGGAACTAATGTGAAAGGATGCCTCTATTTCACAATATGTCACATGACGCATATACCAACGATATACTGTGGTTTTTTATGGTGCTTTATCGCCATACAAAGAGCTGAGTTTATGGACGCATTCTTATTGAAATAATCTACGTTGAAAGTTGGAAAAATAATCCAACGAAAACCTTCACTTCAATTTAAAATTTTTTGGCCCAATTGATTTTCCCAAATAAATATCACTTGGACATCAAAACGTTGTGAATACGCTTATGCTAAAAAAGCCAAACTTTATTATGGTGTTGCCAGATTTGAACTATTTACATTAGTGTTGCCAGTTCCCGAAATCTAAATTGTAACCCTCGTATATAAAAGGAGTATTATATAAAAATGACAAAAAATGTGATATTAATGCACCTTACCGTGACTTCCTTATGTATACAATGCTAAGTTGTTGGTCTGATATTTGCTATTCTGTGGGACGGTTTCAACAAAATCCAAAAAAACAACATTTAACAAAATAACATAACAATATCAATTGAAAGTCAAAGAGTAGATTGATAAATAGGTTTGCTGTTTTTACAATTGTGAAGTGGTATTAGATGGTTAAGGAAAATAGTTTTATTTTAATGTTAACACTATTTGAAAATACATCATTGAAGACGGTGATTGAGAATAAAAATATAATCATCACTGATTTAAAATTCTTTATATCCTCGAAGAGATAAAACTCCTATAGTGGGGCTTGCTGGCGCCGATTGGGTTAATGATACACAGGATCGAAAGCCAGTTTATGGAACAAAGAAGTAACAAACTGTTGCAACTTCGTCAAGTGAAACAGTTCTTCAGTTTCTGAAGCTTTATGGTTGAGAGGTCTAATACAACATTTAAAGGAGTTTCAAAATGAGAGCGTTATCATTTGAGAATAACGAAGGATGTATTGGTATGGTTACTACATCTAAAAGTAAACGGACTAACCATATTACGCGAGATAACGTTTTAAAGGGATATGTCAGGATAGAATACATTATTTAAAAAAATAAATAAGTTGATATGTTTCAGAGACTTGTAGATATTGTTCGTTTCAATGAACTTTGCACTAAGATTGAAATCAACGGTTGAGAGAGGGTATAGTAAAACTTTGTTTTTAATTATCATAGCAAGCGTTTAAAAAATTTGTATGAGTTTTCAATTTGATTTTATATTCAAACAATCTACTAATAAACTTTTAAATAATTGCTTAAACTATCATAAATATATGATACTCTCGAACACTTCCCTGTACATGACCACTTTTGCCCAAATAACGGCGGTACATTTCAGGTGCAACTGATATAGGGCATGAACCTCTTACAATGGCATTGATTAAAGTTTCATTCTATGTTTTATGGACTGAGTTTTTTAACGCATTTCTCAAAGTCTTTTGGTTTTATCCGCGCCAAGGGAGCATACAACAGACTGATTGTGGCTTAGTTGTATGTCTTTTTGACTTACAATATCATAACTAGATCCTCCTATCGAGCTAACCTAGACTTACATAATTTTAGCAAAGCTTTAATGATGAAGGCTTTTGAAAACCAAACAAAAAATTAAAAAGGCAAGCAGTTTATAATTTGATTGTTTGCTTTAGAAAGATAGTCTCTGTTTCGTACATAGTAACAAAACGTCTGAACACTCCTTTGAAGGGGTCACATAGTTGAGCTTATGGTAGAGTGTTGGCAATTGTGACATACATGGTGCGAAAAGTTATGTCATATGGAAACTTTCGTAAAAAATAAAATGTATTTGCTCGATTGAGATGCCTGCTCTCTTGGCCAGCTAACGCAATTTTATTCTTCGATAGTTTAATTTAATTTTTTGTATTATTTTTGAATTAAAACTGTTATTTTTGAAGATCGATTTTAATTAGGTATGTACCTGGTGGGCCATCAATCGATTTAAATTTGAACCAGCGGTTATTTTGAATCTGGCAAAACTTATGCCATTCTATTCTGTCATTAAATTTAGTATATTATCTCCAGTAAAAAAAATGAATCGATTTACGCTTGAGCAACGTTGAGATTTAATGAAAATTTATTTCCAAAACAAAAACAAACAAAAAAAAATTTTATCTTGGTGGGTACGTATTTGGGGCTCAGAAATCCCAAACGTGGTCTTACAGAAGCAAATGCATCCATTACGAGTGACTGTTTGGTACGGCTTGTGGAGCGGAAGCATCATTGTATGGGCCAATGATTATTTGAAAATGAGGACGGTGCAACCATTATGGTTGATAGAGACACATATCGTTTCAGCAGTATGGTGCCACACATTTTAAGCCACAATATATTTATTGCGTCAAACGTTTGATGACCGTTTAACTAGCCGAAATGGTAATGTCAGTTGGCCGCCAAGAAGCTCCGATTTGACTCCGTTGGACCACTTTCTGTGCGGCGCCGTTACAGACAAGTTTTATGCCAACAAACCACAGACAAATGAGCATTTGAAGGCCAACATTTGTGATGTCATTGCCGAAAAAGTTTTCGAAAATTGGTCCGATCGAATGGGGTAATGTTAGGCCAGCCGCGGCAGCCATATGAATGTAATAATATTTCATTTCTAACTGGAACAACTAAAAATAAATTTAGCAAAATTTCAAACCGTTTTTAATTTATTGAATTTTTAAATGTAAGCTTTTAAATGGCTCACCCTATATATACTTTTGCATTCTTCGAGTAGCTTTAGGATTTTATCGCTCTAGAACTTTTCTGGTTTATCGGCGAAAAACCAGGCCAAGTACTCTTCTGTTAAGATGGTTTTGCAGGCAACGAAACAAGTGTTAGTCAAACGGTGTGTGTATCATATATTTCCCCAAGTTAGTGCAGTCAATGTTATAATTTTTAAGACAGAACACAACACTGTTTCTTTTGATCAGTTCTAGACACTATTTCATAATCGTTTCACTCATATGAACGATTTATGAGGTCTGATCAGAGATCAGAATTGATGGTTTCTCCAGCTTGTAGCAGCTGATAATATCCTTGCAATCCTACCAAACACTATACATTACCTCACATGCAGTCAATCTAGGTTTTAAAATGGTTTTAATTTTTTAATGTTTAGTCTCTCCGCTATCTATTGACAATTCGTGTGCCAATATTGATTTAAACGTTGCAAAATATATTGCGTTGAGTTTAAGTTTCTGAATCATTCTGTATCTTATGGGAGCACACAACAAATCTATTGTGTTAGGAATAAATCTAGAATTTTCTATCAACGTAACCTAATCTTGCTCTTGAATTCAAATTTTAAGCCAAAACATACTGGCTTTCCCTGTAAGTTAAATCTCAAAAAATTAATTGAAAATGAAACAAAGTACTTATAAACCTGTTGAAAATTATAAATTGAAAATTAAAAATATTGAAAATTAAAAATATTTAATATAACAATTTAGTATTTTTAACAAAAATTATAAAATAAAAAAATGCAAGTATTCAATCAACATTTTTAAATGAATTTCATTAAACGAACACTCCTTCACTTTAAATGAATCAAATTTTTATTTAATAACTAAATTTTGCCTCAAGCTTAACAATTTCCGAATGAAATAAAAAAAACTCTTTTAATTAAATTTAAACTTTTTTTCTCAAACTGAAACTAAAAAAAAGAATAAGTTAACATGCCCTTAACCCTGTCAAAAGTAAACACTAGTAGTGGTTATAATAAATTTATACCGACCATGTTGTTTTTCACAGCTAAAGTGTTTTGAAAAATGGCCCCGGGCCATTTTTGTGTTCCATCTCCCCTCTAACTGTTGATTATTAAATTTTAGTTGACACATACGGTACTACTCTTTGTAACAATTAAAATCAAATTTAAGTGAAGTGCCGCTTCCAGAAGAGAGAAGAAGAGAAAATAAAAAAATATTTAACTTTACGTTACTATGGAAAATTATTCTGGTCATACTGTGTGCTATGATGATACGTTATCTTGTTGTGGATATTCTTATTTCGTGCAGAATTTAAGTAACAACACTTGCAACTATAATTCTTTACGCAATTGTCGGTAATGTGTTTGTAATTTCAAGCAAAAAAAAAGAAAAAAAAAACAGACGAAATCCTCTAAACTATTTCAAAAGAAATAGAAATTTAATGTGTATGAGAGTTGAGTTTTGAACTGATTACCAACTACATAGACACTCGTCGTACATCAATAAATAACGGCAACATTAAAGTCATACAATGTACAATATGTAGAGCATGCAACATGCATTTATACACATACAGTCAAGGAAAAAAGTCTACATACACTCTACGATTTTGAAGTTTTAGAGAATTAATAGCGAAATTTTTATTCTCGAAAATGGCAAATCGAAAAGATATACATATTTCAGATCGAAATATAGTAGTAAATCTCCAAATCTCCAGGAAAATAAATCATACAAAGAAAATGCTAAGACAACAAAATTCAGTCGTGCTACTGTACAACAACAATAGTACCGAAAATAAATAATAAAAGTTTTACCTGACAACGGATTTCATAGCAGAATACTAAGCCACTAATTTCAGAAAAGAATTGTGAACATATAGACAAAGGTATGGATTTATTTTAATACTCTTATATATACCGACGAAATTAATTGCAACATTTTCGGAAGAGTTGGCCGTTCTAAAGTTTTGAGAAAACTAAACATTCCACTTGATTCAAAGATTATTATACCTGTAGTTAAACATAGTGGAGGCAACGTTATGGTGTGGGGCGCCATAGCGGCAAATAAAGTGGCTTGTTTGGCTTTATTCGGTAGTAGTATTGACCGCTATCATAATAAAATCATATTGGAACAAATTCTGAGGCATTTGCTAATAGCTTCGTACTGGGACATCACTGGATTTTCTAGTAAGATAACGGCCCAAAGCATACTGTGCACTTTTTTCGAGACTGGCTTCTTTACTATGCTTCAAAACAGCTAGTCACCAGACCAACAATACACCACATACTGGACTTTTTTTACGAAAGTATCACATTAGTAACCGTGAAACATTAGAAACTGCCCTTATTCGAGCATAGGTCGAAATACCATCCTCTATTACAGAGAATTTGGTGACATTAATGCCCCGTCGTCTTCAAACGGTTATTTATGCCCAAGGTGGATCAACCAAATATTAAGAGTAAAATTTTTATTTTTTATAAAATATAGACAATTTTTAAAAAGTAATTATTTTTTGTAAGCTGTATGTAAACTTTTTTCCTATGTATTTTGAATATGTTTGTTATTGTTGTTTTTATTATGTAAACGAAGTTCTTTTTTATTTTGTAACTGAACTTATTTATTAATGCCTCAAATATTAATATAAACTTTTTTCTAATTTTCTTCACAAACTCTCTAAAATCCCTAAGTCAAAGGGTGTATGTAGACGTTTTTCCTTGACTGTATGTATGTGCAATGTATGCTCTCGTATATGTATTTAACTAAGTATGTATGTACATGCATGTGTACACAGTTGCAACTCAAAAAAAAAGTGCATCTACAAGTAGTACAAAATTTCTGTAGATTTATTTGCCTTTCACGTACAACACAAACATTCACGTATTCTGTTCATATCATTCAACCATAAAGAGACTAAATAAAAGTTGCGATTCTAATAGACAAACGCATACAAAGAAAGGGATAGAGTGTAATAAATAGACAGTAATAAATATCTGTAGATCAGCGTTCGGCAAACTAATATTAATGCGTTTTACAATTGTGGTAGTAATTTAAGAGTCTCTTACTCAAGCCACTTTGCACTGTATTCTTGTTGCACTTGTTTTCTCTTTACTTCTCTTTGTTCATATATTTTGATTTTTTTTAGCTATACGTGTAACTACGTACGTGTGAGAATAGAAGAGAAGAGCAGCTCCCTGCCGGAATCTGCTGCAGATTGATAGAATAGTTATATACGGTTATATAGATATGCAGATATGTACATCTCTGCACATTTATATACTCGTACCTTAAATTAAACTCATAGTCTGATAGACACTCTGACAGACAAATTGTCAGGCAGACAAGAAAGCAAAACATTAAAAAGATTGTCTTTTTAACTCAAAAACACACACATTTCGCAATGTAATTTATATGTTTAGAGTCCAGCAAACATTAAGAATAATAAGCAAATCTTTGTTGACTTCGAAAAATTCTCTCTTAATTCATACCATGATGAAGCCAAAAACTGTGAAGCATTGTACATTCAGTAAATAATTTTTTTATGTATATTTCGCCCAAATAACAAGTTTCCTAAACGCCCTCAAAATAGCCTTCGGTTTCAAATACAACAAATACTCACAAGTCACTAAGCCACACTTACAAAATTTAATATTAGATTTTATGAATATGTATGCAGTTTGAGATATGTATACAGTATGAGGTTGCAATTCGTAGTCCAGGTCGTGGACTTTTGATACAATGTACACCCGTACATTGTTTTGATAAAACAACACTATTGTTCTTCTCCTAAAGGCTGTCCCAAAATTAACGTAAGATTTGAATTTGACGCCATTTGTGAAGTAGTGTTGGCAACCCTAACCAAAGTGTCGGCAATCCTACCGAAAGTTTCATGCAAAATCACACCAATCAACCTAAAGTGTGAGCAATAACTACTCATTGCACTTGCGCAGAAACTTCGAAACAATTCTTGATACAAGGAAGGGTTTGCCGTTTATTTTCTTCAGTCATCAACCAAAATTTTACAGCCATACAGTAAAACGGAATTTACATTTGATCCAAAAGTCCGCCATTGTTTTTCAATTCAGTTCAATTCACCAAAAGCAGCTTTAGCTTTGCTAATAGGATTATTCACATATTTAGTAGCTCCCACTTTGGGTGTTATTAGACTGCTGAAATAGCCGTGCCGTGCGTTTCATACTTTCATTACGGATACAAAACTGGTCAGCCCACTTAAATTCTAGTTTTGGTTCTACTACGATTGTTCGTAGGGCGCACTCTCTTAGGCGCACGATTTAGATAGTCAATTTTGTTTTGCATATTCGACTGACGAGATGATATTAAACTGAGAAGACCTCAACATGGTCCCTAAGGTCTCTTTGAATGCCGCATCTTTCATCACCCAGCGTATCATGGAGAAACATAAGATAATTAAAAATGGTGCTGCTGGCAGAAGCCTTGTACTCTACCTTCATAAGACGGATATATTTGGAGGCTACATCACGACATTATAACGCCACCTAAACGCATGTATAATCTATCAAAAATATTTATTGATAATTTCCGGAATTGAATAAAACTAAACTGATGCTATGATCATGTTGTCCGACATACAGTATTAGACAAAACACATGCACGAACTTCTGGTTAATAAACAATGTCTCAATAACAAAAGCAAACACTTTTGGATTTTTAACTATTTTATTTATTTATAAAGTTAATCATCTAAATTCACTAAAAAATATAAAAACAATGAATATCTAACTTAGAAAAAATTATTTTGTACACTCTGTTTTTTAAATGTGACAAAACATAAGCACGTTTTAAATAAATTCACTTAAAACATTAATTTCACTAATATTCAGTTACCTAGCCCTTATTTTTTCAAGTTCTTTACATATTCATGTAATGGACTCGATTAGATTCGATAATGTTCCTCCACTTGTCAATAAAGTGAGTTGCTCTTTCTGCAATTATCGTGTATTATTTTGAGATCTAAAATATTCTACAGACTTTCTGTGAGATTGAGATCTGGCGACTGCACTTGACATTTCGAAACGTAGATTTGTTTGCTTACAAAGCACTCTTTCACTCATTTATCTGTGCATTTTACATTGTAATCCTATTTATATTTCCAATCAAGTAGCATTTTCTCCACTGCACGCGGTATCAGTATGTATTCCATGATATCCTTGTAAACGAATCGATCCATTACACCCTTTATTTTATGCATTGGCCCAATTTAATGGCCAGAATTGTATTCCCAGACTAAAATACTTCCTTCTTTATATTCTACAGTGTTCTTGTTCTTTTTATTTAGCTTAACTTGCTAAATTCATAAGAATATTTCACATTAAACTTAAATTCATCAGTTCCTTCTAAATTCTATTCTGATCAATCTGTTTTTGGCATTAGTAAATGGTCTTTTTGCACTTCGACATACTACTAATCCAACGTCTAGAAATCGTGTTTGGATGCAACTAATCGAAAAATTTAATTTTAATTGATTTGTGTAGACCTTCCTGATATAAAGACATACATACTTTTTTATTAGAAGGAGTACCGTCTACCACTTCTGTGCATGGTGGTCAATGAGACTGACGAACGCAATTGCCTTCATCATTGCATCATCTTTATTATAGTCATTAATAATTTTTTCTTCTAATTGGTAATTACTGTTAGCCATTTTTGTAGGATATTACAAAATATTGTTATTCAAATTTTCCGTAATTATTCCTCTAATGCTGATATCATCGTTTTCGTTATTAAACGACTATTGTCGTTCGTAATTTAAATATATACTTCGTACTATTGTTTTGACGCATGTAAATTTAAGATACGAAAATAAAAATAAAACTCCAAAAATTTTGTATATTTGGTAGATCTGAGTCACCCTGTCAATTTGGCAGCGCTGCCAAAGCGACCATCTTTACGTTACATTTGAATTAACGGATATAAAAATAGAAGATTGTCGATATTTCCGGAACCTTCCAAACTGAAGACAATGACGTTAGTTATTTATCGTTTGGCTGTCAATAAATAAAGCTGTGTTAAAACGGAAATAAAAGTGTTGTATAAACGAACATTAAGTGTTGTATTAAGGCAAACAGTATAAAAGTTATAGTGGAATAACTTAAAACTGTAAAACAGCAAAATAAAGCGGTGTTTATTTCATTTTAACGCAAATTAAACGAACTCAAACGTTTTAAGAAGGTTAAAACGTAACAACACATTTGTACTGTTACAAGTTTATTTTTGTTTTTTTTTTTTTTTTTTTGTTTTTGTCTTATATTATTAAAAGGAGGATATTATCGTTATAAATTAATAAATCAAATTCAAATTCAAATGAGTTTTTCTATGTCATAAAGACATATGATAGTAAGTGTGAACTCGTGCATATGTTTTGTCCGATAGCACGATTCCTAAAAAAATCACTTCTTTGATCATTCTTTGGTGTATAATGATTAATCCATGAACAACCACAGGCACAAGAACAGCACAAAAACTCTTTAAGTTTGTGGCTGAATATCGTTGAACACTGGTTTAAAGAGGTCGTACTCTTAACAAACTGCCCATACACATTACGCTGGTTTTCAGTTAAGTTTTTCTTCACTCATATCCTCTATTTTATATCCGTTAATTTTAAACATGTAAGATTGCGTTACCCAAAGATGGTCGAATCGGCAATACTGTCAAATACACAAATCAGTACAGCAATACCAGTGTAACACATTATCAATCTTGACACAAACAAATAGACAAAAATCCCACAATACAATTCCAAAGGTACTAATGTGGTGTATTTTCCTTTTATGCATTTTTATTTTCGTAACCATATAGTCGTATTATTCTTTTTAAAACACAAGATAAGTCAAGACAGAGATTTCTGAAACTTTAAACATTTTTGAAATACCAAGCGAAAGATCAAGCATGTGACGCTGTGGTATGATAGGTGAGACACCCGCCTTTTTTTTCTGAAGAAGAAAATTTTTTCTACAACCGTATCACCTCTTAACAGTAAAATTTCTTTAAAGCATTTGCCTTTTTATTGAGTCTTAAAAGAGAATCGGGTGTAGCTTCGTGTTTCTCCATAACATGTAACATTCTGTGGTCTTTAATATTACACATAAATTATTTTGGATATGATACTTACATAATTGAAAATATATCTGAGGGTTTTTCCCCTACTTTTTTTAACAGAAAAAACAAACTTGAAAATTGAAGAATGGACTAGTGAAATCACATTCCCTGTATATTAATGTCATTATAAAAATAATTTTAAATGTTAAATAATTCCATTACAATGAAAGAACAAAGAGTATGAATTTTGTGTTACCTATCTTGTTGATTGAGGGCTTATGCTTGTTTTAGAATTGTTGGAAATGTAAATATTTTGACGATTCCAAATTATTCTCAAGATTGGCAGTCTGCATGAGCTATATATCAATATATATCACAAAGTTCGCTATTTGAATTACTTATACGAATCACCCTGTTCATATTAAATCTGTTTAATTGATTTTGATAGTTCTACTTCTCCCTTTTTATTTTTGTTTATAGCTAAGTAGAGTGTGGTAAATTGCGTGTTAGCAATCAAAGAAACAAATAGACAAAATGATTTTTATGAAATAAAAAAATGTTTATTTTTTCAGCAATAAGAAAAGCAAGAAAATTAACAAAATAGAAAAAGAACTGGAATGAAAAAGAACTGGAATTTTTATGAGGAATTATGTAACTGGGCTCATAATTGGGGATTGTACTATGACTAAGACAACGAATTACGAATAAACTTTGCCGCATGAACACGGTATTAGAGACGGTCTAGTGTATTTGCAAAAAATATATCAAACGAATATTATTTTATTTCTTATCAAAACATTACTTTATTAAAAATCCAACGGCTTTCAAATATCTAATTCGATAACTTCATATTCTCCAGGTTACTTACAGTAACCAAAACACAAATATGTAAATGTCCTACTGTATAGCCGCCTGTCTCAATATATAGTATGTATTTGCAAAAATTAAGAAAAAAAAAGCCAAAATAAAAAATATTTTAACATTGTGATCCAATTGCACAGGATCATTGTGATGATTTCAAATATTTTTCCCATATTTGCTCAATACCACAAATTACTTCAGTCAGTCATTCACATACTAAAGCATGAACTGGGTGGCTGTAACTGTGTCAGCTGCCCCCTTAAGCAAATGTACGAGTAGTATCAGTGTAATTGGTATATGAAAGAGGGATAGTTAAAAAACTGTAGAAAAATGTCAATTTCATTCAAACTTAAATTGTGATAAGTTTAGTTTGGTTCTCAACATCCTTTAACATCATTTACTGGTACGTTTTTCAGTTTCATTTAAAATGATGTTTTTCTTTTTCTTTATTTTTTTCTTTTTTAACATTTTAAATGTAAGAAAAAGAGCGATTTCCTTTCGTTTGGATAAGGTTAAGTTTTAGCATAAAATATTTATGACCGATAAGCATCGGACCAACATGTATTAAATATAAAACCTGGTAATATACTGGGATAAGAACTTTTTAAAAGTTTTGAAGTAATAGAAAATTACACAAATGATTTGGTTGAATTTTAAAACAAAAATTAACTTGCATCCTTTATAAACACAAAGCTTTCGCTGAAAGATTGTTCCACAACCGAACAATGCGACCAAAGAACGAATTCTCCTTATAATGCGTTGTGCGATTCACTGAAAAATCAACAACAAAGGGATGCGCTCGCGGTCAAGATGCTCCAAAATGGACTTTGAAGCACCGGCCCATACATGAGAGTTGTATTCCATTTTGGGTCGGGTATAGGTCTTGTAAATATTAAGGAGATCAGATGGAGTGAAGTATTTCTTGTACCGTCTAAAAAACCGAGGCACTTGAATGCTTCTTTCAGCACTTGAAATATGAGAACAGTGAATTCTCATGCCCTGAACATCAAGAGCATCTGATTCCTCAATATCCACATTACCTATGGACACAGATGATGTTAAAACCAACATTGAGTCTTGCGTGCTTTTAAGTCGACCTCATTTGCACGACCCCACTCGGATATTTTCACCAGTTCACTTGTGAGTGTGCCGTTCATATTCTTCTCCCCCAATCTCTAAAAGGCTCGGCCTTCAATCAAAAGAATATGAGTGACAAATGCAAAAGAGTAGATGGGATTAGAATTGAGAAGAAGAAAACCGTTAAGAAATATTATAAAAAGAGAAGGAGAAAAAATAGAGCCTTGCGCTACCCCTAAGTTTATACTAAACTAGTCGGATGAGACCGCATTTAAGCACTCATATAGGGCGATCTCTTAGAAGGCTCGATATAAATCGAGAGAAGTAACTACCGACGCCAAAAGCATTAAGTTTCGAAATGAAAGCCTCGTGCCAAACTCTATTAAATGCCAAAACCATGAATGGACCGGTTCCACTTCTCCGAGAGCAACGCCAGCAGGTCACCTTTCGGAAACCGTACTGACGATCGCTTAGCAAATATCTCCCATGGTGGTGATTAATCATACTCTCCATATCTTAGAGAGTGCGGAATAAACCGCTATTGGACGTTAGTTCTCAGGGTTACTTACCTCGCGGAATTGACGTTACATTAGCAACCTAGCAAGATCGAATAATACCAGCGGGATATTACGCACTGAAAAGGTTGGCAAATAGTAACGCAAGCGTCGAAGAGCACTACTTCAGGACCAGTGCTGGTATGCCATCCGGCCCAGATGATTTGTTAAGGTTGAGATTTGCAAGGACCCCTTTTACAACACGGGCTTGGAAGAATATACTAGGCATAGTTACTGATACTCTTGCACGTTCGGACAGTGGTTGAACCGCTCTCCGTCAAGTGAGAACTACTTGCAAACATTTTAGCTGAAAAGTTTGCCTCTTCAACCGTGTTCGTGAATGTTTGGTCATTCTTTATAAGGGCAGGAACCGAACTAGCGCTGTTCCTTAGCCTTTTAACGAAGTGATGAGACGTTGAAAGACAATTTTGCATATCCGGAAATTAAACACAGCATCGATATTACCACTAAAAATGAAAAATGGATCTGTTATGACAAATTCTTGCACAAGAAATCGTGTGTGAATGTCGGTTAATTAGACGAGTCGAAGCATAATATCCATAGCGCCAAAGTATAATGATTTGTATTTAGTGTGATCGGAGTATTGGCAAAAAACGTCAGGAATATTTAACAGGAATTCACAATATTCCATCATAACAATGCTTTGCCATATGTTGCAAGACCAGTGAAAAACTATTTTAGAAATATCGGTTGAAAAGTTTTGCATCACCCGCTCTTTAGCCTAAAACTGATTATCCGATTACCTCTTACTTCGATCAATGCAGAAGGCTTTCACGGTAATACGCTTCATTTCAAAACACGGTGTGTGATATTGACTACGTCTCATCTAAGACTAACCTGTATAGAGGATTCCATATCCTGAATCGTAGAGGTAAGATTGGGCTTCTGGTTTCGACACCCGCGCTTCCTTTATATTCTGTAGGGGTTGTGGATCGATTGAAGCAGAGGATAGCATGGTCCAGCGTTTCACGCTGGCTTATCGAAACCACATTCGTTAGGCTGTCGGGCAGGTTTTCGATTTAATTCTGTGCAAGGCCTCTGGTTGATTGTCAGCACCGGTAGTCCGATCCTGTTGATACAATGGCATCGCTTCATATGGTATCAGAACGGACCACAATGTGAGCCCAAGTGAGGCTTAATTTAGCAAGGCTTAACTAACTAGATTCGTTTTCGTTACTCACTTACTAAATTACGAGTTAAAACGGAGGCGATGTCAATATTAGATGGCTTTTTTTAAATATCACATTTGACATGATACTTGTTGACAGATTACTAGTCTATTACGATATATCCAAGATGTTCTCAAACGTACGCTAAACGTCAGCTTTATAGTACGTGTTCTCAGATTCTCAGAGTATTTAAAGTAAATGTGGATTTTTTATAACCTTCATAAGGTGTTTAAATTTACTAACTTTAACCGTGTTCTGATCAGATTTGATCCATATAGAAAATATTATATATTTAGACAACAATAAACCTTGCTGAAGTATGAAATATTTTATTTATAATTTGTTGTCTATAAATAAATAAATATAAGTTATATTGTATTTCTAGAAGTAATTATTGTAAATGTAGGAGTATAGTAAAAAGAATTAAAAGATTTAATTCCACTGACATCTAATTAATTGCTGTTTGATCAATACCACTAATACTTATGGCATTTCTTGAATAAAATGCCATAAATATTAGTGCTGTTTGCATAAAAATTTGTTGCAACAAATGCATACAAATGGTGTTTTATTGTTTATTTTTGGGACATAATTAGCAGCGACTTCTTTAGCCTGGTTCACGTATTTGTTCTTTGAATTTGGTAGAAATTGAAGGCTGATAATCGTGCTCAGGATTATCTTGTTGTTCTTGTTTAATTTATTTCCAAAATTATGTTCTTGGTAACATTCTTCAGTACTTTATACAACCCGTGGTAAGTTGCAAACCGAAATTTTCCAAGAAATGTTGAAGTTCGACAAACTATTTTCGTACCAGCCGTGGTCAATGTGAGTAATATGAAACCTTTGTAAGCGGATATATATTTCATATTACTAACTATCACTTTTGTCAATCAATTAGTCTTTTTTTGCAAGTGTAACATGACACAACTTTGTCCTGATTATAACCTATTCTTTGCTATATTGTAATCTAATACTCTCTGAGGTTATATGTCCTCGCGAGCATATTGGCTTTCCACAAAGCATCTCTTGCTTCGTTTCAGTTTCTTTAATCAATTTGATAGTTCAAGCTAATTTGATAGTTAAGCTAAGTAGATGAGTAATCCGCTGTAGCTTCCTCCATATGATTTATTTTTCTCTTTTAGTAGTGAAGATCCTTGCCAATTGGTGGTGATCTTTACTTTATCATTGTAATTTTTTCCCAGTAGGTGGCGCGTTTTTCCTGACCATTCGTCTGATGTTTGTCATCATCGCCAGAGGTATGCGAGAAGAGTCAGGGGGTTTTTTTCTTTATTTTTTTTTTTTGATGGAGTTGTCTGGAGGGAAGAAGTTGAAGCCTTTTTTATTATTAAACATTCGAAACCACAATTACATTTTTTCTTCGTCATGTCCTCTGATGGGGCTCGAACCTGGGTCATTTGTGTTGTTATGCATGCGCTCTAACCACTACACCACGACACCCCCAAATAAGAATTTAAGTTGCAGATAATTTGTTGGTATAACTGTATTGAAAGTCGAATATAAAATTTTGCTCGACCCACCGTAATAGATTAACTGTGGGTAAAATTTTAATAGAGAAAGGGGTCATGTATTAAGAAGAATATTGGGTTTTCATAATATATTAAAAGCGTTCTAACTTGGTAACTTATTCTTTTAGGCAATGAGATACAAAAGAGCTGTTAAAATTACTAGTGTTTTTCTTGTAGACAAGATATGTAAGTATGTATGTATATATGGTTATTCCATAATTGAATCTCCGTTATGACTTAGCTCAATTGAAGTGGTAATCTTGATGAAATACTATCCAATTTCCCTCAAATTAACCTATAGAAAAATAATAAAAGAAGATTTGAAAAAGTTTATATCCGAATAATAATCGAAATAACTTTCAATACATCACTTGTTTCGGAAACTGTTATCTATTTCTAGACTACTGATACATTTCGAGCAAGTTCAGGCCAACCAACAGAGGTTATCAAGTCATAAGTAGTCGATAAAGTTAAATATAAAATGAAAGTACGTGAAATTGCCAAAGCAGAGTGTAATTCAACCGAGTACGGTAGGTAACACAATTGCCATAAGCACAAGTTGCTTTGAATAAGTCTGTAACCAACTAGATAGTGAATCGCTTTTGTTTGAAGCGTAAAGGAAGATGGTCTTGATAGCCAGAAAAGTCATGGCAAAATAATCACTAGACTGGTTATATACTACTATTAGATTCAGCATACTCTTCAGAGTTATTTTCTTTCTCCAAATTGGAAGAAATGGTGGGAAAATATCATTGACACCAATGCTTATTTTGATGGTTTTAGGGTTGATTAAATGTATTAGACACAGGGAAAACTATGCTAAAAAATTAAATGTTTTTCGTCAAAAAAAAACTATCATCGTGAATTATCGTGGTACCCTAATACAGCACTAAAGTTTCGTATTTATTGCAAGCATTTTGTGATTTTAACCAAATCTTCTAGAGCTTATTGTACTTTTATTATTTTTTTAAAGAATTCATTCTTTTCATTTCCTGCCTATAAATGTTTGATTTAACTTGATTTGGACTTACAAACACACAAACATTTATTTATTTTTTTCAATGATTATTTGCCAGTCTGTAAGTATAAAATTCAAGGAATTCTCATTGGTAACGTTGCTCTAGTTATTTTGCTGTTGCTATTAAAGCAACTGCTGTTGCCAGCAATGCTGTTGAAAAGACATCATCAATGAATGTGATTTTGGTATTTGATATCATTGGATGTTATGGTTTCAGTCACATTGAGTTAAATTACTTGCCACTATATTTTCTTTTTTTTAACACAATTTGGAGTTGTTGCATGTTATCGGTACAACATGTTGTCAGTGCACCTTTTTGTGCCTCCTCCAGCACTTAAGTTCTTAGTGATACATTTTTATTATCTTTTCTGTTCATTTTATTTTTTTTTTTTTTTATTTCAACTGCTGAACTTTAGTTGTTTCTACAACAGTCATGAATACAAATGCTTTTGCTTAAACACACATTTGCTTGCACGTCAGCAATTACACATGTAAGTTATATACCTTTTTCAAATACATTTTTAAAAGCCCAGAAGTAGACTGTATATTTTTCATTTTCTCCTCATTTTTTTTTTTTCGTTTGGCAAGGACTTAAGGTTAAAACTAAATTAGGAAATAAGAATTTTGTTCAATTTTCAAGGACTACGATAATGGTAATCAGTGCTTTTGAAATGTTTTTTTTCATTAGGTGTGTAGACGGAAAAGAAAACTGCTTAACTTTTTTATAAGAAGGCGACCTTTCATGGGCTAAAA
The DNA here is from genome assembly GCA_023159175.1 of Wohlfahrtia magnifica. Taxonomy (NCBI): domain Eukaryota; kingdom Metazoa; phylum Arthropoda; class Insecta; order Diptera; family Sarcophagidae; genus Wohlfahrtia; species Wohlfahrtia magnifica. The sequence continues at coordinate 4,612,951 of JAKWBJ010000061.1, forward strand.
ATAAATCTTCAAAATTAATTGAGAGCGTAGGGTCTTGTAATTGCTATGTCTTAACAAAGTTCTTTTTGAACCTCAATCTAAGGCAATGTTATCACTTCAAACAAATAAAAAAATAATAGAGGAGAGGATAATTATCCTAAATAAATATTTGGCAAATGACTCCTTGTCTTTGGTCTCTTTTGCCATATTTAGAGAGCAGTTTAACAAAGTTGTGACATCATTGTTAGAGACACTTCTGAATAAAGTGTTTACCTTTAATTAGTTTGGTAGGCAAATGTTTGTTGGTTAGCAATTACAATGTAACAAACAGAAATATGAACCAAATCAACACATTCTGAAATGATTTTCTTAAAGCTTTATATAGATAAAATATGTAAGTGGATATTTACTTGACCTTATATTGAGGTCTTCAATCTTATATTCCACAAGAAGGTTTCACAAATTTTAGAAAGTACGGCGCTCTAAAGATTTAGATAATCAACTTAACTGCCTCAAATCATATAAATATATTATTTCTAAAAGGAATTCTTTTGTCGGTGCAACAAAATTAACGATTAATACTTATTTTATTATTATTATTTGACCGGTTTAAACCGGTTTTTTTGGTTTTGTTTAACATGAATCACTGGCTGATAATTTTCATACGTTTTTATATTTTTTTTACTGCAAGTTGCTCATCGTTTTAGCATTTTACGGAATTCAATAAATAACGTCTTACTTTTTTACATATGATAACTTTGGATGACTCACAAAGAACGTGAAAACCATGGTAGATCGAAAAAGATATACACACTTGAGCAAGAATAACTTCTCATTTTCTGTAAATAACTATTAATTTTTTATATTTGGAGAATGATGAACAACTGGACTTATTGAAAAGGACATACAAACGGCTGCTCCGAACGGCAGATGTATTAGTTAGTAAAGTTTATCAAAGAGTAAATCCTTATAAGCAGTCGCTAGCAATGTTATGAGGTGATAACGCTGTTGAAAATTGTTAGATGGTATGGTCTGGGATTGAACCGAAGACTTCTTGGTTGGTAGGCGGGTGTCTTACCTAACATACCACAGTGGCACACACACAAATAAATATTAATTATGTTTCTACAGATGTCCTCTGAAGTGTGAAAATATTTGGAAATCGATAGAAAGGATAAGTCCAGATATATTACGTGTCATTAAATAGTAAGCTGAAAAGGCTCACCGACACCAGGAATTAATAACCACCTTAAGTATGTTTATAAGTTCGACGCTATAGTGCAGCAAGGAAAACTTGATTCTACACCAAGTAGTCTCTAGGCACTGGCAAAACAAAGTCTTACAAAATACGCTACAAAAATTAATCATTGGATTAGATAGTAATATGTTGGTTTGTCGAGGATTAAGTGTCCGTTAAGGCCCTAAAAAAGCCGAAAGTAATTCTAGCATACAAGTATGAAACCTAAATACAGTATGAAACATAAATTTATCAACTTTATTTGCAAATGCAACGAAAAAAACCGGTTTTTTAAAGATTGTAATTTTTTGAATTATTCGAAAACCGGTTTTTGAAAAAATTCAAATAATCCATCTCCATAATACTTAGTGACTGATACTTAATTTTAAAGATATTTTCTTACACAAACGACGAAAAATAAATGGAAGCGGAAGAGGGTGCTTACCATCACCCTCTTATAAATTAAAATTTTATATAGTTCTTGGTAATACAGCTTTTGGTAATATAAAACTGTTATGAGTAATATTATTGTCGGTAATATTGTATTTGTTTTATAAAGCGTGCTTATATAGGACCGATTAATGTATAGTGTTAAGTAATATATTGATTTATGGGACAAAGGCAATAATAACTTTAATTAAAAATCTTAGTATTAAGCATGGATTTATAAATTTTACAAGGTTTATCATAACACGTTATTCATTTCGATAAAATTGTGCTCTTAACCCAGATTAACGTTCACCTTCTGATCCAACTGTGCCTTTAGGTAAAGAAGAAATCAAACCTCTATAAAAGTTGCAGTCGCAATTTCATTAAAGCCAGAGGCTTAGAAAGATAAAATTATATTTACCGGAAGCTATTTTCTCACATAGACAGTTATTGTAGAGCTAATTAACTAACATGACACCACGGAACACACGGACGAAATTCTTACATTGGCAATATCATTAAATATTTGCAGATTTAGTATTTACAATATGATAATAAAATCGTCAACACACTATGGAATGCTTTGGAGACGGGGAAGATAGTACACAGAATCTGACCAAATCTGGATCAGGGAGGCATACAAAGACTGCTCAACATCCAAAGAAGCACACTCAGCGTTGTTGATGGAGTCAGTACTGGACATTATACACTGGGCGCTCATAGCAGGACTCTGGGACATCGACACCTGATTAATGACGTCTGCACAGATTACAGGGATGAAGATGAAACGATTTTTCATGCCCGGCGTTACGTGGCAGGTGAAAAAACAATTCGGTTTCCACTATACGACTAGGAACGCTGAACTGTCGAAGACGGACATTGGGAGACTTAGATTTTTTATCATGAGTATTTTAGAGAACATCAATTGCAACACATTTTATAGTTCTTTTTACATATATAGACTAGAGTAACCATTCCCGCGTTGCTGGGAGCATTTGTGGTGTATACCTATAAAACGTATTCCTCGTAATATAAATTTAGAGGACCAAGTTCAGACTCTGCCATTCTAACCGTTCTCTAGATATACAAGAATCAATATTGTCTTTGTATAGGAGGTGTCATATCCACTTATTCAATTTCGCCCATATTACGACTGATGATGTGTATTGCCTACGAATTTATTTGGACCAAATGCAAAACCTTCCACTATTTCAGTTCCAAAGACATACAAAAATCAATGCATTGTCCACGAAGTTGTTTGCACCATATTAAGAAACGTCTACTATTACTGTCTACTATTAAATAAAAATGAATGCTTAATATGTATGTCTGATGTCACACCCACTTATCCAATACCGCCCGCTTTTTGACTTCGATGTTATTTAGACCAAATTCAGAAACTTTAGCTATAACTGTTTCTAAGATAGACAAAAATAAATAATTACTTTGTATGTGAGATGCAGCTCCAACTTCTCCAATTCCGCCCAACTTTTGATCGATGATTCGTTTTGACCACAAAGTTGTTTGGCGCAATATTAACGCAATATTAACTGCATATACATAAAAACCTTGGTATTGAGTTCACCTTTCGGTTGGCGGATTTCAGAGAACATCAATTATAACGCATTTAATAGTCCTCTTATATATGGTGCGAAATGTTTGCACGGGTCAATAACAGCGATATGAGTCATTAATGCGTACAAACTGTGTTACTTTTTTGAACAAATCAAAACCTCTTTAGGGAAGAACTCAATTTAGATATAAAACTTATGTATTCAATATGTTTTATTTATTAAATTTTTTTTTCTCCATCACTCCTCTAGGGAGTGTTTGTTTCAGTTTCTTTAATCATTTTGATCTTTCAAGCTAAGACATATGTAATTCCAGTATTATTATATGGTTGTGAAATATTTGCATATTACGACTCTGCTAGCCTAAGATGATTAAATGTGGCTTTCAACGCCATAGTAATATATATTTATGGATATGGAAGAGTTCTTATACACTTACACAGGATTATTAATTCGCGTGAACCAAAATACATCTATGAAAGATTGTCGTTTAGTCGCTCGCTGAGACTGAATGATCTTATCCAGTTCAGGCGTCGTTCTTTCATATCTGAATGGTCGTTTTTCATCTTTTCTATACGTCTTTGGAATGCATTACCCACCCACCCACAATTAAAACTTCTTGGCAATGTTTTGCAATTTAAAAGGGCTTTGTTTAGATATTACTCTTGATTTTTTTAATATTTATTAAATGTTTTTTTTTTTTTTCTTGGTTAAAAATAATAAGTATATTTTGGAAATGCTAATTGATTAACGAATAAAAGTTTTATACTATAAGAACCTATAAGACCCTAGGTCTCGTTGTATAGAACATCAAATAAATAAATAAATAAAATAAATAAATAAGTAGATGATACATCCACTGTAGCTTCCTTCATATGATTTCGCGCAGTGGTGAAGATCTTTCTAATTGGTGGTGGTCTTTACTTTAGCATTGTAATTTTTTCCTAGGTGGCGTGTTTTCCTGATCATTTTTTAGACGGAGTTGTCTGGAGGGAAGTTGGAATCTCTTTATTAAACATCCGAAACCACAATTAAATCTTTCTTCGTCATGTTCTCTGCTGGGGCCCGAACCTGGGTCGTTTGTATTGTTATATGTTCGCTCTAACCACTACACCACGTCAACCACACTTATTTTAATTAGGAATCTATATTTTTATCGAACGGAATAAGTATTGCGTGCAAATCGATTCATACGCTGCCATACAAATTTTGTCCTTTAAGACTGCAAAAGGTCAGTTATTTCATTAAAATGTAATTTAGGTAACTAGCCTATGCAAGATTTATCCAGTATTTAATGATAATATCAAATAAGCTTTATAAAGGTAATCTTTTTTTTTTTTGCTTAATGTCCGCTGTTCCTCTTAAGGATAACCTCAAATTATTAGTTGTTGCTTGCAATGTGAAAAGATCGGCAATAAAGTGCAACATAAAACTCTACAAATGTATTCCGTATTGGTATGAATCAAAATAAATATTGAAAAGGGAAGATGTTGAAAATGTGAAACATGCTTTCAAAATAAATAAAAAGCACTTAAAAGTAAGAAAGAACAACTCATTTTTTCCGTGTATGCACAAAAATAAAAAAAGATTACTAATATATATTAGAATAGGGAATACTTCATGAAAGTAGTATCGGGTCCGCCATATAACGTTAGCTCATGTCTGATTTGACAGAAAATTAGTTTTATCCTTCCGCTGAACGAATATGGTTGAGTGTACTCTTGAGCAACGCTGGGAAATATTGCGACATTACTTTGATCGATCGACTTAGAGAAGATGCCGCTTTTGCCAAAAGAAATCATATTTTTAGATGAAGCTCATCTTGATCTTGGCGGGTATGTAAACAAGCAAAATTGTCGTATTTGGGGTATAGAAAACTCGCACTCATACATTGAAAAGCCGATGCACCCAAGACGAGTCACTGTTTGGTCCGGATTTGGTCCAGAGGCATAATTGGGCAATTTTTCTTCGAAAATGAGCAAGGAGTGGCCATTACAGTCAATGACAATCGTTATCGTGCCATGTTGAACGAATTTTTGTTCACAAAAATTGAAGAGGAGGATATTAGCAACATTTGGTTTCAACAGGACGGCGCTACGTGCCACACAGCCGAAGCTACACGCGATGTTTTGCGCCCTGTTTTTGAAGATCGCATTATCAGCCGCAGAGCTAAAAAAAGAAATTTGTGAAAATATTCAGTAATTTTTTTTATAGGAATTTAAAAAAAAAAAAAATTATTTGGCGGACCCTTTAATTAGAAAAAATATGTGTTTTCAAAAATATCATACTTAAAAGTTAATAAAAAAATTAATTTTTTTAATGCTATTAAAGTCATTGATAAACTTCAATTTTCAGCAGCAACCCACTGGGTAACCCAATTAAGCTCAACCGGGTTTCTTTTGGGTATTATATTTAAGAAAACCAGGGGGATTTTTCTATTTAATGGTTTTCGTAATTTGTTAACGACAAAAATAGGTATAATTTACGAATTGGGACTACAAATTTATTTGTTACATTTTTGACCTCAAAGAGATAATGAAAAAACAACTTTATGAAATCACTGCTTACATCTTTTCTCCACTTTGAAGCCAATTTCCAAATCCCGTCAGAGAAAAACTTTTCGTCTTTTAAGGCGCTCCAACTTTGAAGACGATTTTGTATTTTTTCAAAGGAATCACTCTGGTGACATGTTAAAAGATAAACTCATATTTCCTTATACGTCCTAGATAGTTTCTGAAAATGTAGGCCTTAAATCGAAATTCCTTCAAGCGAGATGAATATGTTTTGCGTTTGCTTCCCTTACACTTTTTTCTTAAAACGAAACGAGCTAAATTTCAATTAAATCGAATGTGTTCCATAATACAAACAAGTCGTTATAGCGAAATGCCGTGTAAAGAAAGCCTATGTAAAGAGGTGTGAGTATATTGTATTCGTTTCAACAGCCGACGGAGCAATGTTAGAAGAATACGGAGGTTGAGGCATTTGAACGTTTCCAATAATTGTTTTGAAACTTTTGCGACATGAGGTCGGGTGTTATCATGCAAAAGAATAACTTAATCAAGGCTGTCTTTATATTTCGGCCGTTTATCTCATAAAGCACCATTCAAATGAAGTAATTGCAGTCTGCTTTGATCATCCAGTTGTAGCAGCTCATAGTACACAATAACGTCTTGATCAGGCCAAGAGTGCAAAATTTCATCATATATACTAAAATAACGTGATTGTATAAACAAGGAAAAAGTATTGTCGACTTGGAGGAAATTTGGAAGCATTTATAAAACCCAATAAAACCCAAAAAAACATATCAAAACCCCAATAAAACCCGGTGGGTTGGGTTTTTTTAAAAAACCCGGATTTTTGCCAACCCTGAGTTTCAGTGATCCATTAAAGTGATGCCACTAAATTTAACACAATATGTTGAGTGGAACTCAATGATTTGGGAACATTTCATAAAGATATAGACGATTCTTTCGTTGACAGGTTCATATTCAAATAAGCAGTTTCTGGCTCTTTCATTTAAGTATAAGCCTGTTCCGTTATGGTCTGTTTTTGCGGATCCGCAATAGAAGATCAAGTAGTGTTTTTTCTTATTTCATTTTGTCCGGTGATTCTTATTTCTTGCAATGCAGCAATACTAACGTTGCATGTACCTCATTGATTCACCTGCTATTTCAGCCATCTTTCCCGATTGAAGCATTGTTCGAATTTTTCAAGTTGCAATTGTATAATCTTTCTTTGTATTCCTTTGCCATTGTTCATATCTATTATTCTGTCTTATCGTAGGCAGTGTTTGAGGTTCCACTACAGGAGGTGCTTTACAAGTCGAGCTCGTAATCCTTAAGCTTAACCCCCTACCAGGAGGGCCAGCTGCCATTTTTGTCTTGACAGAAAGCGTTGATACACATATATATAGCGAGCCGTTTGCTTTGAGTACAGACCGTTACCAGTTTGCCCACAACGTCGCCGTAACTGGAAAATGATACAATTTTTCTGCCAGGCACTATGAAGTTCAACAAGGATTTATTTATTAAATTTTGAAAACTTATTTATTGATTTTAACAAATTTTATTCAAAAAAAAAAAAAAAAAATAGCACCTACACCGGAAAAGTACAATATTTTTCCGACTTAGAATGTTCCCGTGCGTACTTAACCAGATACCAGAAGACAACCAACTTCTTCTTCCTATAACTTTGTTTTTTATTTTATTGTGTTCGTTAGTGATATTAGTGACTAATACGCCTGGGAACTATGGCTGTAGTAACCAGTAGTATCCCTATGCCCTACCACTAATTGGTCTAGGATCTATGGCTATAATAACCAGTAGAGTCGCCCTACCACTACTACTACTAAGTCTGGGAACTATGGCTGTAGTAACCAGTAGTATCCCTCTACCACTGCTACTACTAGGTCTGGGAACTATGGCTGTAGTAACCAGTAGTATCCCTCTACCACTACCGAAGTTGACCTGCTTGTAGTGATGTACTTCTGCCATCAGAGCTATAAAAACTTGCGATCGTGTCCGAACACCAATACGGCGCAAGTACAACTGAAGTAGTAATGAAGCCTATATCTATCAATCACTCCTCAATATGTTCTTATATTCTCTTACATCTACTTCTCTTATACTAGTTTCTCTTAAAGTCGTAACAATGTTCAAATACTCTTTTAATTGATATAATATGTATTTCAAATAATATAAAACTAGCAATACTCCATTCTTAACTTAATGGTAATATCTTGAATAATAATGGAAATAATGGAATGCATTTCTTAAATTAAATTTAATAATTCAAATAATAATAGAAAATACAGAATTTCTTTTATGTAACGAATACTTCGTTCATTCACTTGCGACCACTTATGTCGTAACAAAAGCACATATTGTCTTTCTTCGATGTAGCAAAACAAGTCATTTTCTTTTTCAAAACTAGGTACTTTCACTTTATTGGGAATAAAATAAGTATTTACCCGTCGGTTTTTATGAATTATGGTTTATTTTATTTCTATTATATGCAGATTTGTGAATAAATATTGAAATTGGTAAATATTTTTTGTGAATTTATTTTATTTATTTTTTGTGAATTTTTAGAATTTAAAAATTTCATGATTAAAAAAAAAAAATTTTCTCAATAACTCTTAAAATACTGGCTATATTTAAAAATGATACCAGAATGACATAAGACTGGTATAGTTTGAAAATTTATAACATATGGCGTAACGAAATCGAATAAATCATTTGAAAGTTATCATAAGATGTATGAAGCAGCCTCTTTAAAAACCACACATTTTAGAAAAAAAAATTATAAAAAAACTTATCCATAGAATCTAAACTGAAGTTAAGCGATCATAGCGAATCAAAAAAATATAGTGGTTAATCCAAGGTCAAAAAATTGTTTTCCATTTGTCGCATAGTGTAATCAAGAAAATATATATAAATTTTCTTTTTTTGATTTGATAGTTAAATATTGAAATCGAGTCAGACGCTCACAGGCGACTTGTAGCGAACACAATTGAACCGTTTGAAGAGAGCAATCAACGAAAAACGCCCAGAATATTCGACCAGACACAAGAAATTGGCTTGATTCATTCATTTCCTAAAAACCGGATCAGTTCTTTTGGCGCGAAATCCATATACTACCAGGAAGATAGGAAAAAGTAGTGGCTAACGATGGACAATACTTTAAATAATGTATCAATTCCTTTGGTTATTACAATAAATGCATTATCAAGCAAAAAATCTACATTAATTACTTTTATACACAACACATTGTCTTTTAATATTTTATTATATTTAATTTGAATTTATTTTTAATTTTGCTTCAAACAAAAATCACATTCTTTAAATAATAAAATTTTTTTTTTTTTTTTTGCAAAATAAACCGATAAAATTCAATTTTGTTAAATTGTGTTGTTCATTATGAAAATTATTTTGGCCTTTAGCATATCAATTACAGTAATTGTATTTAAATATTTAGTAATGAAATTAATTATATTACATTTTTCTTTACTTTGCAGCTTAACAAATAATTTCCCAAAATATTCGAAAATTCCAAGAAATTATTTCCGACAAAGGTAAGCAAGACAAATATTTAAAAATTTATAAAATTTTAGTAAATTTTATTTAAATAATCGAATTAATGTAATTAAAGCTAAACATCACATAACCATTCCATTGAATTTGTCTCACATTTCTTTGCATGTGAGTAATAGATTACACAAATACTCGTATGTATTGTTACGTTTTTACCTTCTTAAATAAGTTTTGTGTTTGGCTTTAATTAAAAATCCTTTACAGTTATGTGCACCACTACTACGAGCAATAAAAATTTTTATTCTTAATTACTCTGTCTATTTACAACTTTAAAACCAACAACAATTACTCGACAGATCTTTCATCTTAAAGATCTTCCAACCCGATCGTAGTTATAACTTAGGTTCAATCATGACCTTTTCAACCAGAGGTTATCCACACTTAACTCTACTGAGTTAGCTCCAACTAAACTGGTTTTTTTACTTCACTACTAGCTTCACGAGTTTACTCCTTATAAACTCTCTTCACACCAATAACACATTCGCTGACCTAACTTTACTTAAATTGATCGTTGTTCGCATCGATGTACTTTTTATATGGCTAAGTAAACAATACATCGAAAGTTCGCGAACCTATAGGTATTTCAGGTAGATTCCATTTCTTTCGTTTAATTTCTTTTTAGTTCTTTTGTAGCCATGCGTATATAAACATCTATTTACATCATTATTTACTTTACCTCTGTTTGTTGTTGTAGATTTGGTTATTTGTAAACAGCACGTATAGTTGATCTTGCAGCCTTTGTTTATTTATTTTAGCGAAGTAATAAACGCACGCTTCCAATCTTATTTTCGTAACAGTATGTATGTTGGTTTCCTGTTAAAACAGAACCTACTGATTTAAAGACTACGTTGCTCATACGCGTCCTATAAATTCTTAAATAAATGTTTGTATATAAGAAAATATAAAAATTATTCTCAATTTAAAAAGATATAAATTTTTAAAAAGCTTAGAACTCTTTCGTTTAAATATCTACTATTTTATTTTGAATGCAATATTTAAACATCCGTTATTTTATGTGATTGGAGATTGCAAAATGCTTAACAACTGACTATAAAGTTCCCAATTTCATTTTACCGAAGTAAATTGTCAAAGTGACAAGTTTTTATTATTTTTAGCTCCTTATAGACCTTACATTTTATTTACTGTCAACTACAAAAAAAATATTCTTCTGATTTTGTAATGAACACGATAATTTCATGTTTTCAATAAAATAATTTCTCTTGGGTCAAAGCTTTTTGTGCTCGAGATATTAATGGCGTTTTCTATTTTGATAAATAATATTGCGCACTGTTTTTTTGCAGTCAAAAATTAAGAAATATCAAATATTTTTAAAGGCAATATTTTTGGAGTAAACACATCATCCTTTTTTCTATAAAATTAAAAAAAAAATTATCACAAAAAAGTACGGGCAACAAAGTGTAACAGTTTGAAAACGCCATAAGACCAGTGGTTTTCTTTATTCTCCCTTAAATAATGCAATGACGAGGTCTTCTTCATTTCAGCCAAAATTTCTATCAGATCATGTTGTAATATTTGAAAATACAAAATAGTTTTTTCTTCTTCTTTTATTTGGCATTTAATTCTAATTTTAAACGAAAACATAAAAATTATTTCCAAAAACCAAATAATTTAACATTTTATTGATGTATTTACACATACAAGGTTTTTTTTTATTTAGCGCACTTCTTCCATTCTCGGGAAAACGGGAAAAAAATATATATTTCTGAGATTCCCAGGAATTCCGCTACATACAGTATTGTTACAAAAATCAAGTTGGTCGCCCCTGTCGTTTATTACATTGATAAAAAGAATAAACAAAAGCCGTAAAAACAACTATACGTGCTGTTTACTATTTAAAAACCAAATCGCCAACAACATCATTATCAGAAATGTACTAAATAAAAATAAACGGTAACAGCAAAAACAGGCAGGAAAAAACAAGCAACAGAGAATAACAAACACCAAGAACTGAAAAAAGTAGATTTTTACATCCGCATGGCTTCATAAAAACTAAAAAGAAAGTAAAGGAAAGAAACCAAATCTAACTGAAATATCGAGAGGTTCGAGATCTTTCGAAGTACTGCTTACCCAGCCATATAAAAAGCACTAACTACGGAAAGCAGTCAGTTAATGTTTAAGCTCAGCGTGAAAAAAGTTTATTGGTTTGAACTTAGTGTGAAGAGGTTTTATAAGGAATAAACTCGTAAAGTGAGTTGGAAGGTAAAAGCCAGTTAAGTAGGAGCTAACATAACGCAATAAAAAAAGTTAAGTGTGGATAACCGCTGGTTGAAATTGTAACAACGATCGAGTCGAAAGATCTTTAGACAGAAAAATCTGTCGAGTAATTGTTGTTGTTTACAAAGTTATAAACAGACGAAGTAATTAAGAATAGAAATTTTATTGCTCGTGAAAAGGTTACGAGCAGTGGAATACAAAACTGTGTTCAAGAAAGGATTTTAATTCACAACCAAAAACAAGATTTATTTCATTTTAACTACAATCTACGAACTCATGAATAAACGTTTTTAAAAGGTAAACGTTTTTAAAAGGTAACAATATGAAACATTCCCAAAGAAGAAGGACTTACTTCAATTTCATGACACAAATCAATCAATAGCACTATCAATTAATAAGTATGTATGTGCTTCGTTTACTTAATATAATTGAGTTCTACCGAGTTATTACGTCTAAACCAAGGTATGTTTATTTCCTTGTTCCAAACGACATAAGATATTACTGAAGCATAATATTTTGTTGGGCTTTTTCTTAAACTTCTTTGGCATTATTGTTGATTGTCATTCCCTCTCAAAAATATCATAAAAATTTCTACCAAAGACTCTGAAAAATTTACTCCAACAGTGCTTTTTTATATAAACGCGAAATGTCTGCCATGATTAAGCAACACCTTTAAATAAGTTTTATTCCACAAATTATTTCATATCTTTGGGACATATCGGGTGAGCTATTTAAAAGTTTTAATTTAAAAATGCAATAAAAGAAAGGTTTAAAATTTTGCCAAATTTATTTTTCTGTTGGGAAGTAAAATTGTTCTGGTTAGAAATGAAATATTACTTCATTTATATGGCTGCCGCGTCTGACCTCACAGTACCCCATTCAATCGGACAAATTTTCAGCAACTTTTTCGAATATATAGGGTCATATCTCGGCAATGGCATTACAATTGTTGGCCTTCAAATGCTCAATTGTCTCTGGCTGGTCGGCATAACAGTTATTTTTCACTTCGCCTCACATAAAATAGTACAACGGTGTCAAGCTGCAGACTCTAGACGGTCAACTAACATCACCATTTCGGCTAATTAAACGGCCGTCAAGCGCCTGACGTAATGAGTCGATTATGGCATGAAATGTGTGGCAAGTTGCATCATCCCGTTGAAATCAAATATCGTTCCCATCAATACCATGAAAGCGGGCACAAAAAATCCGTTATCTGGTGCGATAGATATCTCCATCGACCGTAATGGTTGCGCTGACTTCATTTTCAAAAAAATATGGGCTTCAGCCGAAAAGATGATTTTAAATGTGATAAATTTCTAATAAATCCCAACGTTGCTCAAGTGTAAATTAAATTATTTCTTACAGTGAAGATATTACACTGAATTTTGTGACAGAGCAGAATGACATCAGTATTCCCAAATTCGAAATAACCGCTGATTCAAATCTAAACTTTCAATTTCTTAAAAAAAAAACTATATATCTTTAAAAGAAAACTACACTAAGGTATAAGTACATGTTTAAGCGTAAAATAAGGTACAAAAAAATTCTATCGATATACATACACACATATTCATGAGATCAAATTGTTTGGTATTTTAAAACTAAAGCAGCAAGAATTTGATTACCTTAACAAATCTTTTGACAGAAAAGATCTGAAATGTAGGCACATGATGTCTTTTTCGTTCTACTGTTTTAATAAACCAAGTAAATGATAAACTAGGGAAATTCCATTAAAAAAAATAAATTGAAAAAGTTCGTAAATTGTACCAAATGAGTAACTGGTGTACCATTGTACTTTTAAGTCTAAAATTGTACCAAAAAAGTACAATTTTTCGCACGTTTTCAACCCAGAGACAAGTGGCAAAAAAAACGGATAAGATCGGGAAAAAAGAGAACTTATCTCCTTTTTATAATACACATATGTATATGTGTATATGTATATATTTGCGTAAGGGTAAAGCTAGTGCACAAATAATTTGGGTGTATTGCTGTTCTCGAGGGATTAATATTAATATTTATATAAAATTTACTTATTATCTCTATTGTTCTTTCTTTTTCTCTCTTATCTTTCACTTTGGTATATACTTTTATTAAATTTGTTCTCACTTCTCGATAGAGAAAATCGTTATTACTTTAAATCAATACCGAATCTGGATAAAAACACTAAGTAATATTCACCAATAACTGCAAAAATATTTTTGTTATTTATAGTTTTTAATTTTCTAAATATTCTCAAAAAATAAGGATGTCAGGTAACACGTTCATCAGCTACTAAGGGACTCTCAAATATTAAATTATTCATAATTTTCATATTTTGAAGACCCACAAATATTTCTAGTTTTAACTTAGACTTGAAAATATTCGAAAGTAGGTTGCTTAAGAATGGTAAGGCATCTTTTGTCTTCCCCAGAGTCTTTACAAAAAAATTAAGTTTTGTAACCTTGTGTAATCGTTTTATCTTTTTCCAGAAAAATGATGTGAAAGACTTTGATCCACCTAAGCCATTTTTAGCACCATGCCAACATTATTTCGGTAATTCGTGCGACCCCGATATCAATTCTAGAAATAATATCAAAAACTGTAACAAAGTAATCAAAGCTTTGGCCTAGTAAAGTCGCAGACAGCATTGAAAAAAATGATCCTCAACAAGTAAATATCAGAGATGGTCCCTTTTGAACATTACACCGATATCTAATTCTACTAAAATTTGTTTATTCCAAACTTAAAAATACTTAAATAGATCATACACTACAAATGCTTTAATAAACACGAAAACTCTCATTTAAAATACCTGCACCATTTGCTCTTTTCAGGTTTTTAAATGTTTAATTGAAAAAAACAACTGAATAAAGATTATCTTTGAGACAAAATTTATTTTCTAAAATGGAAATATGCATTTGCTTCAGTGCCATTTCGTCTCGAAAAGAACTTAAAACATTTAATTGTATTTCACATATCTATCTTAGATTTTCTTTATCAACGAAAACATTCAAAACCAATTATACGAATAGTATAATGGAATAGAAAACTTTTCTCTGAAATTTCCCCTTTTATTTACTTTACTTGTAAGCAAATCTTTACCATAAATTCCTTTGAGAAAGAATAAAATTTAAAAAATTTATGAATATTCACAGCAAAAATGACATGAATTAACAAAAGTTTTGTGAACGAACTTATACCTTATGACACCCTTTCAAGACAAATATTGACATTTAAATATATCCACTCACCTGTTAAACGTAAATCTCTGCTCATGGTTTTGTAAAATTTTTTTCTTCTGTTCTTTTCTTTTACTTTTCTTCTTCAACAACCACATGCAACACTTGAAAATTGAAAAAAAAACTTTTGAAGATCACAAACTACTGCCGGTTGGTATAATCAGAAACTTCTATAACCGTTTTTTCAACTTTAATTTTGTGTCTATACAGGAGTATGAAAGGAAGTACTTGTTCTTGTAACACTCTCTCAAAAACAATACTCCAACTAACCGACCAAAACTTTTTCACTCTTGAGTGCACACAAACACATTTTTTGAATAGAGTGCAGAAAAAAAATATTTTAACACATACGGAGCAGAGGAGTAAGAATATTGAAAATTGTTGGGGAAAAAAATGAGCAACAAACGTACTTCATACACACTTACTCTACTCTACTCAAAAATTTCTACATACAAGCACTTTAGACAATCTGTTGCAACAGTAGTCCCTCTAAAAATAAAGTTGAAAGGCTCAGGAGAAATATATTGTTACGAAAATAAAAACTTCTAAAAAGATGTACCTTTCAATGTTGGAAGTTATTCAGTTGGTTTGTGTCAAGCTTACGATCACCCTGTCCAGGCTGTATTTATTTGAACAGTGCTACCAATTCAAATTTGGGTATTAAGGCTTTACATTTGCATTAACGTAGCTGAATAGAAGGTTTTGGAATATATTAGAACATTCGAAATTAATGTTAATTTACCAAAAAATTACTGATTACTGCTGGTGTACCGCAGGGATCGTTGCGGGGAGCCGTCCTATACAATATTTTTATTTCGGATATACCGCAGCCTTCACAGGGGGACCTCCTTCTGATATATGCTGATGACATACTGATTGCGGCAAATGGCCCTCTGGCCCTGCTCGAATATTTTGAGAAATGGGGTCTTCGGCTGGCTTATGAAGGGCAGACGTGGTCTCCTTTATAACAACTGCAGATCTCATATTCCTCGTCTGACTATTGGTGGGGAGAGCGGGAATGCGTCGGATAGGTTGAGGCACTTTGGAGTAATCTTCCATGAGAACTTTGAGTTTTATAGGCACATTGACCATATCCTCGATAAGATGAAGGGAGTCTGTCACATGTATCATGGATTACTTGTACGCAGAGTGGGCCTGAGCACCAGGACCAGGCTACTGGAATATCGCCAGATTGTGAGACCACTTATGTCCTATGCCTTTCCAGTTTGGTTCGGGAGGGATAGATGTTTTGCTTGTAGACTCTGCGGTCAGATTTTTGGAGCGCGTCCTCTCTACGGAGAGATCTCGTTATAAGATGCTTCGATAGGGCTTCTGACCTTGAGGTAATACGCGGAAGCCGATAATACTCGCCGGTTGATCTCTTGACACTAGGAGATGGTGATCTTCTCTATAGGGATGCACACTTTCTATTTAACCATAGGAGGGTAAGCACTTTGAATATTGAGGATCTGGTGTACGTAACTACCCAATAGATAATTTGAGTTGGGAATTGATTTTTTCCAATATTTTGTTATTTAATTTTAAGATTAGTTTTTAAGTATTTTTATTAGTTATAGAATACGAATGCGTTCCTTTTTTAAATCTTTTTATGGAAATTTATATATTATTGAGTGTATTGATAGATCGTATATTTAAGGACCGCTGCAGTAGGGCTGCGAATACACAGGGACAGATTTTATCTTAGATAAGTACCTAGTACGTTAAGAGACTTTGGAAT
Organism: Wohlfahrtia magnifica; assembly: GCA_023159175.1. Taxonomy (NCBI): domain Eukaryota; kingdom Metazoa; phylum Arthropoda; class Insecta; order Diptera; family Sarcophagidae; genus Wohlfahrtia; species Wohlfahrtia magnifica. The sequence goes on from JAKWBJ010000061.1 coordinate 4,629,450, forward strand.
ATGAATAGTAGTTTAAGAAGCAATGTAAAATGACTATATTGATTGAATAAAATGAAATGAAATCTTAGCCAATCAGTCATAATTTAACTGTCAAAGAGTAAGGTCGTGCTCAGGCGTTAGTAAATGTGTTGAGTAAATTTAGGTATTAAGTGGAAGTTAAATGAGTTGGATACTGTATAATTTTAATTGTGAAAATAAAAGACTATATATTCGTCTTATTTATTTTATTTAACACAATTAAAAAATATGATGAATGTTCTTTTAAAATATTTACTGCAAACTCGCCTCTACTTCGGAAGTATGTTATTGGTTGATGTCAATGCTACTGGAGTTAAAGTTGATGAATCACATCTCTCTGCTAACTGCACCATGGTTGTATCAGCAATGAACACTGCCAATTATTAAACAACGCCTTCTATGAATTAGTTGTTACATTTTTTTGTAGAATTAACTAGAACTTTCTAACTGACTGTCAAATAATTATATAAAACGCGGCTATCAACTAAGGCAGTAAGTCGTAGTTCAACGTTAAAGAGTAAAGTCGTGTGGAACATAGGAGTTAAGGAAAGTTATTTGTGTAGAAAAAAAGTGTTTAGTAACCAGTGTAAAGTTGAACAAATGTGTATATAAAATTAGTATGGATAGTAAAGACTGTAAACCTTAAAAAAAGAAACTCGTCTTGTTTTAATAGATAAAACGTTACAATTTTTTAAAAAGACTTACAAATTGAAAAATATACCGCTAAAATACGTACCACAACCTTTTTTCAGGAGCGTATGACTTCTACAAATCATCTCCATTTCATATGGGACGCCACTATTGTTTTTGCTAAGCCTATGTGAGATTGTACTGATTAGTTTTTGAATAATTGAGTGTTTCTAGGTGTTTCTTGATCGGCCGCGAATTCTTTTTACTTGTAGCATGATATTTTTCGTGCATGTTTTGTTGTTGTTCCACTGGATTTGGTTCTGTTTATATTTATCTTCACTCCAAAACTACGAGCCAATCTTTCTAAATCCTTCAGTTTTGAGTGGATGTTACTGATTTTTGCGAGAAAAGAGAAATTTCATCTGCGTAGTCCGAATCTTTGAATTGGTGTGAGAGATTCACATGTTAATCTTCTTGTCTTGGTACATAGCTTGTTTTATTACATTGGTGTAGAATGGTTGACTAATGTTCTTGCTGAAAGTCGCGTACCTCCTTACATTACGCCAATAATTTGAATTATTTTCTGGGGTATCCTCTTTCTTCCTCAATACCTTTCATATGACAGTCAATTTGATGGAACCAAATATTTTCCTGAATGACGATTAGTAGATGTAGAGGGGTACGTCTTTCAAGAAATTGTTCTATACTGATGAGCAGAATGTTGACCTGATATTGGTCCAAGGCCAGCTTGTCCGTTTCGCAATATGTTCTCCATTTACCTTGAAGCCTTCCCTGTATTATATACTGACCCTAACCACTAATTATTCTTAATATGTAGTATTTTAAGTCTGAATGTAGTGTAAATTAGTATAATTAATACCGATAAATTCAGGCCTATCTAAAGCCTGGTATTGTGTTCAAAATTTCGTACAAAATGCTTCAAATTAAGCCTGGTATTGTGTTGAAAATTTCGTGCGAAACGCTATCAAATTAAGCCTGGCATTGTGTTTAAAGTTTCGTGCGAAATGCTGTCAAATTACATGTAAAAATATTTCGTACGAAATAGTTGTAAGATAATGTGGAGAAAGCAGTACTCTGTTCTTTTTCCGAAAAACATGTGAAATGTATATGTCAACATTATTTTCTAACTGCAACAAATTTCTAGCAACATTTTTCTCAACTACGAAATAACATGAGACGTACGAAATTTTAAGCAGCAGTCCCTACTGTTAGATACTGTTAGAACATAGAATATATATAGTCCTTAATTTTATGACTAATGAAAGCTAACCCCTATATCGCTAGTCTGCGACGGGAGCTCTAATGAGTTGTCAGAAAATGTGAATCGTATCGCTGTTATAATGCTTTTTTAACCACAGAAAAATTTGGTTTACTGATGAAAAAATTTATACCGCACAGTGTGCTAGGTCATCTTATGAAGCATATCCATATCCATAGTTCATACCATTAGTCGAATGTGGTCATCATTTAACTGCAATCATGATTTAGGGGGTCTCTTAAGATGTTCTTTCGAGCAGAATCTTATGATCAAAACTTTTCCCAAAATAATTTAAAATCTTTTTAGTTTTTTCCATACAACGTATATGAATAAATAAATACAAATATTGATCTAAAAATATTCATTTTTTATGTGTAATAATATTTATGTCCCTACTGAATATTATTTGTTATATAATTGGATAAAGCATATGGTTTTTGTTTACAAATGTAAAGCCATGTAGCATATTTTAAGGCACAAAAGCGACAAATTTCAAAAATTGTCAGATGTCTCTTTTGGTTGCATGTCAATTTTTTCGTAAGAAAAAACAAATGTTGATCAACATTTTTCACAAATTTGAACAGAGTACTAGGCTTATGAGCTTTTTATATATTCTTCCAGCCTATTTAAAAATATTTATGTTTACTTATTGTTACAGAATATTTCACACATACGAAAAACCTTTAATCCATAACACATACGTAAAATAACGAGTGACTTTTTGGCAACACTGTTTTTGGCAGCTCAGCTGTTTTCGTGTAACATGTTTCTATCAAACATGTTCAGTTTGGTCTCTAATTTAACCATAAATCGACTTACGAATGAACAATGCAAACAGATTACTGCATTTTATCATCAAAATTCAGTTGGATAATGCACTTTTTTATCGGAAAATTTTATTCAGAGACGAAGTTCATTTCTGGTTGAATGGATAAGTAAATAAGCAAAATTGGCTTATTTGTTGCGAAGAGCAGCCAAAAGCATTGCAAGAACTACCAATACTCTCGAAAAATGCACTGTTTGGTGTACATTGTAGACCGGTGGTATTATTGGACCGTACTTTTTCAAAGGTGACGAAGGCAGGAACGTTACTAGCTTTGGCGTCACTGGCGAGCGCTATTGTGCGATGATTACGAATGTATTTTATTTATTTTATTTTATTTATTTATTTAATTATTTATTTTTTGCCAAAATAGAGGAGCTGCGTTTTGCTGACATGTAGTTTCAACAAGACGGTGCCACATGCCACACAGCACGCGCAACAATGGCCCAATTGAGAGGCGAGTTCGGAGAACAGTTTATTTCACGTTTGAAACGGGTTAATTGGCCGCTAGATCGTGCAATTTAACTCCTTTAGACTATTTTTTGTGGGGCTATGTAAGCCAATATTGAAGAATTTATTCGTGAGATATTGGTCGATATGTTGGAGAGAGTATACCAAAATTGGACCCAGCGTATGAACCATTTGAGTCGTAGTCGCGGTCACCATTTACATGAGATCATTTTTAAACATTGAATTATATACTAAAGATCATCCTATCGGCTCAAATAAAGATTTAGTACATTTCTATGTCTTAATTTAATTTCTCTTAAGAATCTATAATTGGTGGTGAAATAATGGAGCGTATTAAGCCAAATTTTAAAGAAATTCTATTTTTCATCAAGAGAAAAAATTTTTGCGAAATATCAATTAATTTGAATCATTACAAATAAAAAATACTGATTATTGTTAAAAATTATAAAAAACAAGGTTTTTGGCAAAAATGTTGCAGAAAGAAGTCATATTTCCATAAAAAGTATTTTGAAGATAGATCGTTAACTTCTTGAATGAAGCTTGGTTAGGAGAAAATATAGTTTTTTGTACAATATTTGCGAAATAATTTGTGAAAACGAGTAAAAATATTTTAAAATAGATTCGAATGATGTTGTTGTTATGATAAATTGGAGCCATTACTCCATTAAGATTATTGTCAAACTCAAGAAATGTTTGCAAAATCATTAGCATCTACTCCAACAGCAATTTCAATTAGCAATTAAATTATGTATCACACTAGACAAAAGACAATGAACGATTTACTCACCCCTTCTGTGCAAGTACATTAGTCATGCAATTACGTTAAATATGCCCATCTTCAAAATTCTATTTAAGAGTAACTGTCGAACGCCTCGCTATATCTCTATGATTCTTATGACTGCTTCTCTGTCGATTTTTTTTCCATTATTCCCTTTCGGAGCTTAGGGCTACCACAAAGCATCTCGATAATTTTGTGTCTCCAAGTGTTTTTTTGTCGAACGCGGTTACTTGAGCATTGCACTCCAGTGTCATCCTTGTGATATTATGGAGATTTTCCCTTAAATTATGGCCGATACACCCCACTTCTTTTGCCTTATCTCTTCATTTGTCAAATTCCATAGTTCTATGTTGCTTATGGAGTTAGCCAGAATATCTTGGATATGATTCTAAGGCATTTATTTCTGAATCCTCTATCTTTTGCGTGATGGTGTTACACAAGCCAGGCTTTACTGCCGTACAACAGAAATGACTTTACACATGAGTTAAATATCTTGAGCTTGGTTTGCCTGGATATGTATGAGCTTCTCCATACTGACTGCAGTCGTCCTAATGTCTCTCTTGTTTTGCTGAGCCTGTTGTTAACGTTAGTTGCCATTGTTTAGTGATGTGATTTCTCTCCAGTTATTGCAATCTTTCAAATCGCCAATTTTTGATAGTACCGAGCTAAAGGTACCCTCTCTTCCTCCCATGCTGTTGTGTTATGAGACCATGCGGTTGTGATGTCAAGTCGGAAGGTTTCAGCCAGTAACCATCTTCACCTGATACTTCATTATTCTTCAACCTTACTATTGCCTCTTCTATTTCATTCATTTTCTGTCAATTAAAAAGAAGATATTCTTGTCGAATATTATAATTGCTACATACCACCTTGCTCCAAAAGTTTCCAACGTTTCGATTTGGGCTTTTTTTTCTTAAATTGGTACATGTGTTGTTGATATTTCCGCTAAGTCTTAGCGGCATAGCCTGACATTTGGCGATTTTTTACATTTTTAGAAATGGATTTAAATTTGAAACAGCTAACTTGTATTAAATTTTAAGTAAACAACAGATTAATTTGTGCGCGAAGGTTGGAAATGTTGGAAAACTTTTCCGGGCACGATTTTCTAAAGAAAACGGTCATTTACCGGGGGCACGAGCGGTTAAAAGTGGTCGTGAGTCAATAGAAGAGTATGAACGCATTGGCAGACCATCGACATCGAAAACCGACTAAAACATTGATAAAGTAAAAGAAATGTTGGTCAGTAACCGCAAACTAACCATCAGAGAGATAGCGGAGGACTTGAAATTGCCTATGGATCCGTCCAAAACATTTTAGGTTTCCATCGTGTAGCAGAAAAGTTGGTGCCAAAAGACCTAAATTTCATGCAAAAAAGAGACCGTTTTGAGGTCGGAAAAGACATGATTTGCGTGGCACATTTACCAGAATGATCAATCTAGACATCAGGTAAGCGAATGACGCTCACCAAATGAGCCGAGACCCAAAAAAAATCATGTCGTTTTTAGTCAACGGTTTTCATGAATTACAACAGCGTAGTGCATCATGATTTTTTTCCAGAAGGCCAGACAGTAAACAAAGAGTATTATTTGGGCGTTACGAGACGTTTGCGTGAAGTAGAAAACTCATAGATTTTGCACCATGATAACGCACCGTCGCAAAGTGCCACCATTATTCGAAATTTTTTTACGAAAAATGCAACAAATATCATCCAGCAGGCACCGAATTCACCTGATTTGGTTCCCGGTGACTTTTTTCTCTGCAATCGAGTTAAAAAGGGAGAAAGCGTTTCAGCAGCCAATAGGAAATAATGGAAAAATCGCAGGAAACACTGATGGACACACCGACAACAAAAAAATATAACAAATACTTCGAGGATTGGATCAAGCGGTGGCAAGATTGTGTTTCAGTCGATGTGGATTACTTTGTAGGCGAAAACATAGATTTAGATGAATAAACTTGTATTTTTAATTTTCTGAATAAATTCTAGGAACTTTTGGCTCAAGGTGGTGCATACATACCATATGATATTACTGGAATAATGTATATAAGAAATTTAGTATCTTTGTGTACGTTTAAGATTGTTAATTGTACCGCTACGGTATGGTAGGTAAGACATCCACCTACCAACCAGAAAGTCCTCGGTTCAATACCAGGCCAGACCATCAGGAAAAAAAAGGAAAAATTTTTTCAACAGCGATATCACCTCATAACATTAGCTAGTAACTGGTTATGAGTATTACTACTGTTGAAAACTTCTATAATGCATTTGCCGTTCGGAGCCGGCGTTAAACTGTAGGTATCTTTCAATGTGTATAAAAATAACATCGGGTCCCCGCTTTCCTTTATGGAATTTTATGGAAATTATTATTATTATTATTAGATAAGTTTACAAAATAACAAATTTTTGTTTTTGTTCACTGAATGAAACATACATTTTCAAGACGGGCTATGGTGGTTAGTTATCCCTTTTTGTTTGTCCACGCATACGTCACAGTTTTATGGTAGATATGCGCTCTATTTTCGATTTTTTCGAGTCTAGAAATATTTATGAGTCTTTAAACTAAGAAAATTTGAAATGATTTAAAATTTAAGAGTCCCTTAGCCAGCGAAACTAGGCTGCTTCGATTTTTTTAGTACTTATTGTTCGGAAATTAAAAACTACAAACTGCGAAAATATTTTTCTAATTTACTGAATAATATCGAAAGATTTAGTGTAATTATGTCGCCCAAAATTCGTTTATTACATTTCCATTTGGACCTTTTGCAGAAATCTTGGAAGTATGAGTGATGAGCATTATGAACGGTTTCAATAAGACTTAAAATTTTTCGAGCAAGTTTTTGGCGCCAGCATATGGTACGTAGCTGTTGTTGGAGTGTCATAAAGGAAAGAAATAAAAATTTATATAAAAAAAAGAACTAAAAGAACCATTTTTAGTTTATAAACTAATTCTAATTTTACTTTTTATTTTTTTATAAATACGGGTATCTCAAAGGCTTGAAATCCTAGATTTCTTTCACTAATTTTCCCAAAGTTAGATAGCCTAAACTAGACTTATTAAAAAATTTGTAAAATAAGAAACCAAAATAAGTTTTAGATGGACGCACAAGATCCATTCAACTTGGAAAGTGTATCTTAAGCAATTTGTACAATTAGAAGTGAGTCTAGATTTCTTCTTTTAAGGTGCCTAAACATCCCGAGGAGATAGAGCTGTAGGGTAATAAGAAAGATTTCAGAAAATTTTATCAGCGCGTGAATAAGCGGACAAATAATGTGAGAACTGGAATTACTTCATGTCGAGATGAAAATGGGAATCTGGTGACAGATACGCCAAGTCTAATCAAAATTTGAAATAACACTTAAAATCTACTGGTGAATATGGCTGATACAGGTGAGTTTGGCGGTCCACAATCATTCATAGATGATGGGTTAAGAACAACAAAGCGACATGAGACGAACTGATAAGTTGTAGGCATCAGTTAGTCTGCACTATCTGGGATAAAAAACGCATTCATGATGATTGGAGTCTCAGCGTACTATGTCCGATCCATAAAAAGGGAAACAGGACGATTTGCTCCAACTACAGCGAAATGAGTTCTATTTGAAAGATTAATCTCAATACTCCCCGAGTATTTGAGTAACACGAAATCCACTGTTAAAAGAGGAAGTGATCTCTCTGGCCTATGCGTGACTCCAAGAGGTCTCAGACAAGGAGACAGCTTATCATGCAATTTCTCCAACATAATGGTGACAAAATCTTAGAAGATTTAATAGTTAAAACGGACACAAATTACACCAAGAGCCACATCTTCCTCGCATTTATGAACAACATAGACATGGTTGGTAGAACAAAATGAGATGTAACTTGAGCGTTTTCAAAGACTGAGACTGAGTCATCGAAAATGGGTCTATTGGTAAGTGGAAACAAAATGAAGATAATGCTGGCAACTGCAAAAAGGTGACGTGAGAAAAGCTTGATAAGTACGGCTGGCAGATGCATCGTCGAGGTAGTAGACCAATTTATATATCTCGGTCCCTTTATTAAACAACGAAACAGCAATAAGATAAAAATAATTATCTTGCTGGCAAATAGATGCTACTTTGAGCTCTCAGCTTAAGAAAAACGAAAATTAAGCTATACAACACACTTACATTACTCTTCTTCTTATGCTTCTATATGGCGCCGAAACTTGGCTACTTGCGAGAGGGAATGAAGTAGTGTTAGGTGTATTCAAGACATAAACCCTTCGTGAGCTGTACGAGCTGTATTCCGACTTTAGTGTTGTTAAGTTTATCAAAATACAACAGTTGGTATAGCTAGAAATGAACGCTCCAGGAAGAAGGGCGTTAGACAACAACTTACATGAAAAGCACAGTTAAGGAAGACCGAGAATTTGGTGAACGAAACAAAGGATCATATTACGAAACCCTTGATATTATAAACTGTGGAGCCACCACGCACAAACCAAAGTGTTGGAAGTCATTTATTAAGCAGACCAGGACCAACAACAAGTTATAGAGCCGGTTTAAGTAACTGAGAAAATAACTCGACACCTTCATAAATGTCTAAAAAGTCTTTAAAATCCGCATAGAATATCATCTGATCGAGACGTCATTCTTATAATTCGTTTTTCCAGGGGTCTACTGTATGTCATTGTTAAAGTGTATGCAACGTAACAATTGCAACATTTTACCATAAATTTCTTTATTTTTAGTTCTTATTTTTTTCTAGCGATTTTCGACTTCAAAGATTTTTTTTTATTTTTCACTTTCTTTCCTAAAGATTTGCTTGTTTGTAAGCTCTTTCCTTTCTTTTTAACGATTTTCTACCAGATTTTTTTAAATATTTTTTTCCATTTTTATTCTGTTGCTTTTGTTGTTGTTGTTTTTTATTGTTGTTATTATTGATGTTATTGTAGTTGTTCTTTTTGCAACATGCAATGGTTGTTTTTTATTTGCTTAAGTTTCTTCTGTTTGTGTTCCAAGTCTTTAGAGAAAAAGAAAGAAAATTCGTTTCGTTTTTATTTTCATTTTCTTCGAAACATTTTTATGAACAAAAGAAGCAACAACAACAACAACACACACAAAATTGGGAGAAAACACAGGCAACACTTAAGGAAGAATAAATAAAAAGAAAATCATCATCATCATCATCGCCATCTAAAACTTTATGTTCAGCTCCGCCTGATCCTTTAACTTGTTAAATGAAAAGAAAACAAAACGTAAGAAAGAAAAAGTAGTAAACAAGTGTTGTTATTCTTGTTGCTGTGGCTGTTATTGCTCCTTTAGTTGTTGCTATTTGTACACATATATACACACCTACCCTTGCATTGAAACAAACGTTTGAACGACTATTTGCATTATGGGTTTTATTACAAAACAATCCCCCCCTCTATACCTTCTTATCTACGGTTTTCTGCATAAGCCTTATAGGTCCTGGCAATTGAAACTCGTCTTTCTTTGCTGCAATACGAGTAAATACAAATACATCGACATCACAGCGTCTGTGTGCGTGTGTGTTCGCTTTTTTATTTCTTTTTCTCTAATAATTGTTTCGAATCAAAAGTCAAATTTATGTTTGAGATTTTTCTTATTTTTATGGAATTTGCAGCTCAAAGAGAAATCCATATTCGGACGGACATACCATATGCCAGAGTACAATTGCAACACATTGAACACTTTTCACATACACACACATATACATAAATACATACATATGCATATACATGTATCATTTATGTATAATTTGTGTATGCGTTGTTGTGTATTCGTTATTGTATACTGATATGGACTAAAGCTGTCAGAGATTTAAGCCAATTGCTTTGGCAAGCATATCGTTATATTGGTTTCATTTTTATTTTTTGCAAAGAAACCAAATAACAAAAAATTATTTCTTTTTTATCTTTTGCTTGTAAAAATGTAAAAGTGCTTAAAATAATTTGTAAAAAAAGTTCTGTTTTTAATCTTAATATTCGACTAAAGTATTCCAACATCAACAACAAATAGAATCAAAAATGTCATATTCATCGGTGCACAAACACACTAGAAATTAAAATAGAAATTGACATAAACATTTTAAAATTAAAACAAGAGCGCTGAAAGGCAAATACAATTTAGGAATCTAAAGCTCGACCACATATTGGTTTGGCATATACCGCACAACCAGACGACTGCAGCAAAAAATGGCAGCAAAATCACTTTCATCTTTTGTAATTAAAGCAAAAAGTAAAAGTTTTGAAATATTCGGTTTTACATTAAGCGTCTTCTACTTTTAAATATAAATAAATTGAAGCGTGTGTGTGTGTGATATTATTCAAAATTAATTCGTTTCAAAGGCATATCGATGCCTTTATTTTAGAATAAAACATCGTGCAAATGTCCAAACTCTAGGGCATAATATTATAATATTGATTTGAGAGCCACAGTTGTTTGTAACATGTTCGCATAGACCTTCGACTTAAGAACACACTGTAAGAAAAAGTCCAACAGCGTGAACTTTCACTATCACGCTTGTGAGTTCATTTCTACGTGAGATGAATATTATCGTGCAGAATGTCAAATGTGACATGAGCTGTGTAGCACGTAATGCCGGTCTATTGAAACCATTTGTCATTGATGTGGATGACCTGCATCCAATATAGGCCAAATGAAAATCAACCTTTAGTGCTTGCCACTGGCATGACTAACGAAGTTCTCAAATAAATTGTACATAATTCCCGCAATACCACAATTGGCTAAAGGGGGACTTCTCTCAATCAATGAACTGCACCTGATTCTATTTTAGGCTTATTGAAAGGGACCCACAGTTCAATGCCGATTCTAATCAGCAGATCAACGAAAAAGAAAATTTTTAGAAAAGTTTTTCATAGTGTTATACTCATAACCCGTCGATAGCTAATATTATGAAGTGAAAATTATCAGATGTTCTGGTCTGGGATTAAACTCAGCACCTCTTTGTTGGTTGGTGTCTTATCTGCCACACTACTGCGGCACCTAAAAACAAAAACACATAAAAGGGTGACCTTTTCAGCACGCATTGGACGCTCTTGAACCTCATGTTGATCAGATCAGTTTCTGAAGCATATTCCCGCGACCAGAGGCCATGTTTTCATCTGATGTTGTATATTATATTCGTACAAGAAATTTATCCAACACACCGCAAACAGTCTTCGCTGTAGAGTGGTTATAGCGACCGTAAAATAAATATAGTGCGTAAAACATTGTCAACAATCTGACTGTTAAAGTTTGGGAATACCTATTGGAAGTACGAGTACATTCATCCTACTACTAATATCACTTTCAATGTACTAAAAGTAATAATCATGTCGAGTCCTGCCTAATTTAATTTATTTTCATTAAATTTAATTAAATTTTTATAAACATAATTTCATTTAATTCAATTGTCAACAACAACAAAATATCAGATTCTAATCACGATATATGATATCGAGTCGTTTTGATCGAATAAATTCATTTTGGGATTACAGCATTCGATATCGAATTTACGATCGAGTGTAGTCTCGTAAACGTTGTTCGATAGTGAAATAGCTATCGTAAGCAAACAAAATATGTTTTATTAAGAGCAAATTCAACGAAAAGTTGTAGAAAATTCATGTTCTATTTATTTTTAGTTTAAAATACAATTAATTAATATAAAATTTTTGGGATAAGTTTGAAAAATATTAAATTAAACAACAACAGAAACATCTGATTCCTATGAATACAAATAAATTGGAATAAATAATTCTTAATTCATTTTCTTAATTACATTCAATACAACATTTTAATTAATTCATAAAAGTCCATCCGGCTTTGCTCGGAAATCTATTTATGTTCAGAAGCAGACAGCTATTTAGGGACATTAATTGTTTGTATACTTTCTCAGAGAGATTATTTATTGATTTAAAGCCTCAGTAAAAAAACAACAACTTATTATAATGTACGAAAATTGACATGACCACTTATCCAATTCCTCTTACTTTGAATCTGATGATTCGTATTGACTGCCAAGTCATATTATGCGACCACTTATTGTCTGATGATTTGTATTAATTACAAAGTCATTTTCACCAAACTCAGATACATCTACTTTTACCGTTCTCAAGATATAAAAAAATTAATATTTATTTTGTATTAGATTATATTTTCTTCACAACTTAGAATATGTGCTCTAAATCAAATATGTGCCATCTGTTGCAAATTTTCGACTTTTCTTTTTTCCTAAACCTTTGCGCAACAATTACGAACAAAATCGCAGAAGGAAGTATCCAATTTGGTCCAGTGGCTTTCAAGCTTTAAGCATCCGAACAGACCACAATCCATTTATATACATATATATAGATTTGCCTCAACATATGTTGCAATTTTTTTATTTTATTTTATTTTTTTTTTTTTTATTTGATGAATTCATTCACAATAAGCATGAAATTTCGATGCGATATCAATCGAATGCAGTGATTAGCTTACTCGACACGTATCGAAATGCTATTTGATACGACAGTACACTCGATATCGTATGCCGTGATTAGACCCCAGAACTTAAATCAAGAATATGTAAAATTTTGACTTTGCAGAAAATAGTTTAACAATTGACAAGAATCGGTCAATTGTTGACCTAATATTTCACACAATTTCTAAAATTTTTGTAACTAGTTTCGTACCTCTTTGCCACATTTAAACCTTGAGATGTATTTAATTAAAATTCGTCAATAGCCAGCAATTGTTATTTTCCAAATAGTGAGAATTCCAAAAGCACCGAAAGCAATAAGCGTAGCAATTTTGCGTCATGCATTCTATGCTTTTTGTCATTTGTAGCATGCTGTCAATAATTTTTACTTATTTCGTGAATGGTAATACTTAGCTCATGTCTGATTTGACAGATAATTAATTTTATCCTTCCGCTGAACGAATATGGTTGTGTATACGCTTGAACAACGCTGGGAAATATTGCGACATTACTTTGAAAATCATGGTAATGTTGCAGAATCAAAAATCTCTTTTCAGATGAAGATCATTTTGATCCTGGCGGGTATGTAAACAAGCAAAATTGTCGCATTTGGGGCACAGAAAACCCGCACGCATACATTGAAAAGCCGATACACCCAAGATGAGTCACTGTTTGGTGCGGATTTTGGTCCAGAGGCATAATTGGGCCATTTTTCTTCGAAAATGAGCAAGGAGTGGCCGTTACAGTCAATGGCGATCGTTATCGAGCCATGTTGAACTAATTTTTGTTCACAAAAATTGAAGCGGAGGATATTAGCAACATTTCGTTTCAACAGAACGGCGCTACGTGCCACACAGCCGAAGCTAAACTCGATGTTTTGCACCCTGTTTTTGAAGATCGCATTATCAGCCGCAGAGCTGATGTCGTTTGGCCACCTCGGAGCCGCGATTTCTCATCGTTGGACTATTATTTGTGGGGTGCCGTCAAAGATAAGTGTTACGCCAACAAGCCAGGGACAATTGACGCTTTAAAGGACAATATTCGTGAAGCCATTGGTGAAATACAGCTGCACACAATCGATAATGTGCTAAAAATTGGACCGATCGTGTAGGCTACTGCATGGCCAGCAGAAGCAGCCATTTGAATGAAATTATTTTCCATTATTAACCGGAAGGATTGTACTTTCAAATAAAAAAGAAAGTTGAGAAAATATTCAGTAGTTTTTTTTATTGCATTTTCAAAAAAAAAAAAATAATTATTTGGCGGAACCTTTATATCGACGTAGTCAAAGCAGCCTCCTTATGTACCAAACAACCTACAATTTGGAAAGTTCCGGAAACGTCCCAAATTCTGTAAGTCCTCTATTTTATGTCCGTTAATTTTAAACTTGTATGATTGTGTTACCAAAAGATGGTCAAATTGGCAATGCCGTCAAATACATAACTCAGTATGGCATTGCCAGGGTGAAACGTTAACAACCTTGACACAAACCAATAGACGAAAATCCCACAGTACAGTCTCAAAGGCACTGATGTGGTGCATTTTCTTTTTAGGCGTTTTTATTTCCGTAACAGTATTATAACCAGGCGTAAATTCGATACTGTACTTAAATTGAATTTAATTTGAATTTGAATAACACGGTGCGACAAAAATAAACGAAATTGGAATACCTGAAATGTGATACTACTTTTCTGATAGTCGCTGTCGAGGAGATCAAGGATCCGTTTTTGAAATATTACCCAACTTTAAGATTATTTTCGGATTTGGAAAGAAGAGAAATAGACCTTTTAAATGATATATATTTCTTTTAAGTAGTCTTCAAGAATCTGGGTGTAGTCTTGAAGCATACACATTTTTCAACCAATTTTGTCTAAATTTTATTAATTAATTATCCGATTGGAAATTTAAAATCGTGTAATATTTGGCTTAGTTAGCTTAGAGGTGCAGGAAGATCCGAAAAACCAGTTTTTTCTCGAGATTTTGGTTATGTTCCGAAAATTTCAAAAACGGATTCTTGTTCTACTCAATTTTTTGCCTTTAAAGGAAACTATATGATTCAAGGTGAATATAAATTTGTTTTCCAGAAATATAGTATACACCCTGCCATGATATTCTAGGCAAATGTTTCAAAAATTTAGTTTTTTTAGGGATACTCCTTGAAATATTTCTATGTACTAATTTCGTAGGTTTTTATTGAAACCTCCAAAGATTGATGAGTGGCGAAGTTGATAAGTTGCAGGACATAGTTGGTTCGATTTTTTTTTTACTTGATAGAACATAATCTATGGTCTCAAAAATATAAATTTTTTAATGATTTTTTTTTTAATTTGGTAAAAAAATAAGCGCGTTTTTCTAAGCAGTAAAAAATAAAAGCAATACAAAATTAAACTTTTTTTTTAATCTGTCTATAAATTAAAATTAAATTAAATAAACAACCAAATTGTTAAGAATTTGCTAAATAAATCGTTTTTACAGCTATTTTTGTGATGTACCTAAAATCCAAATGTTTACATAGTATTTTTTATTATAAATGAGTTGAGTTTGGCTCCCTCTTGAGACAATATCAAAAGTAACCGAAAAAAAAAATCGGAACAACACACTGTGTGTATGAGCTTTCATTTAAAAAAATAAAATAAAATTTAGCGAAAGTAGAATTGTATCGAAAGTTAACTCACCAAAAGTGCAAAAATTTAAGAAATTTTCAATCATCATCGTAGTTAACATCAATCGTTACATGAATACTCTACTTTACAAATTTTGATGGACTTGACACGCTCTTTTGTCATCTTCATGGTCTCTTTTGAAAAGCTTATACTACTTTTAAATATTGTTTTCCGAACTGAGTAAACTTAACTTTTTGAAAGCCACTCCTTACTTTAATGCCTGAACACGTGGAAGTGGGAAGTCACCTTATTTTTCGAACAAACCTCGTTCAATAGTTTATTAAATACAACAATATTATGAGCACAGTACATCTAAGGTCCTTCTTAATCTTATTTAGCATTTCAAATTCAATTTAAATTCAAGTCTTGTTACGTTTTTAGATAAACTTTCTTAGACTCGTATACCCTACTCAAATTCATTATGACCAGTTAAGCTGACTTAAAACAGCTGGGTTTTAGTTGTCCTTAAAAAGAAACGGAAAAAAACTTTATTCACTTTTCCTTAATTTGTTGCAAACTTTAAACAACAACAAATTTTTTTTTAATAATTTCGAAGGGCACCTGACCACCCGTATAAACATTTATTTTCATTTTATTTTTTGATTTTTATTTTTCTCCAATAGGCAAATAAACCCAATTTCATTTAAGTCAACCTTTTGGCCTTTCCTTTTAAGTTTTCTTTTTTTTCTTTTTTTTTTGTTATTGAAGTTTTTTATTATTTTATTTAATATTGCAAATATTTTTTTTTTTTTTTTGTATTTACTTAACTGTTCATATTTGTTTGCCACGAAACTCAGAAAAACTATAAATAAGTGCAGCCACACCACAAAAAACAGTTTTAAAAAACAGAAAACTACCCACAAAACTTACGACTTTAATATCAGGGTTCCAATACATTTTTATTTAAAGTTTTGCTTCTCTTCTTGCCCAGCTCTTGTTCTCAAGTTCTTGGTTTGGTTTCAAGTGGTCAACTTCTCTCCTTCCCTCATTTAAATACACAACAGAACTTTTAAAAGTGGCGGTGGGAGCAACCGAAAAGGTGTTTGGAGGTGTTTGGAGAAAAATAAAAATAAAAAAATACACAAACTTTATTATAAAAGTATTTTTCATATTTATTTTATTTTTTTATTTTCTTTTGAATTTTTCTTTCCCACTGAACAAGCAAACCCAATTTGGAAGTTTTAGATGAGAATGAAAAAGAAAACAAACTATTTTTTGTCTTAGTTTTGAGTGAAAATGCTCAATGCGCCAAAGGTATATCCAAAATGAATCAATCGCTAAAGACAGCAAGTTAAGGCCAGAATGCTTGTAAATGTGATGCAAGCTGCATAGTTGATTGCTTCTGACTACTCTAATTGAAGTTGTGTTATAATAAGGAATAGTTACCCTACGACGTTGCATACATTAGAAGTCTGGCGTTATCCTACAAGAACCAACCATATATTTTTAACCAACCATTGAAAGCAAATAACTTTAACGTTAACTTTCTTTTTAATGAAAATTAAAAAAGCAAAAAAAAAAAAAATTAAATTATTAAATAACAATATCTCCGAACCCAAAAAGAAGACTGATTAATAAAATAATATATTAATACAATTATTATCGCTCAAAAATAGTTACTAAGTTATTTGTTTGGACGCTCAGGATAAGTGACGCCACATGTTCGTCAAGCTAGGCATAATCGCTAAAAATCCATGCAATGATACTGAACAATCGGACAGCAAAATAAGACATGTGATCAATTTAAAACTGTCTCTGGTGACATTCAGACTGAATTTGAACGAACATTTAACTTTTTCGTACCCGTGGAGGAAATGTAAATTAACACACTATTGGCAAATAACACCATGAGTTTTGAAGCCATCTCTTCAATATAAGCTGAAGTTTCTCCCATATATCAGGTGATTTTTTAAAATCAATCGGCTACTCTTTAAATGGTTCATACGATTGATTAAATTTTGGTGTACTCTCTTCAAAATATCGGTCGGTATCTCACGAATAAATTCTTTAATATTGGCTTCCGTTGCAGGCTTGTCGCTATAGACATGAGCCTTAACACAGTCACACGGAAAATAGTCTAAAGACGTTAAGTCGCGGAATTTAGACGGTCAATGGACCGGCCCCAAACTGTTCGCCTCTCAGTTGGGCCATTGTTTTGCGTGCTGTGTGGCATGTGTCACCGTCTTGTTGAAACCACATGTCAGCCAAGTCCATGTCTTCCATTTTCGGCAAAAAAAAAATGTAATCAATGCACGATAGCGCTCGCCATTCACAATAACGTTCCTGTCTTAGTCGGTTTTTAAAAAGTGTAGTCCAAAGATGCCACCGATCTATTATCCATACCAAACAGTGTTTTTTTGGGATGCATTGGCAGTTCTTGCAATGCTTCTGACAGCTCTTCACATCAAATACGGAAATTTTGCTTGTTCACTTATTCACAACCAGAAATGTGCTGACCTTAAAATGGGAAAAGTGCACGATGCACTTTCTTAAGCGAACATGAATTTTGATAAGACAATGCAATAATCTGCAAACATTGTTTATTCGTAAGTCGATTCATAGTTAAATTACAGACCTAACTGAACATGCTTGACAGTAACATGTTACACGAAAACAGCTGAGCTGCCAAAAACAGTGTTGCAAAAAAAAGTTGATAAAAAATCATCCGATATGTATGAAATATTTGGACTTCACCTTGGACAGGAAATTTACTTGGGAGTAGCATCTTAAGTCAGTGATAAAAAAGACTATAAGGATCGTCTGGATTATTAAACAACTACTCGGTAGGTCCCAGGACCTGAGTCATAAAATTGGCTGTTGGATATTTAACCAAATGTTAAGGCCTACGATACTATATGGCGCTCTAGTATGGTAGGGGAAGACTGGAAAGATAACGGCTATCTCGAACTATATCAAAAGATAGGCATTTTTTTAACGATCCCCGACCACTCACTTATCCATTCTTACACGAAATATGGCATCAATAATACTAATGTGATCAACAAATGACAGCTTTCTATCCAACAATACGACCAAATCAAGAAAGATAGTAACGTTGTTTGAGATCCATTATTTTAATTCTGCACCAATCAACGAAAAAATCAAAACTTCGCTATAAAATTGTCTGCCGAAAATCATCATTGCAAGTAGAAAATAATTCTACTTACGTAAGATTAGATAAAAATTACAGTCAGAAAATACGACAAAAACAAAACCGGACAAAAGTGGCTATTCTGTGGAACAACGGAAGAAACATACACAGACATCCTAGACAAACATTCAGGAACAGAACTCTTTGAGTCCTAAAACATAGAAGTATATCAAGAAAACCAAACATTTCATGTTTATGAAGTAAATTCTCTAACCAACTCTACAAGGCCTTATCAAAATCACCATAATCAACATCAGCTCGACCACCAGCAACAATAAAACAGCAATCTAATAAAAACCGGCTTAGTACATACACAAAGGTTAGCAACAGTCGGCCTACCCTTTAAAAAACCTTGTAGAAATGGGTACATAATAGACTTAGTCCGAAAAGAAAGATAGTCAAGTTTCCCCATTAGTTCAGGAATGGCACAAAGCTTAGAAATATCCCTACAATTCGATATATTCGATCTACTACCCGATTTATGCGTAGGAATAATAAAAGTCTCCTTTCAAATTAAAAATTTACCTTTTTTTAAAGCTTAACAACTCAAAATAACAGCATAGGTCTTCAAGTGTGGCGCAAGTCTGGCAAGTGTGCAGATTTCAGCCTAGAGAAACATTAAATACATGAATATTAGGAGTGCATATGAATAAATGCCCCTCGAATCCAAAACAGACCAATTGCCTATACATAATTGAAAGTAGTCGACAAAGAACATTGGGTTACTAGTAATTTGACTCAGTGTAGGAATAATGATTCATTTACCATAATCAGCACGCGATCTCCAGTAGAGAGAATAATCACTTAAAGGCCCCGACGCTAAGAGGTCGTAATTCGCTATGAAACTGGATAGACAAGGCGTGAAAACATTTTCGGGAGCACTTTCAGGTTACTTCACCTGTGCCGACCGGATAGCCATGTGAAGAGAAATCATTGAGTCACTTGATCACTTGCGTATTAAGACCGTGAAAGACAAGGGGAGGATCAATAGATCAATAGGCCTGACCCAACTTTCATTACATTACAGCTAGTGCAGTCGCGTACTTTTTTTAGTCAATGTACGGCTTTCTGCATAACACCTAGAAAAGTACACTGTGACCCATCGATCGGCGGCAGTCCGTTCAGAAGTTATACCACCGTTGGTGTGTTAATCACAACACACCAGGACCAAAGGACAATGAAAAAATTAATGTTCACAAAAGAATAATAAAGATGGTTTGTCGCCGAAAAAATCATGACAATAGCGTTTAAGATGCAAGCAGTGTCATTCACAACGATTACCTTCGAAAGAGTAAAGTCCTGGTTAGCCGAACGTTGTCGTAGACGTAATGTAACGTAGCGTACTGTATGAAATTGAATAATAAAGAGCTGTTTATATCACAGTGATGGGTATTATAAATGTTCGTACTGTGTACGCTTTGAAAAAGTACCAAATAGGTTAGTAGTTAGTATTTTTTTTAATCTAAATATATAAAAATAATACAATTATATATTACCTTGAACAAAAAGTTTCCGGAATAACCTCCGTGTGGCGGTCCCATCGTTCCGATTTGAGTTTTTTTTTTTTCGTTAAGTTGGTGTATCTGTTGTTGATATTCCTCCTCCTCTTATCATCATAGCTTGACATTTGCAAAACCAAGCGTACATCTTTCTCCACGTGTGTCGGCAATTTTTTACAATTTTAACATTTCAACTTAACTTTTTTTTAATATGGAACATATATGTTCATATATTGATATGTATGTATGTCGATATATCCTTATAAGTTATGCAGCGGCTGCATAAATGTGGGAATGTAGAAATCATTTCAAACAAGCATGAAATTTCATGTTATTTTCAAATTTAATTTCATAGTTAATTAAACATTAATTTTGTTTTGATTCAACATGAAACTCAAGTTATTTTATTCAGTTCAGAATTCGAAAGATCGTTCTGTTATTAGCGTTGATACGCATAATTTTGGTTTTGGAGATGATTATCTGCAATCCCACTCTGTATGCTTTTGACTGTATAGAATCCAGCTTTCCTTGTATTGCGCAATATCTGTGAACAAGTAGTAGTTGTTGTCTACGTAATCCAGGTCTTCCAACTTAGTGTTAAGTCCCCAGGTTATACTACGTTGCAACATACAATCTAGGACGTTAAACAGCAGTGGAGAAAAAACACAACATTGTCTAACACCAGTTTTGATAGGTGTTTTCATTATGTTACGCCTGTACCCAATTATGAATACAAAGTTGTTAATTTGTTGTTTTGCTCTAAATCGTTTTTAATTTTATTTTTTAATTAATCGTTCAAATTATTAAAATAACTTTATAAAAATAGAAATTAAATAATATAATTTGTTTACTATTTCAGTGTTTAAATATTATTAACGCTTTTTTACACCGCGTTTTGATTGCAAATAGTTATATAATTATAATTTAGCACTGTTTAGCGCCTTTTGTGTAGAAGATCTTAAAAAGTTGGCAACACGGCTTTTGAGGCCATTTTTAATGGGAACGGTGAAAATGAAACGTAAGCTAATGTACCAAGGCGAATTGAATAAGGCGGTGACTGTTTTTTTTTTTTAATTGAAATGATGATTAATGATTGTCAAAAGTTTTGTTTATGTTTACAATTGTTGTTGCTTGGTTTTTTACGTTAAATTTGGTTCCAATTTTTAATTGGCAGTTGTATAAAAATTTGTGTAATTTTTTTAATAATAATATTGGAGTCATCCAGCCTTCACTTACAATGTTTGTACCACCACACCCACTCAATCTTCGCTTACAATGTCTGTTTCATCGTACCCATCTGACAGCCTAGGCCAACGATGTGTAAATTTAAATTCCATTTAAGTTGTCAGTGGTCTCTTACAGAAGATGTTTATGGTAAAAATTGTATTGGGCGCAAAGTATACTAGGCGCGATCATTTAACCTGCTGTGAAGTTAATAAAACTATTTTCATCCAAATTTATGTATGTCTTATGCATTTATTTATATATGAAAAAGCTCTTATAAGTTAATAAAACTGTACCAATAACACTTTTTGATAAATTCTTCACTTTTGCTTTTAATATTCTTTCGCTATCCACTGGTCAATCGTTTTCGTTCACCCATGCCACTCTCATGACGGTGTATACTCTAGCGATAATGTTTAGCGTCGTCTAACGTAATGAAAAACTACGAACTATTTGTATTCGGTCATAAGTTAGCTATTAATAAGATACCAGCTTCCGCATGCTTCAAGTCTGCATGAATTTTATCGAAACTGCGATGACACGTCTAAATAATTCCGGCTATTGTTAGGTAATTGTTTCAGATATAACTCCACTGTGATTTCTCCCAAGCTGTAACAAATACAATAACATCAAGTCAAAATTGTTTTAATTTGGTTTTAATAAATTTACCTTATGTTTTCAATGGCTCATGGCAAGTTTTATGAAAAAAGGTTAACACTTTTATTATATTTATATATTAATTAAATGCTTTTATTTCAAAAACATAATTTTTTGTAAAAATTTTAATTTTTTCCTCCACAACAAAATGAAGTAAAAGTAAATGTCATTGTACAAAAATATTTCATTTTTGTCATATATTTTGACATTCATTAGTCACGCAAAAAAGCAACGAAATGTATGTTGTTCTTGTTAAAAAATTAGTTGTTGTAATGGCAACTACACCTTATTGAATTCGCCTTGTAATGTACCTTCAGAAAGCTTGTTCTATCTGGAAATAGTGATGCCAAATTTGATGAAAAAATGTTTTCTTACATTTTTATTTTTGGCCTATAGCAAGAGCCACTGTATATTCCGATCATATAAAGTAGAGCATCCCAGAGGAATTCTGTTTATCTTTGTTACTTAAATAACTTGTGAAATTATATAAGACATTATTAAAAAAATTTTAACATTTTTAAATTTAAACTTCATCTTCTAATGTTAAAACTGAGGGAATGAAACAAATTGTAAAACATTTTTTCGTTTCTTATGCAGCAACAGTTACTCATCTTCAAAAAATATAAAAGAAAAACATTCTCGTATTTTAGCATACTTATCTTTTGGGATTCATCAACCTTGAAATTTTATCATCGTTGCCATTTTTCTTAATAACACTAATCAACTTAAAAAGTTTATTGAATTGAATGAAAAACTTGTCTGATTACAAGTGTCCGATTCCCAAAAAAAAAAAACAACAAAAACAAAAAGTGGAAGCAACCAGATAGACGTACGGAAAAACAAAATATTAGAGATATAGAAAAAGAGAAACGAGAGACAGACATTGTCAAATAACTTTCGAATTTTTTTGATATTTTTTCCCAAAGTGCCAGATGGCTACAAATGGTTCATTCATTCCTTCATAGCAACTCAGTCATGTGCAGTGTGCAAATTACAAAAGTTGTTGCCAGTGTTGGACAAAATTGTTAAAAAAAAAGGAATAAAGAATAGAAATAAACAAGCAAAATAAAAAACAAACTAAAAAGTTTTTAAAACTTAAAACTTCCCATAATGCCGAAGAAAGTAAAATGTTAACTTTAAGTCAGTTATGCTCTACTATTCCACTCCACCCCCTCCTCCCTACATACTTTTCTTTTGCATTCAAATATTCGTCCAACACTTGGTTTTTATAATATTCACTACAATTGTTGGCGGTTTGGATATATTGAGTTTGAACTGATGTATGCAACGTTTAAAAATAGTTTTAAAACCTACAATTGTATATAAAGGCCACAATCGGCTTAAGATCGGCTTATGCTGCCATTCCCAAATTTACTGAAATCAAATCTTACTTACCCCAATACAACGTCTTAGTATTATTATTTTAGTAAAAGTTCTTCTCTGATAATTAGTAATATGTCGTCTAAAAAGTAAATCTTTCTTTCTAACTGAATAAATATTGTTGTCTTTTATTTCACTTTGAAAACGCTAAGTGAGAGTATTTCATGTCCTTGTGATTCACTGCATGCTATTACAAAGAAAGATTTCTAGTAGTTTCCCAAAAAATGTCTATTCTTTTCACCCTTTGGTTTTTCTTGATATTGATAATAGGGAGATCGACTATTCGACTTTTTTCAAAAACCGGTTTTCGAATAATTTGAATTTTAAAAAACCGGGTTTTGGTTAATAATAATTCAAATAACCGGTTAACCGGTTCTTTTATTTGAACAAAATTGTTCCTTATTCTTGAAGCGCCGAGCTGGAGCACGTCGTTTTAAAAATAAGCAGAAGCTGATGGAGAGCTTAAAATTAAGGTGGCAATCAATACTAAAAACAATTTCAACAATTCTCATAAAAACGGTGTGCGGAGGCCATGAAAAACAAAGTTTATTACACAAAGTACTGAAAAATGCTTAAGTTTCAAACAGCTACTCAAGGGGCTGATTTCGTTTTTGTTGTATTACTTGGTAGAGAATGGATTTAAAGGTTTGTCATTATAGTTATAATTTAGGTGCCTAAGATAACAAAAATTAAATGTTTTACTTTGAATAATTCTATTCCTAATATACGAGTCCTTAATTGCCTCGACGAGAAATTTTGCTTAGATTTCAGGCAGCACTGTATGTAAATTTATGCGCCACGTATTTAATAGTGTGTGTGTCACTGTGGTATGTTAGGTAAGAATTCATCTTTCAACTAAGAAGTCGTCGGTTCGATCCCAGGCCACACCATCTGACAATTTTCAACAGCGATATCACTTCACAACATTACTAGCGACTGGTTATGTGTATTTACGCTGTGAAAAACTTCACTAACTAATATATCTGCCCTTCGGAACCGGCGTTTGTGGGCTTCAGTGTGGCCTGTCCATATATAAAAATCAATATTTATTTACAGAAGATGAGAAAAGGTTATTTTTACTCAAGAGTGCATATCTTTTCCGACCTAGCTTGGTTTTCACTTTCTTTGTGTGACGTTCAAGGTTGTCGTATATACAAATATAATTAAATTTATGCAAATAATTAAACGATGACCATATTTTCAATAACAAAAATATACAAACGTACAAAAATGTATTTATTCATATTAACCGGTTATTCGTGTTAAACTAACCGGTTTATTTTGTATTCGAAAAATGAAGATTTAAAAAAAATCGTATTCTACCAAACCAAAGAAACCGGTTAAAACCGGTGGAATAATAATCGTCCGATCTCCCTAATTGATAAAGACTTTGAATTCTAGAACAATTGATTAATAGAGCTTTTAGCTACTCTGGGTATGTGGACGGGACTTTCTTAAATATTTGATTTGTAATTCCATTAAAGCGTGGCCTCATTTTAATTATTAAGCTCAAAGTGACATCATATCTGGATTTTAAACTTCCAGGATAGATGAAGATGCCTTATGCTTGGTGGTCTAGTTCTACCATAGACAGAAAAGATGTATTTTTAAAGAAGTAAATCTGTTTCATTGAAAAGGCGGAGCTCGATAGCTTATGTTTCTGCTTGCACTCCGTGCTCTCCTACCTCTAAAAACCTAATAGCGCTGCTTTCATCTGTCTGTATTAATATAAAGCGTTTATTAATGCACCTGAAGTATGTACCACAAAATACAAACAAGTTTCAGTTTCGAACAAAGCGTTTTCGGTCTAATACTCTTTACTAAAAGATTGCGATCTTTCTAAATACCTGCTGGAATGTAACACCACACTAAGCCAATAACCAGTAACCACGTGAAATCGTTGAAGGACCACACCTATCCACCAAGCAGGTACCGGAAGATCCTAGTGACTATAAAACAAAAATTAAATTTTGATCAAAACATAAGGTTTTTTTTGAGAATTCTCTCACAAATCTATCCAGTAGTAGATAGTCCGAATCTGCCCCGGTGGTTCACACCCATTGTGTGATATAAAGCCACGGATTTATCCGCGCCAATTGGGGCTCTGAACTTTAGATTACACAAATAATTAATTGACTATCTCGTAAGATATAGAAATACTCTTTTATATAGGGCAGACGAGCAGATAAAAGCAAGCGACTGTGCAACGTCTCATCCTCAACTAAACTGAACTTCTTTAGATAATTTTATCAAAGAAAAAGTATATTCCAGCTATGTTTCGGATCGCTTTTTTATTTTAATTTACGGTCTCTAAGAGCTCTATGCCCCGGCTGCCCTTTAGGTTTCAGTCGATGACTTATATGGCAACATCACCTGCTGACTTTCTCAGTTTACGCTTTCTGTTTTCAATATAGACTGATTGCTTTTGTGTTAATAGTCACAAATCGTTGCTATTAATTGTTTTGAGCCAAAATATGCGAAGAATTTTACGCATACTTTTCTTCATGAGAGCTTGCATATTCTACAGTTTCCGTGATGGAGAATTCTATAATATAGGTGTGTACCTGTTCTTTATTTGTTACATAACATACATCTACTCGTATATACCAAAATACGTAAATTTATCATAAATTTATCCCTCCATCTTCCACCATCATTAGCAAGATTCCTCAATTACAAGCAGCTCATTTGTAGATTTCGTATTGGAACACTATATTCGCAGTATTTGCGTCAGGCACTGATTTACGTACAAGCGTCCGTACAACTTTTCCATACAACTTTGCATATTGCACCATGTTAAGGTTCCATACAACAATACTGATCTTATATTGCTGTCGAATAGGCTGATTTGAGTTTTCTGGCTGATACGCCTGCATTGCTTATAAGAGGAAGTATAACATCTTTATATCTACCGTTTACTGATATTAAGCATCCACAATAACAGAAGGATCCAACGTTATCAATGCTAATACCGTTGATGGACAAAGGTGTTGCGTTATTTGTGCCCATTCGCATTAGTTTTGTTTTTTTTTTGACGTTTATTTTAAGAGTAATGCATGCCACGTTTTCTGATAGTCTCTTCAGTTAAGCTTGGATGTACTCTAAACTGATAAGGAGCACAACCTTGTCAGGGATACCTTTTTCTGCACATATATTCCACAGTACATCTCGCGTTACGGTGACGAACAGCAGTATTATAATGCGCAATATGTTTCATTTGTTTGGAGCACGCATGCTTAACATTGTTTCTACAGCTCGACGTAGCTTGTTGGCTTGTGAAAACGACTCCGTCCTTTGACTAGAATGGTATTTGTGCTGTTGTCCAAACTGTTATTGTAATTTGTGTAAAAATATTTGCCAATGTTGGTGGACCATATTTTAAAAGACCAATTTTATCCATTCAATTCAGAATATATCATTGTTGAATCCACCAGTCATATTGATTATGCTTCTTAAGTAGCAAAACGATACTGTTGATGAGCAAAAATTGTTGCTATCAAATTGAAATTCAGCACAATTTATATCATGACAGGCGCCATAAAACCAAACCAGTATAAAATAAAATTTGGGGTTTATTTGTACCACACAATCAATTCGCTTATATAATAGCAACTAATGCTTGACACTTAGGTAAGGTAGGTAAGGTAGGTGGTGGTACACATATTCAGTGTATGGTATCATATAGTAGGTCTTAGCCAACTATCACGTTCTTACTTGTTTTCTGGGAGTGTCATAATTTTCAAAACAAGAAATTCTTTGTTCCGAAATATTCCTTCCCTTCGTTACACAAAAAAAGGATTTTTTTGAGGCAATAAAAATCCAAAAAAAAAAAACTTTTAAATTCATTCATTCGTTCATTTATTCACACATTTTTATGGAAAAAACTTTATGCTGCCTTAACACATATTTTCTTTTTATTGTTGTTGCTGCTGCATGTATTTTTATCCATTAAGCATTTATTTCATTTTTTGAATTTTTTTATTTTATTTTTATTTTTTTTCTTCTGTTTTCTTCTTTTAAATTAGTAATTAAAACATGTGTAATTAATGAGCACTTTTTCGAAAGTCATAATTTAAATTACGAAACTTTTTCTCTCTCTAAATAATTTTACTGCACATTTTTCCCCGCATATTATGAGCACTTGTTGTTGTTGTTCTTTGCATATATTTTTTATAAATTTACTATGAAGTTAAAAAAATATTAAAAATATTATATTACATATAGTATATATGTATGTACAGTAGGAATATAGCATATTTATGGTGTAGTCGTTGATTAATCATTTTTATGAGAAAATAGCTTCAGAGATGAATTATGATAATACCCACTCGTTCGCTCTGTTGTGGAAAAGCGAAAAGTTGGTCCATTAAAAATGAAGTAGAAATTTTAAAATTAATGCGGTTTTTAATCCTGCAACAAGTGGCATATTTTTAAATAATCTTAAGCGTAAAAGTAGAATAAAACTTTATCACAATTCAATGTTGGAATAGGCTGAAAACATAAAAGAAGTAAAACGTACTCGTGAAAGAAAAAGTTCTGAGAAAAAAACAACAAATTACGAATTTAAATTTGTTGCAACGTGCCTTCCAATAGCGGCTTCTGAACTTTGGCAGTTGACAGAAGCCATATTGATTGCTTGCTTTTCCATATCACAATGGACGGCCATAGCGCTCAACAGCATGCGCAAACGATAAATTTATTTCATCAAAGCGGATGTTCTATTAGCTATTGAGAGTACATTGTATTTGTTGTGTGATGAATAAATTTGAATTTACTGGTTCAATAAAAAAAGAACCAACAACGCAAGAACTGTTGTAAGATTACCGCTTTCCGTAGAAGTCTGTAGCAGAACCCAAGGCAGTCGATTTTACAGCGTTTACAACAATTCTGTCATACGCAGACAACAACTTGGCGAACCAAGTTTTGAACCATTACTTAAGCCTGCATCTTTTCAAAATTCAATTGCCGAAGGAGCTGAACCTTAAAGACCATAAACAAAGACGTATATGTATTCGCTGTATAGGCGCTGAAGCAGTTGAAAACATCTTCAGTGAAGATACTCATTATTAAATGAAAGGTTGCGCCAGCAAGCAAAATTGTCTAATTTGAGATTACGCCAATCCATATGAGAGTGTTTATTGGGTGGCAGTGTCTCCGTCAACGGCGAAAGCTATAGTTTGATTACATGGTACGACAACAAAAAATACCTGGCAAATGATACTATTTTGCTGATAGGTGCTATCAAGTAGAACAAGGATCTGTTTCTGGAATTTTCAAAACACCTCAAAAATCTCGAGTTAATGGTAAAAAACTGGTATTTTGGACCTTCAAGCACTTATAAGCTAATAACTTAGCTGAATATTACTCAATTTTAAGTTTCTTCGTGGATTTAAAAAGAATAGTAACACACATTTTAAATGTTAAGTAGCCTTGAAGAATTTGGGTGTATTTCTCAAGCAAATGCATTTTTCAACCAATTTTTTCTTATTTTATATGGGAACCATACCATTTATGAATTAATTAAAGAATTATATTAAGCTATGAATAAATTAAGACTTAAGAATTAAATGATAAATGTGTTCACTTGAGAAATACACACAGACGTCAAAGGGCTTTGACTCAATATCAGTTAATGGTTTCGGATATTCATTTGTTTTTTTCGAAAACTTGTATCTGGATTAGAATTTTTGTAATAAGCAATTATTATAGCCACTGGCCGCTGTTCTATTCTATAAAAATTTGCGATTATTCGAGTTGAATCGCCATTTTAGCCTTTTCTAGAATTACGTTTATTAAATCAACAAATAATGACTTCATTTAATTTTAATTTTTATTTTTCACTTTAGTATGCACGCAATCTTTAAATTTCCCTCACTAATAATGTTAAATGCACAAACTTTTCTGCTAAAGCACCGATAATTGAGTACTTTTTGGCTGGTGCAAAAGTGATTGGTAGATTGGTATATTCTGAATAAGAGAACTGAATAAATTAATGCTTATCAGGGTTGTCAAAACTGGTGATTTGTCACCAAACGTAACGATTTTAAAAGATACTTAGCGTCCTAATTTTCAGTATGGCTACATGACTTTTTAGCGATTTTAAAATTAGTTGACGATTTTGTTGACTATTTTTGATTGAAAAAATACGAAAAAGTAAAATTATTATTTTGATATTTTTATATACAAAATTTGCGAACATGGTGTATTTTAATGTGTAGATATAGATCAGAGTCAGGCAAAATATACAAATAAATTTTACAATTGTGGTAGTAATTTGAGAGTCTCCCACTTGTTTTCTCTTTACTTATCTTTGTTTATTTTATTTGTTTTTGTTTTGTCTATGCATGGGAGAACGTACGTGCGAAAACAAAAGAGATGAACAGCTTTTTGCCTAACTCTGATAGCCGAACTTCAGTTGTGTTTTCATCAACAACAAATTTGCAGTTGCCTCCATGGCACCTGAAACTAACAGATTTTTACGTTTAGGTAATGCAATTTTCTGCTCTAAGCTCTAAGCTTGAAAAATGTGAAAAAAATGAATATGTTTGCTTGAGAAATTCACACATACCTTATGTATATCTCAAGGCTATAAAGTATGGCATCATTCAAAAGGTCTACTCCTCTTCCTTCCAAATCCACGGAAAAGCTTAAAATCGGATAGTATTCAGCTAAGTTATTAGCGCATAAGAGTATGAAGGTACGAAAAATCGGTTTGTTACCCGTAATACAAGTTTTTGAAGTTGTTTCGAAAATTTTAAAAACTGTCTCTTATTGCACTCGATAGCGTTTGTTAAAAAAATTATATAACTTCTCAGGTATTTCAACTTCGTTCTTTTTTTCTCTTGTCATATAGTGTAATTTAATTCGCATAGAAGACAATGAGAAATGTATCGAAGATAAAGTGTATAGCGTATTAGATATAAACAATAATGAGACTACATATCTATATCAAAAATGTATTTTATTAAGGTATATTACAAACTATATTATAGTAAACATTGTACACTTTTTGTTTTTAATAATATTTTTGGTTAATAAAATTCAAAAAATATAATAATTTAGGAATTCGGAATTTTATTGGGAGAATGTAAAAAAACATGATGATTTGGAAATTTTGGCGTTTTTTGAAATTGAATTTGGGGAAAAAGCTTAAAAGCCCTCTGGCAACCCTGATTCTTATTAATTATTAAAGAGATGACAAAATATTGAATCCAAAAAAATTCGAAGTCTTGTTTTTGTAAAACAAGTAGAAAAATAGGAGAACATTAAAACAAATTTTACTTATATTGGCTTACTTTTGCACCACAGTGTAAGTATCATTTAAAAGGTCTATTTCTCTTCCTCTAAATTATTAGCTTAGAAGTATTTGAAGGTCCGGAGAGCCAGTTTTTACCCATAACTCCATATTTTGACGGTGTTTTGAAAATGCCAAAAACAGTTACCCGTTTTTCTCGATAGCGCCTATTAAAAAAGTAGAATTATTTCCCAGGTATTTCAACTTTGTTCTTTTTTTCGCCCAGTGTTATTCACTTTGCACTCTAAATATAGGATTTACGACATACTTTATTAAAAATAACTGTACTACGAATGCGGTGCAGATATCGAAAGATAATTTCCATACCAAAAATTACTACTCTACCGTTAGTAGAACATATGGCAAACCACAGAGAAAAGAAATTTTGCACATATAATTATTTGACATACATACATACAATACATACTCGTATCGTATGTATATTCAATTTTTCGTTATTTTTTTCATTATTAGTGCCTATTATGTGCAAGGTTCGATTCGCGGCTGTGGTTGAATTAAACGATCGAACTAATTTTCATTTGGTATTATGACCAGTGTTGTCAAGTGTGCAGATTTACCTGTATTTCGCAGTTTTTTGAAGCACTGAATAGTTTTAGTTTTTTCCTTTAAAAAAAAAACAATTTCTCAGTTAATTGTGCAAATTTTGCAACTTTTTTTTATTTACTTTCAATTTTTTTTTTTACTTTCAATTTTGCTATTTTAATAACAATTTCAAAGGTAATAATTTTACCCCATTTGCTGACTATAACTGTGGTGAGGTTTACTCGTACTTTTTTTAACGCTTTCATGTAGTTATTTCTTTTTTTGACCACTGATCATAAAGAAAACGGAGAATTCTCACAGTGTGTGATACTAACATTTATGTCTAATACAGTTTAGGTATTTTTGAAAAAACAACAGCGCGATGAAATTACATACTACGTAAATAAAACTAATAAAATATCACTCACTCATACATACTTTCGTAATAATGTGATCCCACTGTTCTTTTGCCAAAAAAAATAAATAAATAAATAAACGACTAAACTGATTAAAAAGTTTTAGCCTTAGCTAAATGAATTGTATTGCGGAATTAAGAATTTTTTAGTTTATTCAATAAATTGAACCGACTTTGAGTTCGATATCTCGAAAACAAGAGCTAATCTGAAAAACGGTTAGCACCACTGGATTCAGCAGTTTTGAATTCGAGGCCCTACTTGTCATTATACTATAACATTTACTCGTATATATATCACATTTAATTTGTAGCGAATCAAATATACACTATGCAAAGAATTATCGGGAATGTTGAGTAATCCGAAATCGAGTGAAATTAAAATCGAATGAACTTCAAATTGCTATATATGTATATTAAGTATGCGCAGTTTTTCACTTGAAAATCAGATTTTTTCTTATAAATTTTTAGTTTCTCTAAAAAAAAATATAGTGCACACATTCCGATTTTCATGATTTATAGCCTATTTTATTCTCAACATTTTTAGCTTTAATTTAAGTGCTTAAAATGTAAAATTTTTTCATGATTTTTTGAAATAAAAAAATTGCTCTAATTTTGCGCGAGAGAAATATTTTTATTTTTTTTTTTGCGACTACATAAGTTACGCACAACTCTGAAACTGTTGAGAATACAGAAAAATTGTATTTTGTTGATTTATAGGAAATTTTGTACCTAAGCATTTGGTGGTAGTTGTCTTGAATCGATCAAGTCGTTTTCAAGATATGATGAAATATATTTACATATACTTTGGGCGAAAAATTTGCCACGCCCATAAAAAAACTTGAGCCCGTTGAAAAAAAAAACTGAAAACGGATTTGAATACAGCGCATCAAAATCATTATATTCCATATTGTTTTATTTAAAGGCGAGAAAATTTTCTGTTTTTTGTAAACAAATTATAGTTTGTTTATATTCATTCTCCATTCATTCATTCAATCATGAAATATTTATAAAGACCGATGCTGGAAATATCGCAACACTATATTTGACCGAATTTTTTACTTTGTTTTTTTTTTTGTTTTTTTCGAACCTGATATCATTAAAAACACCCCTAAACACCATCATACTTTACGGGTATGGATATTTTGTGCAACAATAACAAAAATTATTGTTTAAGATTATTTCCACAAATATTTCTCTTGTCTAATTTTCAACTTTTAACGAGAAAATAATTTCTAACTTTTTATGTTCTAAACCGACAACAAAAAAGAAAAATTCTAAAATACAAAATCTTAAAACTTTCAAGCAGTGGTATAGAATGAATTTTATTTCAACTAAAAATTGTTGAATTTCTTCTTAACACACACCACAAACACTTAACGAAAGAAATCTTTTTTTTTTTATCTTGGTGTTTGTATGGAACTGCCTTGCAAATGACCAACCAACCATCCTCTCATCTCAACAGCGGCAGTAGTGTAATGTCAAGGGTTAATGATCCTCTACTTTTCACCCAAAAAGTAGTGGTTTTATGATTAAAAACAACAACGAAAAAAAAAGTACTTGTAAACGGATGAATAGATGGATGTGGGCTTAAAAAATTTACCTACAAAAGTGTGAAAAGTTTTTCAGGCAAAGGAAGTAGAAGTTGGAAGACACATTTAAGTTCAAGTTTGAAACCCACAACATTTTAGCAGTCAGTCAACAATATCGTTGTTGTTGCAACAACAAACTTTCTATATGCAGCAGTTGTAAATTGAAAAGGGTGGTGAAATGTTCGTAAATGTTGAAAAAGTTTTGCAGTTTAACGTCAATTAGAAACACAAACTATTTTAAGTACTTTTTTTTCAATACACAGTACAACTCCTTTACATGATGTTCTTTTCTTTCTTTTGCAGCACTGCAGTAATGGCAATGGCAGCACCAACAGTATTTGTTTATTGGGAGGGTATACTTTAAATGTGTGACACAAATTGCAACATTGTCACACACGCATACATACACACACACACGCACACATGCACGCGTTCAGATATTATCAAAAATCTTTTTAGAAAAACTTTTTATGTTTTTAGTTATTCTTTCTCTTTGCAAACAGAGCAAAAACAAAATAAATATTTTTAATAGATTTTTATACAATTTTCTACGCCCCAAATTCCATAAAATTGTTCGTAATACTTACTTACTTCTAAGGATATACTAAATTTGGCTATTTTTTGTAGCTATCGAACGTCTGTTGCACATAAAATCAAATCGATATGGTTGCTAAAATGAAATTTATGTTGAACAAATTTAATTTGATTTGAAAAAAGAAAAAAAGAACAACATGAACAACAATTATACGACATTTTCTATTTTTTTTTTTTTTTTTTTTTTTTTTTTTTTTGGACAGTTTAGGGCGTGCAGAATTGCATATAAAAATTGTTAAGCAGCTTGGAAAAAAATATATTAATATTTCCTCAGGTTAAATGTTGTTGACTGATTTAAAACAATTATTTAGTGAAATGGAAATTATGTCAATGTGATTTAAAAATATGTTTTTGTTTGTTTCAAAACCGTAGCATACAAAAAAACTATATGGATAGAATCATACCAAGATAAAGGTTTCTTATGCCACAGGAAAACAGCTTTGGCATCAGCTTTAATTTAACAAAAAGCGCACATCTTGAAAACTATACAAACTTTGTTGCAAAATTTGCTCGGTATTCTGTTTGAACAGAGTTATAATTCACATTTTTAATATCTACCAATAGACAATCGATTGGTAAGCATTATGAAAAAATACATATTGCTCATGGTGGCCAAGAAGCACCATTATCTACATCTCGTTATTTCAATGAACTGATTGTCACATGTTTCGTTTTATCACCTTTTCAGCATTCTACAGTCATTGTGCATTCTGAGGTACACTTAAAGCATGATTTCAATTATATTCCGTATAAAGTGATATTTGAATATTTTTGACCTGAACATAAAAATTGCTTAAGCTTGTCTCACTTTGAATTTTTTTTCTTAATCCCTACACCACATTTTATATATCTGAGTAGAAAAGAATTCTTAAAATGAAATAAACAAACTTTTGAAACAATAAACATATTGTCTTATAAACTTTGTTCCATTCAGTACGTCTCCATCAATGCAAGTCAAAGAATTTTTAAAATCCTTGCAGCATACGAACACATGGTAGTAATCAGGAAACAGCAAAAATAAAAATAACTTATTGCTGACAGCAAAAGCATTTATACAATGTTTGTTTAGCTGACTAAGCAAGTTCTTTACTGTTTCACTTATTTGCTCTTGCTTTTTACTTTTGCTCTTTATCTTATTAAGTTTTCAGCAAGCATTCAGCACCAAAGTTATTTAAATTGAAGCTAAAAATTCAAGCAAAGCCAAACTTTTAGTGCTGTTGCTATTTTAAAGTAAGCAATTTAAACACTGATAACAATATTTTTATTGTAGATTACAAAAGTCCCTCCAAATTCCTAACTTACTACAGTGTTTACATTAGGGTTCCATTTTTCTAAAAGATATGTTTTTCATATGACTTTGCTTGCGCCATATTTTAAGAAGATTGGATACCATTTAGATGCTGCATAGTATTATTTTCTTTTATAAGGAAAAATATTACAGAAATAGCAATTCTAAAGTAATACTCCTAAGCAGAGGAGTGATAGCTGCAGCAGCTACTTGTCGACTTTTTTTTAAATGCTACAGCACTTAATATACGGTTGTTCCAAGGGGCTTGAGCCAGAATTAAAACGACAAATTTTCCAAATTTTTTAATTTAATTTGAAATTTAATTTTATAAAAATATTTATTTAGAAAATAAGCAGCCATATTCCCAATAAGAATTCCCTGGGAATTTTTTCCATATTTCCTGTTCTCCTATTCTAAAAGAAGTTTTCTCGGGAAATGTTTCTCTTTTCAACTTCGAAAATAAAAAATTTTGCCCAGGGAAAAATTAGTAGTTGATGAAAGTCAACTAAATGGAGAATCTGATGACAAATTTTGCGAATTCCCTTGACTATTACAAGGGAGTTGTCCTAAAAATGAAAGTAATGTAAATGTAAATGTAAATGTAAATGTGCCTGATATCTTTGTAAAAACCACATGTTTGTTAAAGTCTTCACCTAAAATGCAAAAAGAACTCAAATACCAAAAACTCAAAATTAAGTTTTTGATTGATAATGGTACAGCGAATTAAAACAAACGTCTTTAAAAATGCTTAGCCTTCTATTTGGAAAAAAACGACTTTGTTAGAGAAGCTCAAGAGTACATTACACCAAATGATCTTTTTGCTTAAATCAACATACATATGTATTAGGCCATATCAAAGTAGTAGTAAAAGAAAAGTAGTTTTAAATAAATATTATTTTCCATTTTCCTATGGAGTTAATTTTATAACTTAATGTGCACCTTAATAATAAGAAACCAAGTCGAAAGTTTGGGGGTTCTGTATTTTATAATTAACAACTATTTGTATTGTGAGAATGGACTATAAGCCCAAAACTCCACTTCTATTCCTTAATTGGTCACCATCTTTTGGTGGATGATGAATGTTAACAAACAAAAAACTTTGCTTTAAAAAAGAAAAAATATCATTTTAGTAGAAGTCACTAGTTTTGTCCGTTTTCTCCAGATTTTAACCTCCTCACCCAGGACTAATTTTGAAAGAACACCTTATTGTTCTTTCATTAGCTGATTCTGTGTTCAACAAAATCAGTTTAGTTCGTTCGCATGACGGACTTATAACACGTTGAATACACAAAAAAATTAGTTCAGTTATCGTCACATTATTTAGAGGTGTAAATTTAATACATTTTCAATATTAAATGTACAATAAAAACAATTTAGTTGAAAATTTCAAATTCCCTTTCCCGAAATTCCTTCTCCCTGCCTGTTTGGAATAGGAGCAAAATGTATTCCCAGGGAACTTATTTCCAAGGGAATTTTCAGAATTGGGCTGTATATTTTTTATTAAAAAAAAAACAACTAACAAGTGATATTAGAGAAGTTGCAGATTTAGAATGAAAAATCGTTGATTTTAGAAGATTTCGGCAATACTGGTCAGATGATTACGGCAACACTGCTCGTATGGTTTATATTAAACCATCTAATTTCTAAGAAATTATCACACTATTGTATCGCTAACAACCTAAATTACTGTTTTACTTAAAATGTTTAAGAAGCTTCACAAATGAACTATTGATCTTAAAAAGCTCATGCCTAGATTTTCCAAAGCTTTCGAAATAGGACTTTGTTTCATTGAAACATTCATTCTCTTACCGTAAAGGCATTCAGTAAACTCAAATATGTATGCTGAATGAATTTTTGACATAGTGAATACACGAGTGTATATCTTTATTATTCGTGTAAAAGTCACCGCGAGCAAGTGCAGTTGGTATGCCTACATCCTTAGCCACCAAATCTTTACCACTGAAATTGATGGTACTCGTACATAATTCATTGTTTATTTAAGATTTTAGTTCTTGCTTTTAGTAAAAATAATCTTTGATCGATGAACGTACTTAGTTCCATACTAATATTAAGCACGTAATATTTTAGGTTTTTTAATAAATATGAAAACTCTTTGGGAGTTACAATATGTAAAATTAAAAATACAACGCCGTCAAGAAGAATACGGGAACTTTCGGAACTTAGTGTGAATATAAATGAAGCATTTACACTTTGTAGGGAACTGGTGCAATACGAACTATAAATCGGTTCTCTCTCGTTCAACAAAACGTAAGATGTTATATTGTACGAAGGTGGTTTCAAAATTAGCTGACTTAACAAAGAAAACTCAACAGTTACACTTTCACTTTTTCCAACGATACCCTGTTTATAGTAAAAACTGTTTAGCTCCTTAAAATAGGCAGACTCTATTTCCTTATCGTAGCTTGAAAATAGAAAGTAGTCTAATGGAGTTAAGTTTTAAAGAATTATAGCATATTCACAATACACTTTGAATAACGTTATTCGCTGTTAAATATAATTACACAAATCACCTTTGTTCATACGGCATTTTTTTTGCGTGACTAGAAAAAAACATTTCAATTAAGAGCTAAAAAGTATGCTAAAATCAGATGACGGGAAGCTGACGATGATAAAAATTAGAGCACACTGTGATTTTTAGTAAAGACAAGGTAATTAAAATAGTGTGATTCGCTCTCAAAATTTTTTTAGATTTTTTAATGTGGCAAATAGTTATGAAGGAAAAACGTGATACGTGAAACGTGAAGTAATTCGATTGTGATTTTGGTCAACACAATCACGGATGAGTGAATAGTAGACGGTAAAAGATTTGGATGAAACAGCACTTTTTTCGTCGAATGCGGCCTCTTTTCTTGGTTCCATCACTTAAACGCTGCAATCAGTTAACAAAATACACGCTGTTGCTTGTTTTTTTTTTTCTTTTTTAAGATGATCAATACACATCCCAACATCCCACTCTCATCCCAAAAAACCGACCCATAACCTTGTCTGCAATTGAAATTGACTTCATCTTCGTTGGTTACGATTCTTCCTATCCAGTCCACTAATTTGACTGTTTCTTTGTCTCATGTGTAAAGTGGTGGACTTATGCCTCATCCGGGCTTATTAATCAAAAAATCAGCTTTATTGCGGTGAAACATCGCCAAATGCTCTGTTAAAACATATTCACTTCGATGTTTTAGATTTATTAGAAGCAAAAGCGGCACCCATTTCTCGCATGTCTTTTTCATCTCCAAATTTGTTGTCAATATCCGATGTTAGGCACTTTACTTACTCCTTTTGGGAATATATGGCTTTTTTTGACGTCTTGTTTCTATTTTAACTATCAGTTGAGTTTTCAAGCTGAGTAGAAGTTTAGTCACTGCAGTTCGCCACCTAATGATTGCGTTGTGGCAAAGATTCTGTGGTGATTGGTGGTGGTGATCCGTACCTAGCATTGCCACTTTTTTAGTAGGTCGCGTTTTCTTGTTATCATTCGAGTGATGTTTTTTTGCCGTCGGGCTTACTTTGGGTGGATCTGTCTGAATTTTTTTTTCGCCATGTCCTCTGCTGCGGACTCGAATCTCTGCCGCTTGTATTGTATGTGGACACCTAACAACTACACCACGCCACGCCCCAAAGTAAATTCGTTCAAACTACTGCCGCCCTCTATAGCCTCCTCGGTACCGGTGTGCAGCATGCTGGGAATTTATTTAACTCATGTTTTGAAAGCTTTAAAAAGTTTTACCAATATATAACCATTTTTGCATTCTTCAGAAAGAGTTTTTTCTAATGGATCAATCATTTTTTAGCTATCTGACAACATCAAAAACGCTGAATCTTTGTATATAGAGGTGGGCAATTCAATCCAAAGAAAGTCCCATAAGTAATAAATTTGTATTCGCTTCAGCTGGTTCCACGTATGCACGGCACCTACCATATCTCCGTAATTCAGTACTTGACAAGGTTATTTCTTTCGGAACTGAGGAATTTACGTCAGTTTAGCTAATTTTACTAATTATCTCCTTTTCTCAATGTATTTTATTAATAAATAAAAATTTTTTGTTTCATTTCGAATAAAGAGATTAAAGTTGGATATTTACATTAAATATTATTGCTTTTCAGGTATAGTCACGTTTCAATAATCATTGACACCATATTATTCAACTCTTTTTGTTCGAATTTTATCGTAACATCAACTCTTTTCCCAAAATGTTATTAATTTTACCTCCCCGCAAACAATCTACTCAATTAGAGTATTTTAGAGAATTCATTGAATGCAATTAAATAAGTTGTATGCATAATATATTTAACTTTCATTGTTAGCTATGTATATATGTATGTTATGTATATGTACATAAGTATTCGTGAATTAATTGCAGTTTGTTGTAAAAAAAATGTTTAATTATGGTACTTTAACAATGTAAATAAATAATTACTAACTGAGTATGCAGATAAACTAATTCGTTTAAAACTCAATTTATTTGCTCGTTTGCCATTAATTAGTTAAACTGGTAATAGTACTAATAATTGCTACTTTTGCTGTTGTTGTTGATAAAGGAAATTAGAATTTAATTGTTGCAAAATTAAAAAACAACAAGAATTCTTTAGTTTATTAGATGTTTAATGAAAACAATTTGATTTTAATTTGAGAAGGGGAAAATAAAAGAAGAAAAATATTTAATTGACAATTTACTGGTAATAATGAATGATTTCGTAGTAAAAAAAAACTACTTTATCAATAGAAATGACATTTGTTGGGAAATAAAAGAAAGAAGAGTACTCGTATGCACCTATATGGCAAATACATGTACAATGTATTTTAGGGTGTCCAAAATTGAGGTTACATTTTTATTTTGCTGCCATTTATTTTTCTACTTGTTTTTTTTTTATTCTAAATTTTTATTTTCAGATTATAAATAAATTCCGGTTAGATAATATGGAACTTAACACGAAGGAAAAATCTGTTTTTATTTTTTTTTAATTTTTTGAAAATAACAAAAGTTTTCAAGATGTGCGATTTGACACCTTTAAATTTTTTTTGTGGGGTTTTCTGAAATCGAAAGTGTACAGCAATAATCCCGTATCAGTTCAAGCTTAAAACCAACATTGTCAAGCAGATAGGTTGATATCAACCATTGAAAAACGTTATTGATAATTTTGGTAAAAGATTAGAAGATTGCCGAGCTAGCAGGGGGGTTGACTTGACCGACATAACATAATTTATCATTTTTAACCAGAACCTACTTGTAAGAAGCTAAAAAAAAATATGTTTAATATCTGAAAAAAGTCTTTTTTTATTAAAATTAAAATGATACCTCAATTTTGGACACCCCTTATATGTGTAGATGTGAATACATATACATATTCGTATACATACATACATACATACATATGTCTATGATAGAAAATCTGCGTAGATAGATGTATAAAAAAAGTTTTTTTTGTCATGGAAAAGATACTTATGTTCCTCGGGATAATTACGCACGATTCGCCATCGCTGGCAGCTACGTTCTAAACCCCACCGTCTAATTCCTTCAACCACTCTCCCTTCGCGGAACTACTGCTAGGTATTACTTCGAAGAAAGGTTGGTTAGATTTGTAGATTTTCGGACACCTGAATATCACATTCTTTGTATCTTCATCCTCATCCACACAGTATGGGCATGTAGGAGAGCCATCGAGTCCAAATTTGTCCAAATTATTTCTGCAACAGCCATGACCAGACAAAAATTTTGATGACAATGTTTTTGTACCTGCCATCCAAGGGTTTATGTTTAGCAGTGACTACATGCAAAATGAAAAGTATCTTCAGAGGATAAGTGGACATTTTGGGAAAATGTGAAGGTGCTCCTATATGCCACCGTATACATATGGTTGTCCAAGGGGCCCACAAGAG
Source organism: Wohlfahrtia magnifica (assembly GCA_023159175.1). NCBI lineage: Eukaryota > Metazoa > Arthropoda > Insecta > Diptera > Sarcophagidae > Wohlfahrtia > Wohlfahrtia magnifica. The sequence goes on from JAKWBJ010000061.1 coordinate 4,670,086, forward strand.
AGTCCATATAGTGGTATGTCTGAAAACATCACCGGATTTGAAAAATCTAAATTTTAAAAATTGCCTTTTTGAAAAATCTGAAAATTCTTGGGGGATAAGTGGCTATTTCTCAAAAATATGGAACTGCACCATGTATTTTAACTATGGTATGTTAGGTAAGACACCCGCCTACTAACCAAGTAGTTCTCGGTTCAATCCCAGGCCACACCATCTAACAATTTTCAACAACGGCATCACCTCACAACATTGCCAGCCACTGCTTATAAGTATTTGCTCTGTGAAAAACTTTATTAACTCGGAGCAGGCGTTTGTATGTCCTTTTCCATAAGTCTAGTTGTTCATCATTCTCCAAATTTAAAAAATTAATAATTACTTACAGAAAATGAGAAAAAGTTATTTTTGCTGAAGTGTGTATGTCTTTTTTGATCTATCATGGTTTTTACGTTCTTTGTGAGACGTTCAAGGTTGTCATGTACAAACATACATATAAAAAAACAAAGGCGTTATGTATTAAATTTAGATAAATGCTAAAACGATGAGCATATTTGCAATAAAAAATATAAAAACGTATAAAAATTACACATATTTAAATTAACCGGTTATTCGTGTTAAAATAACCGGTTTATCCGGAATTCGAAAAATGGCCTTTTAAAAAAAACCGTATTCGACAAAGCCAAACAAACCGGTTTAAGCCGGTCGATCGGCTTAATCGTTCAATGTCCCTAGTGAAAACCCACCGTTCCTCCCTTTTTATAACCGCAGCCCGTCATGAGTCTTCAAGACGGCGGAAATAAATCCTACTCATTTCATCCGCCAGTATATCTATCGGGACTGTTTTCACCAATACCAGTGCTTCGTCATCAGATAATGTTTTAAAGCCGCTTATCAATCTAATCGCGCTTATCGATAAACTGGGTACAGTTTCATCCTTTCGTTTCATTTCAGTTTCATCATATTGCGCAGACGTACAACATTACCGATATTACGACCCACGATATTATCCTTCTCTTTAGTGGTCTTGGCCCTGCAATATTTGGCATCATTCTTGCACGAGTCGCAGACGCCTTCTCACTGATGAAACTTATATGTTCCTTGAAATTCAATCTGTTGTCAATCATTACACTCAAATATTTTATGGCCCTCATCAATTCTATTCTAGTGTCTCCAATGACCACCCTCATTTCCTCAACCGTCTTCGGCTGCTTATCAGGATGGCCTCCGTCTTATGTACAGCGTGTATCAAGTCACGCTTCAACTGCTCTAACAGCCGTGTTCATCGTCGCCTCTATATTCGTCACCGTCTTAGCCTTCGTCGAGAGCTCGATCCTGCTCTGACAGAGCTAGATCCTGTTCTCCCAAAGATGCTTCTCTTGCCATCGTTCAATAATGTCATTGTCAGTGATGCAAGTTTCCAAAAAACAGCGAACGCCTGCGTTGGTGCCACTAATGCCCCACTCAACCGCCCAGACATTACACTCCCCAACTACCGGGGAAAATAGGCACAGATGAGTCCAGCCTGTCGTCTTTGCAGACTATGCAGAGTGGCTCCTGTTGCCAGTAAGTAATAGTCTCGCATATTCTACATATAACCCAGCCAACTACTACTTCGCACATTGGGGCTCACAGTGGCGGTCTGCGTTCCACCGTACGCTCTTCTAAGGCTAATAATATCAGGTTTATAGGCATCCCTAAGACTCGTAGGCTCCGTAACGCCCCATTTATATTATTCTTTTCCGTGATCTCATTCATTTCCTTAATTTCAACATTTTTTTTTCTTTAGAATGCGAACAGATATTTTCTTACCCAAGGTCGTTTTCGCTCCTATAAAGTCCTTCGTGTGTTCACTATTAGTGCAAAGTCGAAGAAATAGACCATCTTTAACCGTTCACCGAATTTTTCAGACGTTTTCACCCAATTCGCAAAGCTTAGAGTCCATTCTCACCTTCCGCAGTACATCGGCATAGGACGTGTTGTCCTCCGTCACTATCATTATCGCATCGGGCTTAGTCTTCCTACTTTGCAGTCGCTTTTCCTTCCTCTGCATTGCTTTGTCTATTTCCTTCTCTCTTTTTATTCCTTTTTTTACTTTGTCTCCTTCATTTCCTTTTGTGATATTCTGCCATTCTGATTCTCCATTAGCGTCCACAGTTTCTTTCTGCAGGCTCAAAGCCGCTCCATTAGTAGCAGCTGCCAAAGCTTTCGTCGCGAGATTCGGTGTCCGACTTTTCGCTTCGGGAATCCCTACAGTTTTGCTCATTTCAACTCTTTGCCTCCTGGTTCCTTATCCAAGGCGATGTTTGTATAGCGGAGTTGTTGCGATTCGTCCCCTTGATTGTTTTGTCCAGTAGTTCATGTGCGTATAGTTCATATAAAACGCTTATCGATTCTATCGCATATACATACATACGTATATAAAAAAGTAGGTGATTTGAGCTCACATGCGATTTGTGATTTCGACATAAGCCATATCGGTTCCAATACCTACCTTGCTTATAAGTTTGGTTATAATTGTTCGACGCATTTGAACGTAATACAGAAACATAAGCCAAAACTTATCTACATATACTATATATGTAGATTTAATAACTCGAGAACCACTCAACCGACTTGCATATCAATACATGCCTTGGAGTGGTATACTTTCACTAACTTTTTTAAACAGGCGACGCCACGCCCACTCAGAACGGTAACAATAGAAATCAAAAATCTGTCCATAAGTGGGCGGAACCGCATGAGTGAGCATAGTACTTCCCATTCATAGTAAATAGTGATTATTGTATGTGTATCTCGAGAACGGTTAAACAAGATTCTAAATTAGGCCTAACCTTGGAATTCCCGGGAAAATCTCGGGATCTGTGGTTAGCAAACATTGCAGCAAGTATGATTGTTATGTTTACTTAGTTTTAAAGTAAATAATTTTTTTTTTTTAATAAAAAAAATCGTTACAAAAAACAAATAAATTTTGTTCTTATTTTCATAGACCTGGATCCCGGGTATTTTCCCACCTTCATTGGAAACGCAAGATCTTGGGAAAAAACTAGAATAAAAATCATGGAAGTGGACAGAATTGGATAATGATTTTTGTAAAACTTGAAAAGGGAATGATAAGAGTATCTAAATTTGACTTAAATAACTTTTTGGACAATATACATCTGATGAGATGGTTGAATAAGTGAGTGTGGCACTTCACTAATATGAAATTTGTCATGTATGGAGAACGGCAACAATTCAAGCTTCGTTATTTGTCCATGTCAGCCAAAGAGCGAGAACGATTGGATAATTGATTATTATTTTTTTATAAAAGGATAGCGAGGCACACTAGGTAAAAGCTATCTATATATGTACACCATTGGACAAAATAAAGTGTAAATTACCTTTGTTATATATCATCAGAGAAAAAGGAATGAAACTCAGTTGTATTGTTAAAAAATTAATTGAATTTATTAATTTCCCTTACATATCAATAAAAAACTTAAAGACTTACATATTTTAATAAAACTTTTGTTTGCACGAAATAAAGTGCAATGCAAAATCTTGGATGACAGCCGCAGAAGTATGAAGGGATATAATCATAATCAAAACTTAGTAGCTCTCTCCTTATTAAATATTACCTCAAAAAATATTAAGGTCCCGCAGTCTTTGCCAAAAAAGCCATATCCTCAGATATCTTCACAGAACATCAAACTGAAACCGTTGACTTAAAAAAAAAACACACATACACACAATTTTATTTTTACATGGATATGGTATACATACAATATTGGAGAGAATAAAATGCAAAGACTGAACGTTTTTATCGTTAGCAGCCGAAACGAGATGAAATGTGGGAAAATAGTAAAAAATTAAAATTAAGCTCGCCGAGGTTTAGTAGTTAAAAATATACTATATTTTCAATTAATTTATTTATATATGAATTTTGTAAAATATGAGGAAAATTCGATAAATCTGACTGACTTTTTTCATTTAGAAAGCTGCACTGCTATGGAAACATTTGGTGTTTTCAATGCAGCATTGCACAGTGGTCCCAATAATACATTTTGCACGAAAAAAATCAAACTTTTTTAAAAGTTGCTAAAATCAAATAACTTGGTATGGCATAATCTAATGTCAAAAATAGGTGGATCTTTAAGAAAATTATCATGTATTAAGTATCTTAGCATGAACCTAGATTACAATTAGAACAATTTCAACTATTTCAGTTTGTTTTACATAAATTTCTTAAGTAATAAATCACTTATTTCCCTTTTGAAACTTAAGTTTGATCGGCAAAAGATGCGCATGGGTTTTGTCGTACAACTTTGTTATCAATTTTTAACGCCAAAGGAACTAAACACACTGACATATTTGTATAGCATGATCACTAAAGGATTGCTTGTATGTGAAGCTACCGATATACAGTGGTTGAACCTGTATGGATTCGGCGGTCACAAAATACTTCCAGCTAAAATATCAACATCAAACATTGTTAAATACATTATACCGGTAGTTTTCAGGTTGATAGCCCAACCCTTTAGGGATTAGCAACCTTCCAGTATGATGGAAAATGTCGGCCTAATATGATGCATTGAAAAAGTTAGCTAATGGTTCATTGAGGAAAAAAATAACTTTAGGACGAATACTCTGATCGTAAAGAGTCTTATTTCGCTAAAATACTGTAGCCAACAAAAATCTCACCAGGTTGAGCTTCAAATCAGTATGATAGCATTTGTTGTTGCACCAATTCCTGAACGCTTCCTCTCTATATTTGACTGCCAGTCTGCTCGTCTGATTGAACCATATTTCTCCATTTAATTGAAATCTTTTTGCATGGAGTGAACATATCCATCCCCAGCTATAATATATTTACGACTATCTTTGCATGGCATCGACGTTTAGTTGAGCCGAGGCACATTTAAGAGGGTGATGTTGCCGGTTCGCCTGACGGTTTTGTTCCAGTGTTTCTTAGTGGTCAATAGTTTTATTAACTTTACACTTAATCCTATTTTTACATGATTTTTTGCACGGTATCGTTGGGAATATATATATAATTTACAAACAGGATCAAGCGTATTTTTTTACAATTATCAAACGGGTTCCTCTTATTTCACACCGAATACTGTTTTACGCCATATTTTTAACGATATCGTTTGGAAAGCATTATATGTATGGGTTGTGGACAAAGGTCAGCAGGTCTCGGTTTTAGGTCAACAATTTTATTATTATTATTCTTTGCATTATTATTTTTACCGGTATTATGGTTGCAATATGGAATTATTTAATTTTTATTATTATTTTTCTATCATTATTATTTTTGTTGCATTGAATTTTATATAAAAATAGTATTAACTGTACCTTTTACGCTGGCACGGTGCTAACACGTGATCGTGTGGTGTTACAACCAATTGCTCGTTGGATGGATGTGTGCTCTCACTCTCGCAGCGACGAGTATATTTGGTATGAAGTTGCGAGCTCGTATGATTTCATACTATTGCCAAGGGTATAAAAGAGCGAACACTCACAACTTCAAAGGGTAAAGTTTAGTTATGTTTGCAGGGAACCAATCAAAACTAGAACATTAATTTAGAGTAAGTAATATTACTGGTTTCACTAATATTATGTCTGACATCAACTCGTGGGCAAGGGCGACACTCTGTCCCAGTGCGTTGAACCACTGTGACTGAGACGACCCCAGGGGCAAAGTATCTCGATCACCACCAAGATATCATGGTAACCCCGAGCCGATACCTGGTGGCCAAGTAACCCAATCATCAGCGAGATACTCAACCCTCACTGACTCCACTTACGACCGACGACTGACATAGTTTCCTGGTCTCTCCCTTAGGAAACAAGCGTTTGTTTACTGATAAGCATTAGAATCCTTAAAAAGAAATAATTAATAAATTGTTTATGATTTTAAATAATAGTTTTCTTTATTTAATTTTCTGTCTGACACTGGACCCCGGCAGCCGAGCGGAAAACGTGTAGTTACACTGTTAAAACTGGCTAAGGTGTATTTTATTGAAAATATAATTTCTGTTATTTCGTGACATTCAAAATTTACAAAAGAAAGCAACAAATACTCAAATAACTTTTCTTGTAATTAATATGAATGATTTTAGGTGCTACTTGCTGCATCTTGTTGAAACCACAGAAACTAAAAGGAATTATCTTTCGGAGTAGTTGAGTAAATACAAATTACCCTACCATTTTTAAATAACGAACAGACTTCTCCAAAACGATATGGCCCGACAATACTGCTTGATGAAACCGCACACCACACTTTGTTTTGAGCTGGCGATTTTCTCTCTCGAAGAATTTGTGGACTTGAGTCAAGAGTTAAGAAACCTCAGTGATAGCAGCGAAATATCCAAATTCGAGTTTCACCATCTAAATTCTGCATTTCTGCTAACTTTAGATAACGATCTAAAATTCAAAAAATAATATTTTACGAATAACTGAATTAGAAAAAAGTTATTACACTTAATTTTGGTAGCATGTTTCATCACCCATATATGTTGTTTTTGTTAAGAATTAGTTGTTGTACACAATATACAAACACTAAATGAACATTAAATGCGCCTTGGTCTTTGCAAACCAAACATATTTTTCTACTTGTTTTTTATTAAAATTTTAGCAAGTTGCGTCCACAGACAGTCTTTGTTAGTTCTCAGGGAAAAATTAATTTTATTTTGTGTGCTGATTAAACAATAAGGAATTCATAATTGATTTAGCGACTCTGCACCATCAGATTTTAAGTAGTTGCTGGAAAATTAGTGTCTAAAATTTTTAAGTAAAATTTTCGTAACAACTATTCTAACCAATTCAAGGTGACCACTTTCGTTCTTATCGGACCATATCACCTCTGTCTACTCCTCTTTATTTGGTGAAAAAATTACTCAAATTCATCGATTAGCCCTCGTATAACTACCAAATATAACAAAAATATAAAATTTGATAAAACTTGAAAAAAACTGAGTTTTAACAATAAATTATAATATAATACGAGTAAAATTGTGTTAAATATAATAAATATAGAATAAATATTTCATTATATAATTTAATCTCTTTAATAAATTAACTTTCATTTTCGTTTTTCAGACTTTTACTCCAACATCTCTGCCAATACTTAAATGCAAAAGATGCGTTTTTAATTACAATCAAGTATTTTAATTTGATTAGAAATCACCCAGGTATGTAAAAATTATTTATTTCTGTTTCCGAAATGAGTATAATAAGTGCAAATTGAGCAAAAATTGAATTATCCAAAGATTAACTTACATTGTTGAAGACTTTTAATCTGTTGTTTTAGTATTGAATCTAGAAAACAAAAATGCTTTAATTCACAGAAATAATTGTTGACAATTACGAGAATAACTTCATTTACTACACAAAAATATTGAATTTATATAACAACAACAAATACAATAAAAAAATAATTAATTTAATCTTAATACTACAATTGGTATCTCAGTTCTTGTTGGTCCGGATTTTTTTGATGATGAACTATTTGAATTACGAAAATGAAAAGCAAATATGAAAAGATAACTGATTTATAGTCGACTCTGTTATGAACTACGTTAGTATGTATTAAGGATATCGATTATTCGTCTTTTGTCAAAAAGCAGTTTTCGAATAATTCGAAAAGTACCGATTTTTTAAAAACCGGTTTTCGTTTAATAATTATTCAATTAACCGGTTAACCAGTTTTTCTTAATTCTTGAAACGCAGAGCTGAACTACGTCGTTTTAAAAATAAACAGAATCAGACGGACAGCTTAAAATTAAAGTGGCAATCAATACTAACAATAATTTTAACAAATCTCATAACAACTATGCCGAAACGGTGTGCAGACGCCATAAAAAGCAAAGTTTATTATACAAAAAACTGAAAGTTGCTCAAGTGTCGAACAGCTACTCAAGCAGTTTCGTTTTCGTTGTTGCACTACTTGGTAGATAATGGAATTAAAAGTTTGTTATCTGTATATATTTAAATTGATTGTGACTGAACCATATTGGATGCTTCCTTCTGCGATTTTATTAATAATTGCCACCCGAAGGCTTAAGAAGAAAGAAAAGTCGAGAATTTTCAACATACGGCGCTTTCTTCATTCCCTTATCTCTGCTCCTGTTCAAGGTATTTGAATAAGAATTGTCACGTCAATTCAGTGCACATATTATAAGTTGTGCAGCAAATATAAACGGGATTGGATAAGTGGGAATGCTACTTCTAATACGAAATAAATATTGATTTTTGTATATCTTGAAAGCGATAAAAGTGGAAGTTTCTGAATTCGGTAAAAATAGCTTCATAGTTAATACAAATCATCAGCCAATAAGTGGGTGCATAATAATCGGATACGTGATGTTCGTACGTACCTCCCATACAAATAAATATATATATTTTTTATATTTCGAGAGGAAGTTTCCGGATTTCGTATAAACGACTTGGCAGTCAATACGAATCATCAGTTTAAACGTTGGCGAAATTGGATAAATTGGCGTGGCACCTTTCATATATAATAAGAAGTCGTTGTTTTTATTGTCTTTAAATCAATATATAATTACTCTGAGAAAGTATATAATTAATTGTTGTTCTAAATGGCTGTCCACTATATAAAGATTCCTGGGCAAAGCCGATTGGTAAGGCTAGTTATACATAATTATAATTTAGGTGCCTAAGATAACAAGAATTAAATGTTTTACTTTGAATAAATCTATTATTAATAAACGAGTCCTAAATTGCTTCAACTAGAAAAGTTGATTAGGTTTCGAACAGCATTGTATGCAAATTCAGGCATCACGTTTTTAATAGTATGTGTGTCACTGTGGTATGTTAGGTAAGACACCCACCTTCCAAACAAGAAGTTCAATCCCCCACACCATTTGACAATTTTCAACAGTGATATTACTTCACAACATTACTAGCGACTGGCTTGTGTATTTACGGTTCGAAACACTTCACTAACTAATACCAAATATCTGCCGTTCTGAGCCAACCCTTGTACGTCGCTTTCAATCAGTCTAGTTGATCATTCTCCATACAGTAAGTATATTAAAACAGTATATATTTACAGAAGATAGGAAAAAGTTATTGTTGCTCAAGTGTGCATATTTTTTTCGATCTGCCTTGGTTTTCACGTTTTTTGTGAGACGTTCAAGTGTGTCAATTAATACAAATAGTTAAACGATGAGCATATTTGCAATAAAAAAATATATAAACGGCTATTCGTGTTAAATCGATCGGTTTATTCGGTATTCGAAAAGTGCAAATTTTGGCAACAACCGTATTCGACAAAGCCAAAAAACCGGTTAAAACTGGTCTAATAATAACCGCCCGATCTCCCTAGTATGTATCTTATAAAGAAATAAAATTCATACGGGCCTGGGAATTAAATTCATTTACTTTTATTCCAAAAAACAACAATTTTCTCGGTTATAGGAATCATTTTTTATTTTGTTGAGTGTAAGAGTTTTTGGTCAAAAACAATAAAAACTTAAAGCGCAAAACGGGACAGTTGAAGCAACCGATTTTTTTTTGAATTGTTCTCGACCACTTTTTTGCACATTTCGACCGGTATCTCGGTGATAAATTGTCTTGGTGGACAATTGAAGTTGTCTGATCGAAATTTCTCATGTAATGAAGAAGATCTCGGACGCGTCGTATGACTCGTGGCACCGCCTTATTGAAATTAAATATGGTCCCAAAAAAAGTCGGTTATCAGCGGACAGCGTTATTTTTCTTAAAATACTGTTCAATGACATCTACAGACCATAATGTTCACCAAACAGTCAAACACCACCAAAATCCTTGGTTACTGGAAAAAATCGGTTTTTCTATCCTTCACTTATAAGCTAATAACTTACTTGAATATTAACAAAATTTGATGGGCTTAAAAAGAACTGAGACCTTTTGAGTGATATATTTTGATCAAAAAGTTTCCGGAACAACCCCCGTATGGCGGGCCCATCGCTCCGATTTCAGTTTTTTTTTTTTTTTTTTTTGTTAAGGTGGTACACCTGACGCTAAGACTTAGCGGGAACAGCAACAACAGATGTACCAACTTAACAAAAAAAAGAAATAAATTTAAACGATGGGACCGCCACACGGGGATTATTTCGGAAACTTTTTGGTCATGGTACAATATTTTCATCATTAAGTTATAATTCAAGGTAATGAAATAATTCGGAATTTCATACCGATTTTTAGGAAAATGAAAATCGAGTTGTATAAGATTAAGTTATGGTCTTATATGTATGTAAGTGCATGAAGACCGGCTTTTTACCTATATAACCGAAAGTTCTGGAGATTTCCCGAGATTTTTCATAACAGATTCTTGTTATACTCGATAGCACTTATCAGAATAATAGTAACACTTCTCTGGTTTTTTTCGCATAGTGTGACATTTAAGCATTTTTGTATTAAATTTTTATTATCAAATACGCTATATTAGAAACAATTTAAGACCAGATTTTGCACCTTCATAACGTTCATTTATAACTTTTTTGTCAATAGCATTTTTCAAAAAATACTGCTCAAAGTAGGGCATTTTAAGTGATGTTTAAAATTGTTTAAATAATTGAGCAAATAAAGTTGAATTTATGTTTTATTTAAACAAATTGTTTTGTTTTATGACAGTTAAACAAATAAATAAATAAATAAATACACAATGTACACACACACATATTGTACATATGTATGAATTTGTGCAAATAAACTGATAAAGAACATCCTTAACAACAAAATCAAAAATTAAATTAAAAAACTGGAACTAGGAAAGAAATAAATAAAATGAAAATAATCAGTCGTATTTCAAAAAATTCACTTAAGTCAGTTTAGAAAAAAAAAACGAAAAAAATTATTTAAAAAAAAAAACGAAAAAAGTATCATTTTATTTATGATTTGATTTATTGCTATTGTTGTTAAATTATTGTTCTTCTAGTTGTAGTCGCTCTCGTTGTTGTTACTGTTGTTGTTGTATTTATTTATTCATAGCCAACAAATAAACTCTAATTAATATTTAATTAAAATTCAAAAAATAAATACAATTTACTAGCACACACATACAAACACAAACAATAAAGGAAAATTCTGTATAATGCACATGCTTATACTCATACACACAAATGCGTGTACATGTGTATGTAATTTGATAAAGGAATTGATAAAAATCTCAATGTATTTGTATATTTAACATGTACACGAGTAGGTATGTACATGTAAGTGTAAAAAGGAAGATAAAAACACTCACATAGATAACATTATTAAACATATTATTATATATTTATATGTAAATGTGTTGTAAAATATACATGTGTATGTATAATCGGGTGGGACATCTATCGGTTTAATTTGAACCTGCTGTTATTGCACAAAATTCAGTATATTATCTCTACTGAACGAAATGAATCAATTTACGCTTGAAATTGGAAATTTATTTCCAAAACAAAGACAATTGGTCAGAAATTGTACAAAAATGTCGTGCAAAATTTGGTTGCAGAGAAGGACCAACAGTGCCCGATATACGCAAGTTTAATGCCAAAGTTTGTGAAACTTCTTTCATTATTGATGCGCCTCGACGTAAGCGTGCTGGTACAGTGCGTACATCTGGAATTATCGAAGCTGTGGCTGCGAGTGTGCGTGAGAATCCATCAGCATCAACTCGTCATCGTTCTCAAGAATTGAATATTTCACGCACCAGTCTACATCGAATTTAGCGAAAAGATCTCGGTATGACGCCTTACAAAGCTCAATTGATTCAAGAGTTGAAGCTGCATGACCATCCACTACGTTTTCGCTTCGCTAGATGAACCAATAAGAAACTGCACGATGATGTCGACAGAAAAAATATATTTTCGGATGAAGCTCATTTTGATCTTGATGGGTACGTTAATAAGTAGAATTACAGTATTTGGGGCTCAGAAAATCCAAACGAGGTTTTACAGAAGCCAATGCACTCATTACAATTGACTGTTGGGTACGGTTTATGGAGCGAGGCATCATTTGACTGGATTTAATATATTATATTTCGCAACCATTGCCGGCAATTATAATCGATTTTTTTTTGCCCGCTCTTCGTCGTATTGATGTGAATGATGTATGGTTTCAACAGGTTGGCGCAACTTGCCACAATCGATTTATTGTGTCAGACGCTTGATGGCCGTTTAATTAGACGAAATGGTGATGTCAGTTGGCAGCCAAGAAGCTACGATTTGACACAGTTGGACTATTTTCTGTGGGACGCCGTTAAATACAAGTGTTATGCCGACAAGCCAGAGACATTTGAGCATTTAAAGCCCAATATTCGTGTTGCCAATGCCGAGATAAGACGCCATACAATCGAAAAAGTTCTCGAAAATTAGTCTGTTAGAATAGGATACTATAAGACCAACCGCGGCAGCCCTATGAATTAAATAATACGAGTACTTGCCAAAACTTCAAACCGTTTTTGTTTTATTGCATTTTTAAATTTAAACTTTTAAATAGCTCACCCGATATAAGTAAGCATGTATAATATTAACTCAATCAATTTATACACATGTGTATGCATAGTACACATATGTATGCATATACAATCAAGCAATTTCATCAGGAATTCTATTTGAAAATTTGTGGCAATAAATAAGACAAATGTGACCAGTACTTATGCAACCAGTGTCATCCTCAGGTTGCGAGAGTGGCAGCAAAAGCCAAGTAAGTTTTTTACAAAAACCCTATTGGACTTTTTATTTTTCTACACAAATTTCTTGATTAGCGGCTTCAATTAAAACCTTTTTATGATGAGCCCTACGTTCTGGGTTCCGCGCAGGTATTTCTGTAAATTTTTGGTAATTGTGCAAATTGTTTGTGGTACTCAATTTATTTGCACGTTGCTTCCTCTTTTCTTTTCAAATGTTGAGATGAACAAATTTGTCCACTTTATCGTCAATAAAATGAAAAATAACACTCAAGATACAGCTACAAACCAAACTCTATGCCTAACAGTAGCTTTTGTACTCTTGTGACGTTTGCTTCCACCTTACAAATAACTTGCCATCTGATCCTTTTAAAATAAGATTGCTTTCGTCGGTGAACAAAACCTTAATAAAACAAAAACTTTCAATTAAAGTATATTTTCAGATTATTTACCATTAAATTAACTGACTCTTTAAAAAAATTAAAAATAATAATAAAATATAAAGCCATGATTTGTGGCTGTTGGTGTAACAAGTTGGCAATTTCAATTTTATTTTGGGTAAAATTCGCTATCGCAAAAAATTCGAGTTCTAGTAAAATAACGATCCAAAGCTCTCATCAGGTATTATAAAGCGTTAGTAGCTCCGTAACTCTTTTCAAGTTTTAAAAAGAACTGCGCGGAACCCAGTACGATATGTAATTGGACATCATTAGGAGGAATTAGCCAGAGGGGTTCATCATAAAAAGGTTAACATCCTTGATCAGCTCAATGTGTTATTATTAAAAATATTGAATTCCATAGAGCGAAAAGTATGCTAAAACTTTTCAAAATCAATTTTATGACGCTTAGTGCCGGTTCTGGATTTCCGATTATGCGTTCATTTAAATTATTATATTATTATTAATTCCCATAACATTCCACGAAGGAACATGGGGACTTCTCTCAATCAATGTGCTGCAACCGATTCTATTTTTAAACTCATTGAAAGAAAGGGACCTATAGTTTAACGCCGGCTCCGAACGGCAAATGCATTTAGAGAGAAGTTTTCAATAGTATTTATTACTCATAACCAGTTACTAGCTAATGTTATGAGGTGATGCCGTTGTCGAAAAACATTTTTCCTTTTTTCTAAGATGGTCTGGCCTGGTATAGAACCGACGACCTTCTGTTTGGTAGGCGGATGTCTTATCTACCATACCACAGCGAAATAATTTAGTTCTTTTTATTTGTGCATTGAAATTTACTGTCATTCTTAATCTAAACCAAAATCCTATTTTTCTAATTATTCATAATGATACATACTTATTTGCAGCATAAATAATACCACGATACATACATATATATGTACAAATTTATTCGATTTTTATGGTTTAGAGAACTTATGTAAGTATATATGAAAAATTCTTGTCCGATTATGCGTTGGAGTCACTGTAAATAGATTGTATACTCTTATACATTTAGTTTCCATAAAAGAAACATAATGAAAATGTTGACAATTTAATTATTTTTTTTTCCTTTTTCCATTTAATTTTCTTTTATTTTCTTACATAAAATATTTCGAAAAATAAAAACCTCCGTAAATTTTTCAAATATCCAAAGGTTACGTGCTAGTGTGTGCTTACATAAATGAATTTATGTATAAAATATGTATTCAGAAGGGTTTTACAATAACAGTGATAAGTCCTTAAAATGAACAAGGATTGTTAATTAGTTACTCAAGTTAAATAAATAAGAATAAAAACAATTCGAATCAAATCAATTAAATCAATAAAACGCGACCAAAGCAATTTCATAATTCCATGAATTTGTATTTTTAGATCTGTAGATTATAGTGCACCCACTTACTACATATATCTATTACAGGGTTACTACCGGCTTTTAAGGAAGCTGCGTGAATTTGTTCATGACAGCCATTAAAAGCGGACAACAAAGTTAATTTTAAAATGATTTTTAAATCAAAACATTTCAATACATATGAACTAATTTTTTTTTTAAATAATGAATGATTTTTTTTATTCACAATAACACTCTGATAACCTTTTACGTCACACATTCTCGCAAGAAATGTCAGAAAAATGTCCATAAAATCAATGGAATGATATTGGACGATCAGAGAATGGTAGTGAATGAAATAACTATGACTGTAGAGCGGGTATATAATACTTTGCATGAATATTTGGATATCGAAAAGTTACATATACATATGAGCGTTAAAAACTGAAATACATGTGATAGATTTGCTCTAAAAAGTAGAGTGTGGACACTTCTTAGAAATGTTTGTCAGTCTTATGACTCAATCTCAAAAGCTTTTCCTTATTTGAGTTACTGTGAATGTAACGTGGATTCATTACAATACATCAGAGATTAAAAATGTTTCCGTCACATGTAATGAATTGGGCTTTGACTTCAGAAAGGCTGACTTTAACAGATTAAATAATATCCTATCCATAGTAAATTGGTTTGAATTGGGAAGACCGAACGGTTATTATTTCACCGGTTTTAACCAGTTTTTTTTGGTTTAGTCGAATACGGTTTCTTCAAAATCTTCATTTTTCGAATACCGAATAAACCGATTGATTTAACACGAATAACCGGTTAATTTAAATAAGTATATTTTTATATGTTTGTATGTATGTTTTTTATTACAAATATCGAAAAACATATGCACACTTGAGCAACAATTACTTTTTCTCATCTTCGGTAAATAAATATTGATTTTTATATATGGAGAATGATCAACTAGACGCGTTGAAAGCAACCCACAAGCGCCGTCTCCGAACGGCAGATATATTAGTTAGTGAAGTTTTTCAGAGCGTAAATACACTTTTCCAGACGCTAGTACTGTTGTGAGGTGATATCGCTGTTGAAAATTGCCAGATGGTGTGGCGTGAATTGAACCGACGATTCCTTGGTTGTCTTACCTAACATACCACAATGGCACTTACAGTACTCGTATATTACTAATTGATTTATTGAAATTAAAACATTTAATTTTTATTATATTAGGCACCTAACTATTATAACAAACCTATAATTTCATTCTCTACCAAGTAATACAACAAAAACGAAATTAGCTCCTCCTACTCTGTCTAATAACCTTTGTTTTTATGGCGTCTGCACACCATTTGTTAGTATTGATTGCCACTTTAATTTTTTAAAACAACGTGGTCCAGCTCTGCGCTTCAAGAATTAAGAACAATTTTATTTAAATAAAAGAACCGGTTAACCGGTTATTTGGATTTTTATTAACCGAAAACCTACTTTTCGAACTATTCGAAAACCGGTTTTTGAAAAAGTCGAACATTCGATCGTCCTAGTTCGAATACAAGCCATGCAAAAACTCCTGATGAAATTGGCATAATTATAGATAAGTCTTACACTGGCTTACACAACTGGTTTAAATCTTCATTGCCAATGTTGAAAGAAACATTTTTAGTGACTCAACTTGAAAAACAAAACAATTTTCTATACTTGAGAAATTATGAAAAAAAAACTTTATAAATCTGGTTTAAATTCAGACTATACTCTATATCCTGTAACCAGGCCAGTGTTTACAAATTGCTCAATATATCGGGTAGGTTATCGGTTTATCGGTTTAAATTTTAACCAGCAGTTATTTTTAATCTGACAAAACTTATGTCATCCTATTCTGTCACCAAATTCAGTATATTATATCCACTTAATGAAATGAATCGATTTACGCTTGAGTACGTTAGGATTTATTGGAAATTTATTTCCAAAACAAAAATAAAAACAAAAAAAGCTCTTTTTCATTTTTTGGTGGGTACGTAATAAGCAAAATTGCCGTATTTGTGGCTCAGAAAAGCCAAACGTAGTTTTACAAAAGCCAATGCAGGTCCATTACGAGTGACTGTTTGGTGCGACTTGTGAAGCGGAGACTGTAAAGTAGTTATTTACTTTTGTGGTCAGACCACTACTAAAGTGTGCATCTATGGTCTGGGATCACCGATTTGGCATTCACCCAATTAATATTGAATCAATTCAGAAACATTTTATCCTTTTTTGCCTTCGCAATCTTCAATGGAAACCAAATCAGGCTTTACTACCGCACGAAAATCATCTTGCACGTATTAAACTTCCCACTACTAAGAGCAGATGAAGTTTTTTAAAATCTCTTTCGTCAAGAATTATATTGCTGGTAACATAGGTTCTGAAAATCTGCTTAGAAAGTTGAAGTTTATAATTCCTATACGATCGACAACGTTATATTCGCCTGAGTCTGCAATATTTTCGTTTCAATTATGCAAACAATGGCCCACTCCATAGAAAGTGTGCTGAATTCAACAATTATTTTTTTCTTATTGAATACACATCATATTCTAATATCTTAAAGAGAAGAACACAGAAGAACCTGTTGTTATGCGGCTTATTTTTCTGCGATTTCTTTTTTATGCGATTTTTTTGTGCGATGTATTTATTTTTACGATAGTTTTTGATCGCTATATGAAAGTTAAACAAAAATAAACGAAGTTATCAGCAGTGTTTGAAAAAGGAACATAATTTAAAATATATTTCGGTTATTTTTTGTTTGGTATATAATATTGAAATATATGTTTTTGAAGAAAACAACGGTCACTTTTTTTTATAACGATTATTGATATGTTTTTCAGCTTATCGAAATGAGTCAGGATTACGGGACCATAATATTATAAATTATGTGACAGATATTTCATTAAATTAATTTTTATATGTATAATAAGTAGATATATATATAAAATGTTGAAAAATATTCACGTGTGTATTTACTTAACGAATTTAAAAAGTTTTGAGTTATATTCGACGCGAAACGTTTTTTATATAGTCCGTATTAATCGCACAAAAAAAATAATTTTTATTTATGTGGCGAAAACTATTTTTTACTGCTTCCTGTGAAGTTTTGTGAAATTTTTTTTATGCGATTTGTTCTATGTGGTTCCTACCCACCGCACAAAAATAGGTTTCTCTGTAATTCGTTTGTTAAATATCTAATTAACTGTTGTTTCTAAATATATATCTGTGTCGTTGTAGAAGAGTGACTTAGACACAGATTTAAGTAAACGATACGAAACGAGATACGAAGAAGGAACATCGAATAGAACTAGAGTTTTTTGAATGGAAGTATTATCAGTAAGCTTTTTCAGGGATTATCTTTAAATAGCTTAATTCTCTTCCATAACTACGCAAATAAAGGGTCCGCCAAATAAATTTTTATTTTTTGAAAATGCTAAAAAAAAACTAATGAATATTTTCTCAAATTTCTTTTTTTATTTGAAAATACAATCCTTCCGGTTAATAATGGAAAATAATTTCATTCAGCTGGCTGCCTCGGCTGGCCATGCATTCTATTTAAGCTCATTATCGATTGTGTGCAGCTGTATTTCACCAATGGCTTCACGAATATTGTACTTTTGTCTCTGGCTTGTTGGCGTAACACTTATCTTTGACGGCACCCCACAAATAATAATCCAACGGTGTCAAATCGCAGTTCCGAGATGGCCAAACGACATCAGCTCTGCGGCTGATACTGCGATCTTCAAAAACAGGGCGCAAAACATCGAGGTTCGGCTGTGTGGCACGTAGCGCCGTCCCGTTAAAACCAAATGTTGCTAATATCCTCCTCTTCAATTTTTGTGAACGAAAATTCGTTCAACATGGCCCGATAACGATCGCCATTGACTGTAACGGCTTGCTTGCTCATTTTCAAAGAAAAATGGCCCAATTATGCCTCTGGACCAAAATCCGCACCAAACAGTGACTCGTCTTGGGTGTCTCGGCTTTTCAATGTATACGTGCGGGTTTTCTGTGCTTGTTTACATATCCGCCAAGATCAAAATGAGCTTCATCTGCAAAGATTGATTTTTTTTTGCAAAATCGGCTTCTTCTGTAAGTCGATTGGAGGCCCACTTAACGAAGCGTATACAAAATCATATTCGTTCAGCGGAAGCATAAAACTATATATCGGTCAAATCAGACATGAGCTAAGTGTTACCATTCACGAAATAAGCACTAGTTAAAAAAAAAACGTTAGATGGCGGACCCTATATATAAAATTATTGTTATTAAAAAAATAATAAATAAAAAAAATAAAAATTTTATAAAAATAGTGAGTTCCATGACAGCCAGATCATGTCCAAACAATTTTTTTAGATGTACACACTTTGAAAAGAAACCTATTGACCTCAACCAAAGATGACCTCAATTAATTAAGAAACAATGCAATAAATAGATATGCACATGTGTTGTTGCTACAACTTATAAATTTAGCTACGAGATACTAACCGTTCGTTCATTTTCTGTTTGTTAATTTCGGAAAAAAACTACTGGATAATAGTAGATTTGAGTCAAACAAGCAGGTTAGCAAAGAAATTCCTTGAATTGAATAATAAATGAAGAAAAAAAATAGAAAAACGCTGAAAAATTACTTGTTTCTTATAAAATATCAAGCTCTATCATTGTCAGTGCATATAATGGGCTGGAAAAATCGGTTCAAAAAAATTTTGTTTAATAAGGCAGAGTCTGTTACTGGTGTTCTGTTTTGGAATCGAAATTGCTTTTACGTGTTTATTATTTTAATAAATGTTATGTTCTAATGCATCACTTGTGGTCCAAGGAATACGTAGCATTAGTTTACTTTAGTTTTATTCGCTAAAATAGAGCAAAACCCAAAAGAATGAATAGACAGTAATTTAGCACAAATTAAAAACAAATTCTTTTCAGCAGAAAAAAAACTAAATACTTGGTAGGATAACCCTTTTTCTTAATAGCATCTTCATACCTCCTTGGCATACTGCCCATAAGTCCCACGCAATATTCTTTTGGTATTGTTCACCATTTCATTCAGATTTCTGTCCATAAATCGCTAATATTCTTAGGTTTAAAAACAATAATGTATTGCTCTACATCATTTCATGGATTCACCACAGGACTGAGATCTAGTGATTCAGCTGGCCAATTAAAAATGTTGTTTATATTGTGCTCTAAGCAACACTACACTGTACACTTCACTACGTGAAATGTGTTTTCGATAAATTTCATGCATAAAATACCATCGAAGTGGCATTGTTTCCTCTTCAAATGGAGTCCATGTATTCTTAAGTGTTGTCTTCTTAGCGTACCTATTTTGATTATAGGAACATGATTTACTGTCATTGATGTGTACCTGTGGTTGTGTTGCATGCTTGAAGAACGCCATATATAACATTTTTCATCAGATCGAAATCGAAAAATATAAATTTTTCAATCCAGAGGACATTTTGGCAAAAGAACGGTTTACATATTTTTTTAAATAAATTAGAACCGCCAACGAAATTAAAAATAAGTTACGGTACATACTGAGCATACCATTGACAACATATGTAGGTAAATACTTTACCAATTATTTATCAATTTTGATGCCTAGAAAAAAATATACGCTTTTCAATGCAACTTACATGAACTGTGTTAACCATAGCTTTAGAGGACTATTGTGGTCTGCGTGTTACTCTATAAGTGCACATATCATTGTTAAAACTAAGTTTTCTATTTCATAAATATTTCGTGTTCATTTTGGAACACTCTTTACATGCTACTACACAACTCCTTGTGTGAAATGTACATGCAAATATATTCCCTAGCATATGTTTTAACACGACACACGTACTCATTATACTGCTTTGCTTTTTTTTTTTTTTTTTTGAGTGTATAACAGACATACCCAATCACACAACAGACAGTACACATACAACATAAACATACTCACATAGAAATAGCTGTCATTTTTCATAACTGTAATTGCTGCTAATAAGTGCATGAAATTTAGTAGAGTGTCAAATTTATTATGTCACTCTCTCTCAATGTTTAAAAAAGTTTGCCCACAATGAGTATGTTTATATCAGGGTTGAAAAAATTGCTACAATTGTACTTTTTTTGGTACAATTTCAGACTTAAAAGTACAATTACAAATTTACGAATTTTCTCAGTTTATTTCTTTAATGGAATTTCCTTAGTTTATCATTTAATTGACTTATTAAAATGAAAAAAACTTTGTAGGCTTCATGTGCCTACAGTTTCCGGTCTTATACAGACAAAAGTCTTGTTATGGTCATCAAATTCCTGCTTTGATCTCATGAGTATGTAAATATGTATATCGATAGATTTTTTGTATCTTATTTTGCGTTTAAACATGTGCTTATACCCTAATGCAGTTTTTTTTAAAGATATGCTTTTAAAGTGTAAATGAACTTTTAAGTGCAAATGTTACTTTTATTATTATAAAAATGAATTTTTATGTACGAGTACAATTTTGATGTTTTTTTTTTGTGCTCTTACTTCAAAAACAGAATTTTTAATTCATGAAATAGTTTTGGTACATTTGGGGTAGAAAAGTACAATTTTATATTCTAAGTACAATTTTGATGTTCTCATTTTGCAACCCTGGTTTATATCTTTCCAAACTCTCTTAGCCACTCTCAGTCTCTGTCTCAATTAAAACACTTATCCATTTACATAACCATACAAAGTGTATATAACAGTGTGTGTATGAGTGTGTTTTGTGCGTGTATAATTGTATTATTTGAATAATTTTCATACACTTGTGTATTGAATTATAATGCATATAATCTCTTCCTTGCTCTATCGCTCTCTCTCTCTCTCTCTCTCTCCCTCCCTTTCTTTTTGTATCCCTCCTGTGTATGTCCAGTTTGTTTGGGTTTTATTTTTTGTCTGACTATTTTTGCTTGCGTCTGTGATTGTATATGTACAGTGTAGGAACAAATAATAGGGATACTTTCCTTTTTTTCAAATAATATGCCATACAATTTGATGTATGAAGGTTTCATTGATTCATAAATCTTCAGACCATGAATAGATCCAAAGATGAAGTATTTAATGTAACCTAATGAACGAAAACTGCCAATACTAAGGGAAGAAAGCGTGGAACAATTGTCGGCTTGGATAAACGTTCAACTTGTACCTTATAGATTAATATTTTTAAGTCATCAAATATGTCGCCAATATGAAAAAAAAACTTGTGGTGGCTAGACTTATGGATAAGAGACCTTGCAATGTATCTTTTCTCAGCGAACAAAAACAACATCTGTACCGTAATAGTTAGAACATCACGCTATAGCCTGATGAAACGAAAATTAATTTGTTTGGCTCAGATGCAAAGTCGTATGTAAATATATATTTTAGTTATATGCTCATACTTTATTTGAGTTTAATAAATACAAATTTAAGAAACTGTAAACTGCGTCACTATTATTTGTTCCACCACTGTATATATAGTTATACTTTGTGTTGTTTTGTGTGTATTCTTTCAAATATTTTAACACAAAATTTGCATATTCTGTTAAAATGTATTCCCATTTGTATTTCCCGCTCTCTTGCTCACGTTTTTTGCATGTAATGGTCTGAGTTTTTTTTGTTTTTTGTTTGGTCTCTCTTTGGTCTTCACTTTTATAAAAATCTTTTGGATTTTTTTGGTTATTTTTTGGTGCAAATTTGTCTCCATTCAATCATGAAAAATCTGTAAAGACCGATAAAATTGAATTTGTCGGTCTATGGTTTTGATAGGGAATGGGTCATTTGCTGCAGTAAACCTATGAATAGTTAACAAATCCTAATTTGTCTGTCTGTATGAATATATGAATATATGAATATGTACTAATAACATGTGTTGGTATGTGTGCGTATATGAGTTTATATGTGTGTGTACAATATGTATGTATTTCTAACTATTATGGTTCTATGAACAGATAGAATTCATCCATAAACGTATTTAAATTTTGCATGCAACGTGACTTGTTAGCTTTTCTATTGAATATATATTATTAGAAAAGTGTATTGTATCGTATCATGTACAAGAACAGGAGGAGGTTGGTTGCAACAGGAAAAACTAACATTCATTATGACACAACTATAATATTGTCATTAAATAAGTGACAGTAATTTTAGGTCAAGTAATAATACTCGTTGTATAGTGATATTCTATATTCTTATATCACATGGAAAATAAATATTATGCTAAAAGACCACAATTATTATTTGTTTTTGTTATGGTTATTGTTATGAGAGCAAGAAAGTACTAGAAGATACTCGTAACAATAACAATATGATACGGTTCATAAAATATTCATGACATTATGAAAATAAAATTTAATTTAAATATTCATAATTATATTTGTTTCGTACATACCCATGCGAGCAATAGTTAAAACTTTCTCTTCGTTGTTCTGCTAAATAAGAAGGGTAAGTTCCAATTTAATTCTAGCTGAAGGTGTTTCAGTAAAAAAAGAAAAGATCTTCTTAAATAAAAATATTAGCTTTAGTGCAGACTGAACAAAAAAAAATTCACAAAAAACTGGCTTTTGAATTATGCGGAAAACTCTGTTTATTTGATAAGCAAATTTTGATTACGTTTATGAGCAAGAAGACGGGTTTATCTGTCTATGGTATATTAAACAAATTTTGGCTATGTGGGACGTAGCACCGTCCTGTTGAAACTATAGGTCGTTGATGTCTATATTATCCAATTCAGATCAAAGAAAGCTGGTTATTATGGCCAACAATGCTCGCCGTTGAGTGCAACCTATGACTCCGTCAACCCAAAATCCACACAAAACAGTGGCTACTTTGGTAGTCATTGATCGCTCTTGGACGTGAATTAAAATCATTTCTAATTCGACAATTTTGTTTGTTGATATACTCACTAATCTAGAAATGAGCTCATCACAGAAGATGATTTTTCATAACAATTAGGGCCAGTTTCAAACTGATTCAGAGCCCATTCAGAGAACACACGTCGTTGTCTATGATCGCAATTTTGTATTTTTTTTTTTGTGATATGTAGGCCCGATTAATGATACTAATCTCACCAAATTCGAAATCGAATGCACTGGATTCTCCTACATACTTTTATGGACAGCGGCAATGTTTTCGGCATATCTTGCGTTTCGTCATTGATATGGAGGGGGCTACAGTGGATTAATCATCTGCTTAGATTAAAAAATCAATTTTATTAATGGAACTGAAATAAAGCAATGGATACTTTGTGGAAGGCCAATATGATCCCTAGAGAAGTGACGGAGAAACAAATTGTTAGTGTCCGAATCTTTCGGATATTAGGACCGTTTTCCTTGGAAGTCCGTTTTTACATGCCATATCGGACCTAACTGATGAAAAAGTCAGCGAGCTTTCTTCTTTTGTGCACGCGTCTGATTGGTTCGTTTCGGGCTGTGGCGTGGTATTTGACCCATGTCTGGCTACCCGTTGTCACTAACTAACTAAAGAAATTTACACAGAAATTTCGTTTGATATCGAATGCCAGGATTTGAATCCAAAATGTAAAAATTCTGAATGTTGTGCAAGGTAAAATTTAACCACTAACAATAAAGGGTCTTGTCACGCTTTTTAGTTAACTAAGCCGCTTTAACTTCCAACTCAATGTTGTCCAAAAATCACATAGTCTTAGTTGCGGCTATTGGTGGACCATATATGTTTTTCGATGTTCTAAAAACATTCGATGTAATTCGTTAGTACATCGAAATAATTCGATGTTTTTTTACTAACCAACATCGCTGTATTTGACTAAATGCGTCGAAGTAAAATCTTATTAAAAATACTTTATGACCTAATAAGTTAAGCTTATTATGACGTTTTTTATACCACAACAACAAACAAGAATTTGAGATCGAAGCAACAAATAAATAATCAGTAATCTTTCCAGACTTACTGCTCACAACCGTTCCTGTAATCCGGCCAAGTTAACCTCCGACGATCGGCTAACCGCCGACAACCATTCCTGTACCTGTAAGTCTGCAGATTTATTGCCGACAACCCAGCAAAGGCTAACCACCGTCAACCGTTCTTGTACTTATAAACTTGTCAGATTAATTGCCGACAACTGTTCCTGTAATCCTGCCAAACTAAGCGCCAGACAACCCGTATCCTGACCTCCAACCCTCGAACCAAATCTGTGATAGTTTGAAGCTATCGATTATGCGTAGAAAATAAGGGCTCACAATAAAGTTTTGCTTATATTTTAAACACGAAAGAAAACAATCGTATTTTATTCACAATGGACGCAGACCTTTGTTCCGTTCCTGGACAGACTGAGTCATAGCCCAGGTGGAAAATTAAACTGCGTTACAGATATACAAAAATCGATGTTTTCTTTGAATAGGAGGTACCACTCCCACTTATTAAATTCCGCCCACTTTTTGATTGGTGATTAATATGAGGAATACATTTTATAGGTATAGAACACAAAGGCTCCCAGCAACGCGGGAGCATTGTATATGGTTTTAAAGCATTTCTCTTACAGATCTGCACAATATTAATTTTTTTTTTAATCGGTTAAGTACTTTAGAAGTATTACGACTATAAATTTATATCTAACACCAATAAACATAACACATATTTTCGGCTTAAGGCCAAGGCACACAGAATTTGTCGTTCTTTATAATTTATTTTTATTTTATTTTGTTTTTTTTAATTTATGTAGTGGACTTTACTCCAGAAATATATCAATTAAAAAAGATTAACATATTGTATATATTTCTTGGCTGAGTACTCTAGTCATTGCAAATATTATTAAATTAATTACATTGAATCTAATCATCGTATAAGAGAAGATATCTTTTCGTTATGGACTATCCATTACAAAGTGGTAAATCGGACTTGGAAGAGTAATAAATCAGAAGATATATTGTCTCATGCACTTCCAGTTTATATGCGGACTTCTGTAGGCAAACTAAAAGAAAATCTGTTGAAATTTGGTAATGTCTACAAAACGCAGTTTCCAAACCAACAATCGAGCCAAGGGATTTGAATACGTATGCAAAAATTGATCTAGCGTTACGTTTTATTTCGGTTGAAATGATCACATGTATGTCTCCTTCCGACTACTATTTGTATTCATCGATGGGACACGCATTGGCTGAGCAGCACTTCGGTTCCTACGAGGAAGTCTAAAATTTGGTGACTAATTGGTTTGCTTCAAAAGACGAACAGTTTTATTGGCGTGGAATTCACATATTGCTTGAAAGAAGAGAAAAATGTGTAGCCAGCAATAGCCAATACTTTGAATATGTAAAATGTTTTTTTTTTTATATTCCCATTAAAAATTTATGTTTTTTCAACCAAAAATGCGTTCATTGTATCGAAAAATATATATATATATTTATATATATATATATATATATATATATATATATATATATGATTTTATTTTTCTTTTTTTTTTTTTTGAATGTTCATCAATAGTTGCGGCTAATAGATAACAGATTAAGCTGTGAGTTACCATTGCGCATTGCATTCCATAGAAGTAGACCAAGTACTGACCATTGTATTGTGTGTAATTAGTTGATGCGTGCTTTTGTTTCTCATTTATATTTCTAACCTAATTCCTTTGACATTGCAAAAAATGCCAACACTTTTAAAATGATGCATGTAACTTATTTGGCGCATATTTCCAAATTCAATGAAATATATGTGACACCTTTTCATAAAGCTTTCATATTCAAAACCCATTTTTAAGTCAAATATTATACCATGACCCTTATGCACCTTAAAATTAATACGAAAATCTCATTAATAACACATAATACTTACCCGTTTGCTAAATCGACTAACTATTATTGCTGCTGATGCTGCTGCTGCTGCTACTGTTTATTTAACATTTTAATACGTTTTCCCATTTTAGTCCAATAAATTCATGAACCAGGCAGGGGTAATCACCTGATTATTAAAATTACACATGAGCTGTCATATTAAATGACACAAATTGTTGTTTTAATGCCAAAAATTTGTCAATAGCCTCTAGAAGGGGAATTGAAGCGAATTTTCAAATATTTTGCAACATGTTGCAGAAATAAATACGAATTCCTTTGATCAATTAACAAAATATACCGAGTATGAGCAGAGGGGGAATATACAGGATTTAGTTTAAATGGCAGTTGAAAATTTCATCAGCATTATTTACTTGGTCAACATAAAAACAAACACATGCACAAGCTCATATAGCAAATACATGCACATGTGAAATTTATATTCATAACAAATACATATCCATACATATAAGCAAGTGTAGATGTATTTGAAATATATGTATCTATGTATGTAGGTAAACGTAATATTGTAGTGGTATTTGTGTATTCAAAACCACAAATGCTTACAAAAGCTATTCAAAAGATCTTTATAGGTTTAGATTCTGTATTTTTTTTTGTTTTTTTTTTTTCAAAAACACATACTTATGCATTGTATCTATGCATGCTTATGAAGTATGTAAAGAAGTATTAGTAAATATATACATACATATATACTATAGAGTATATGGATGTGTGTATGTAAAAGCTACAAAAAAGTACTTGGGATTTATAAAAACCAATTGGTAAAAATCTCCTGATAATGCAACAAAAAACTAAACCAAGCCAAACCATATGTAACGAACCCAACCTAACATATAAACCCTTCAACCAAAAGCTGTATTATATCGAATAGAAAAACCGAGAAACCAAAATACTCGTAAACTGAACCATCATGAACCCCAAAACCATTATTATCATCATCATTCAATGAGTGCATGAATGAATGAATGAATGATTGAGCGAGTTGAGTTGAACGACTAGAAAAAGTACTGTGGATGAATGAAGAATGAATGGCATGTTAATGTAACAAAATATCACCAAAATCAGGAGATAAAACAAAAAAAACATCAGATATTGTAGAAAAAAGAACAAGATTCCTTTTTCCAAGCAAAAGGAAAAAATACACAAAAAAGTACACAAACAGAGATAAATCCCAGAGTTATTCATATACAGAACAGCACATGTTTAAAATGGAAATGCTGATAAAGTGATAAATGTTTGGATATCACCAAATGCAGTGACTCTTAAATGATGTAGAAAAATTATTACTCAGAGATAAACTCTCTTTGCTTTGTGCCAGTGAAGAAGAATTTTTTGCATTAAAACAATGTTTTATTGTGTCGAACTAGTGAACAATGAGTGGACTCCAAGTTTGTTCAAATTTTATTGCAATAAACAAAGTTTTGACATAAAAACATTCTACTGGTTATAGCGCTATAAGTGTGGCCACAACCAAAAAAAATTTGCAGCACAAACTGCTTTAAAATATTGATAAAAAAATTTAAAATGTTTAAATTTTCTTTCAACTGCTAAAGCTTTAAGTCATTTGTCCTTACTAATATAAATATGAGTTTTTGTTTTTCCTACAATATCCTCATAAATACTTTGAATAAAAGGAAATTGGTATAAAACAACAAAATAATGTTCATTTAATATAATTTTGCCGCTGTAATATGGCAGGTAAGACATCTTTGGTACAGTCCCAGGCCAGATCATCTGAGAATTCTCAACAGCGGTATTATCTCATAACATTTGATGCTATAAAAAACTTCTCTAACTAATGCATCTGCCGTTCAGAGCCGGTGTTAAGCTGTACGTGCCTTTCGATAAGTCTAGAAATAGAGTAGGGTGCAATTAATTGAAAGAGAGAAGTTCCTCTATTCCACTTGGGATGTTGCGGTAGAAATATAGCTTTCACTCCAATTTATTTTTCATAAATTTATGTGATATTTTTAAGCTGAGTGAACAATTCTAAATGTTTCTCTACTAAAATTAATTACAATTATTTGAGTCAAATGGCACACCTATACGTCTTTCTTGTCTTACTGGTGTTAACATATAGTATATATGACAGGCTACCAGACTTTACTTTTTAATAACTTCACCTAATTCTGTTTTTGAGGCGGTAAATATTTACCAGAAAGAAAAATTAAAAAAAGACATGAAGTACATAGAAAATAAGGAAATTTTTTGGAAATAAAAGAAAAAAATTGCCACTAATTTTGCATGAAAAAATTTAATTTTGGTCAAAGTTAGGTACCTGCATTTAATTTTGAATAAATAAGCAATAGTCAACCGATTTTCGTGATTTAAAGCTTATTTTATTCTCAACAGTTCAAGCTTTGACCTTAGCGCTTAACATCTAAAATTTTCTTTCTGAAAAGTTTTTCACGTCTTTTTGAAAAAAAGAATTGTTCTAATTTTGCGCAAAATTTTTTTTTTTTGTGAATGACTCCGAAACTGTTGAAAATACAAAAAAATAGTGTTCAGGTGATTTATAGAAAATTTTGTTTCTAAACATTTAATGGGAATTTCATTAAAATCGGTCAAATCATTTTCAAGTTATAATGAAATATATTGACATAACTACCATATTTTGGGCTAAAAATTTGCCACGCCCATAAAAAAATTGTGTCCGATGGAAAAAAAAACTGAAAACGGGTTTGAATTCAGCGCATTTTTTGGCATTTCAGCTGTAGGCGTTTTTTTTTTTGTAGACCAGTGTAATTATAATTTAAAACGCACACTTTTAAATTTTTCTTTATTATTATTTGTTTACACTTTTGTATCAGCTGATGTGTGTGAAGTAAAAACGTAGATAAATTCTGCTAAAAACAGAAACACCACATGTACGTTACGTTCGTTACAGAAAAGCTAACCATTTGTATGCCTTAATGCCTTGCCAAGCTTTACTGAACAGAAACGTCAACAGAGTTTGACATTCTCAGCTGTCAAATCATATTTATTGATATCGATAGTTCCTATGCAGCTGAGAAACAACTCTCTATATAAAATTGTCTCAAAAAAAACAATAAAATTAATTAACAAAATGTACGTAAGCCAATTCTTAAAGCAAATTAAAACAAATTAACAATCATCGAAAATTTATAAACAAAAATTTTCAAAACCGCCAAGATGATGAAAATAAAATTGTTTTCAAAGTATATTAATCGTAATATATTAATATAATATTATTATTAATCGTAATATATAATATAATAGTATATTAATTTTAATAAAAAAAAAAATCGAATATAATCGTGTAAAAATTGAATCAAATTTTTCCTAGACCGTATTATTTCGACAAAATCGTGTAAAAATAGAATTAGAATAGACAGTTACAATTCTTGTGTTAATTAGCAAAATTTTTGAAGGACATTAATTACTTATAAAATAAATATTTATATTTAATATTAATACTTTGTTTAAATACACCTGAAAATGCCTAATAAGTAGTTGAAAAATGTTAATAAGATATATGCTAATTGGAAAATTGACTGTTAAATCAATATAAAAAATGCTAAATTTAGTAGCAGAAAAGCTTAAACGACAACACAGCGCTATTGAAGAATATGTAGTTTGCAGTGGTTTAATCGTTTTTGCAATCCTCTGATATTTAGAATAAGAATTTCGGATGTGTTTTTTGTTATGTTGTGTTAATTGTTTTACATGGGCTTCGGATTTAAGTTTTATATCTGAAGAAATCATGTTTACTTTATTAAAGTCTCTGTGAATATGTGCTTTTCTTACATACCAAGGAGCTTTATCGATGTTTCATAGAACTCTGTTTTGAAACCGTTGTATGACTCGAAGCACACTGTTCTTCGTACATACCATGATTTAAATTCCTAAAGTCCAAATAAGTTTCATGATTTGTCTCAAAACACTGATTTATCTTAGCACTGAGACGTTCGTATTTTCTGTATTTCATATCAAGTTCATCTTTAGCATCAAGAATCATTCCAAGATACTCAAACTTTGGAGAATTAGCAAAAGCAGCTCTTTGTTGCTCTATGCCAACTAGACTACAGTGGTAGACATTCTCTTGGCCGCATCAATTTTTTCTACTTTTTTTTTGTTTTTTTCATGTGATATATATTAAATATATATCATTTATTTTGTTGTTTTCTGTAGACTAAAGAATAGGCTTAACAAATCAAAAACAATAACTGACCTAACGTTCAAAAAAAAACAAAGAATGCATTTTTTTAAAAATAATATAGTTTTTTGTGAGACATACGTTTGAACGCAAGCTAATTCATTTACAAGAAAGAAATTCATTTACATTGTAAATCTGGTAGAGTGATTAACATTAAATTAATCTTAAAAAAATATTTTTGATTAATAATAATAAAAGTGGTTATTAGAGCAAAATGGGTTCTGGAAAACGATTAAATGAAACTGAAAAAAAATTAATTGAAAATTTAAAAAAAGTGCAAAATCAAACAGAGAAATTGCGAGATTGTTGAACCGTCCCGAAAAAGTTGTTAGGATCTTTTTAAAACTTGGCAACAAGTATTGTATTAAAGCTCCAACGAGGGGATCTTATAAATTAAACAGTCGTCCAAAGGGTCTAATTCGATTTGAAGCGTCAAAAAATCGACTAACGTGCCGTGAAATAAAGGAAAAACATAACCTTCCAGTGTCCAGGCGAACTATTGGTCGCGTTTTAAATAAATCAATTAGATGGAAAAAAATTAAATCTAAACCCCGATTAACGAAGCTTCATAAAGAAAAAAGACTCCTTATAACGAAATTGGATAAAAACTACGATGAAGAATACATATTTCAACAGGACAACGCTGCTATACATGTTTCCAGGCTATGTAGAGATTGGTTTACGTCTAAAAACATAAATTTATTGCCATGGACGGCATGCAGTCCGGATTGCAACCCTATAAAGAATTTATGGGGAATTCTGGCGTCAAAGGTTTATAAAAGAGGACAACCATTTTCATCCGTTAATGAACTGAAACAAAAAATCAGAGAATTCTGGTCGAAAATCGACATAAAAACGATACAAAATCTAGTTGAATCTATGCCAAACAGAGTATTTTCAGTTATCCCCAATCAAGGTAGTCACACTAAATATTAAAACAACAACATTTTTTTAATAATTATTTTTTTACATGGCAGTTACAAATTGCGTCCAAACGAATGTGTCGGCATATTTTTCCTTTTTCCCAATGTTTTGTTACTTAATTGAAATATACTTTAAGTTTGTTTTTTATTTTTAAGGAATTGTTAAAATAAATCAATACAGAAAAAGCTTTTCAAAAAAATTCATTCATTTACATAAAAACGACAAAAAGTATGGTGCGGCCAAACGAATGTCTAGCACTATATGTTTGTAGTTTTTATTTGTAAAATTAACATATAAAGGCTTTGAGTTATTTAGTCTAAACCCCTAAAATCGCACTTAGGTCAGGGGTTAGGATTGCTTTCGTACCACTAATCTCGTTGTTGTTGCATTGTTTATCTTCGAGAATTTGGTTAAAGGTAACTAGAAGTGAGAGGCCAAGAACCTCTGTCGATTCATAACAAATGCGAGGACAATAGCCTGTATGAACCGCAATAGTGCGATGGATGGACATGCGACTCAAGGCAAGAAGATGGTTCTCTTTTTATCCGGGTCCAACAGTCCAAAAGAGCCTACCAATACTTGAATTGAGCCCCCTTATACACTGACCGGAAGATACCCAGTTTAACCGAGGCTCTCTCTATGTCGTGGAACACATATAGTAGTTACTTTCAAATGATCTAAATATTTCCTTAAGAGATCGGCATTCATCAAAAAGTATAGACGTAGAGGTGACGTTTGTAAAGAACTTGATTGTAGCCTGGCTGTCCAAATAAATCAGTTAGATAATTAGCGGTTAAGCTGCCTATAAAAAGCCTTTCATATACATATATAAAACGGGTCCGCCATCTAACGTTTTTTTTCAACTAGTGCTTATTTCGTGAATGGTAACACTGAGCTTATGTCTGATTTGACAGATAAATAGTTTTATCCTTCCGCTGAACGAATATGGTTGTGTATAGGCTTTTTTCGCTTCGCTAAGTGGGCCTGCGATCGACTAACAGAAGATTCCGATTTTGCCAAAAAAATCATCTTTTCAGACAAAGCTCATTTTGATCTTGGCAGGTATGTAATCAAGCAAAATTGTCGCATTTGGGGCACAGAAAACCCGTACGCATACATTGTAAAGCCGATACACCCAAGACGAGTCACTGTTTGGTGCGGATTTTGGTCCAGAGGCATAATTCGAAAATGAGCAAGGAGTGGCCGTTACAGTCAATGGCGATCGTTATCGGGCCATGTTGAACGAATTTTTGTTCACAAAAATTGAAGAGGAGGATATTAGCAATATTTGGTTTCAACAGAACGGCGCTACATGCCACACAGCCGAAGCTACACTCGATGTTTTGCGCCCTGTTTTCACCCTATATATAATACACAGCCTATATATAATACACAGCCTATTTTATCTAGCTATTTGGAGCCTTCGTTAAAAACTCAAGAGCATAGCTTGAAACCATCGCTTCATTGGATCAGATGTGTCTTGTTAGGATCTCAAAGTCAAATTGCTTATCGAAAAATTAAGAGGAACCATACAGTCCCCACTATTGTATTATTGCATTTAGCGTTACTGCCATCAGCTAAGTGCCCTGCTTTAAAAGGAAGTTAGAAAGAAGCCAGTTGAGTACAGCAAATAAGGCTTTGGTTACAGTGGAAAAGGGTACACTGGTGATCAGGACAGCTAACTGCATGAGTACCAGTTTATAATGACGCTGATATTTGTACACCGTCCACCAAACATGAGGTAATGACAGATACAAGCCCCCAAAACATGCACACAACCCTGTTCCAGGCGTAAAGCATCAACCTACTCAACCACTTTCCTCAACCTATTTCTTATGTTTTCCCTTTAGGAGAGTTTGGAGAGAGAATAATAGATAGCTGCTGCTCTATCTATTAGCAGCCAAATTCATAGCTTTTACGCGAGGACATCACAAAAAGCTTTGGACAATAAATTTTTGCGTGCCCCAAGGAAGTCGTTTGGAATAAATATACAGTCATAACCATTCCTCTATATTCGCTGATGTTACAGTTATCTTAAGTATCCATGAAAATCAACAGGACGGGACTAGATATTTGCAAGATTATGTGGTACAGTTTGAGGTCGGGTTGTTCGAATAAACAACTTCTGTCCTTAGCTTGGACTGCAAGCTCCTTCTTTAAAATGCAGTTTTGAAGTCAAATTGGTGCTACAAAATATAGTTAAGGGTAGTTATAGTTGATATTGAAGAAAAACAAAGGCAACAATATATAATATTATGACTGATAACAAATGCTCTACGTTTCAAACATCCATAAGGATCTGAAGGTGTCTATGGTTAGAGAGAGCAGATCGTTAGATATCCTGAGACGTATTGGAAAAAGCTACTCTAGCTTTCACCTGAACCCACTTCCCGAGCAATTTTGAATGATACTGGTCACATCCAAAAGAGAAGAAGAGACACGATAGAGCTCATTCGAAGAAGAGAGAGAACAATGTCAAATTAATGCCATGTTCCCTGAACCACTCGTCCCGCTCTGGCGGACTAATAAGCAGAACTTATATTCTTGTAAAGATTTAATTTTAACAAAATTGAAAACACAAATAAAAATATAAACTTTTTAGTCGACAAACTCACCTCGGACTTTTTTGATACAAGTTCAAACAAAAAAATTCACTGTTTCGATAGTTTTTTGTTATCATATGAATTTTGAATACATCAATAAATAGGCCACTTACACGGCAGTCATTTTAGTTGAAGCTAAACTGCGACATCATGCTCAGAGTCTTTAATTATTAAAAGGGAAACCAAACCTTCTTGTGTAATATATTCAATGAATATTTAAGAACCTCTGGTTTACATGAAGAACATTCATCGAATTTAAATATTCGTTTACAGAGTATTATTCTAAAATACTTGACATTCTTTGTTATTTCCTCTTCAAATTCTTTTTTTATTTTCGATGCCAATATTCAAGGAAGGAATACTAAATGACTGATTAGGGAAAATCGAATAAAACGAATTGTTAAAACGAATGTTCAAGTGATTGCGCTCATTTTTTTTTTTTTTTTTGTGTATAAAGTTAAAAAACAACTAAAGAAAATATACAAAAGCCTTTAAAAATACGAAAAATAAAAAATAACTGAGCAAATTTTAGTTATAAATAGAGAAATAACGAGTACATTTGCGCAAATAAACCATACAAATGTAACGGTTTTTCATTAAATTTTATAGACTATTAAGCAAATTACTTAAACAGTTTCAACATTTATCGATTTTCTGTAATGCAGATTCATTGGATTTTTATTAGAGAATAATATGCCAATGGCCATAGTCTTGGTAACACGTATCCGGACACGTGTATTTTTGTTTAAATATTTCTTGTGTTGTTTTTTCATTATTGTCATGATTATTTAAAGAAAATTTACGAAAGAAATCTGCTACTGACCCTCATTTTGCTCACATTTAATTTTGTTCTCCCCAGAGTTATAAATGTTATGTTATATTGTGCCAAGGCCAAAAGTGTCAAATGAAACTACCCTGATTAGCAGTTTATTTTGGCTTAAATTCTGTCAGTTTTTTTCTTTTATTTTCTGCAGTTTCTTTAGAGGATAAAACTAAAAATTCAAACGCACACAACGAATGAAAAAAGGACTTCCGAAAAAAAAGAGAAAGAAAAAAGCAGGCAGAAACCGAACAAATGATTTCGAATCCATTGTTCATCATGTGTGACTGACTGGCCAACCAACCAATCATTACAAAGAACTGACAGACGGTAAAGTAAAGTATGTGTCACCAACACAATTTGCTTTGTCAAATGTTACAAATTTGTTCAGAAAAAAAAGGATATTTTTGTTTTTGTTAAAAGACAATTTTCTATCTTTTTTTTCTGATTCACTTTGAGAAAAACAACTTTTATGAGCGTTTTAAACACCCCATATATGAGGTTTGGGAATTAAGTTGTCAGGGATTTGTAGGGATATTTTTTAAGATGATTATAAAACATTTTTAAAATAAAAACTTTCTTGGAGTGAAGGAAATAGTATGGATATGATGTTGGTCAGTATTAAATAGAAATTGGTCTTAAAGTATGAGGCTTGTTTACATAATCATTTGGGCTTTTCCTAAAAAAGATTATTTGTTTTAATTTCTAGGCTTCTTTCAAAATCAAATGGCTATTATTTGGCTCATAGCCAGATTATTTACAAATAAAAAAACATCCGTGTAAAATATGTATGAAATTGTTTGATGCTCTATTGTTCAAATATGGCGCAATTCAAATACAGGAAAGACTTATGGCGTTCTTTTTATGAAAAAAAGTAATTACCTTTTAAAAAGTTTATATATTCGACATGTTGCACTTTAAAAATGATGCCATTTTTTTAATATTAAATTTTTAACATATTAAAAATCACATATTTTTTAGGGTAAAATTTATATTCTGTTTTAAGGTAGTGCAAAAAGTGCAATATTTTGCACTTTGTGAGGACAATATTTTTTAGTGTTTCCTTTTTAGAAAAAAAACATTCAAGGAAAATATGCCAAATTGTTATGATGTTACAAACCACATCAAACTGCCGATATTTGTGAATAAAATTTTCTTACACTTATTTATTGACTTTCCATTTTACTTTTTCGATATTTGTTTCTAGAGGTAACATATTTGTCACACAAATACCGAACTTATTTTGTGGTTTCAACTCATGCCTTAAAAAATTTTTATTTTAAATTTCTCTCAATTCAACAAACATAGAATAAGTTATGATGAATCTCTAGCAATTACTAATTTATATATTTAATAGGTATATATCCAAAATTTCTGAGTTTTCTTAATTGATAGATGACTCAGGGTTATTTCGTTAGATAAATATCATTTACATTACAAATAAGAAATTATTTCTCATTTATTGCAAATAAGAAGATATTTTTAGACATTGACCTGAAAATGATAAAAAAAATTAAAAAAACCAAATTAATCTTTTCGAACATCGGAAGCTCAGGTCTATGAATTTAGTTCCTATATTTAAGCGTTTTCATAACGTATGTTGGTTTTTGTCGTAAACATACATACATACATACATACATACATACATACATACATACATACATACATACATACATACATACATAAAGATGAATGTGTTTTTGTATGTTTGTTTGTTGGTTTGAGCTGAGGAAATTTTCTTTATGTCTAGATGGAACTACCAACTGGATAGTACCACGCCCACACAAAGTGTATATTTATTAGAGACCTGCATTACTGCATTCAATTCTCTTACCCACAGTAAATTCAACTTAATACTCTTAAGTTAGTTACTACATAGCATACACTAAATAAATAATGTTAATAAGAGAAAGAAAAACGTCATTCAAAAATGTTATGTACAGTCAATTTAATGTGTATACTAGAGATCGTAGAAATGTACAAGAAATTTTAATGGACACATTGGAACACTGTACACCTTCTATACATTGAAGACATTGCCTTAATGTGTGGCTATGACTGTACTTGTGTACATCTTGTGTATATGCTTTAGCAAGCAAACACATGAGTGGGAGTTGCCATATTAGTGCTTTTTTAACTTTTGAACTAGAGATATAAAACTAATATTGGGTATTTATAATATTTTCAGTATTTGCTCTTATGAAGTTACAAAACAAATTCAATGGTATCTTCACCACTAATGTGGTGCATACGTATATAAAGTTAATTCGATGCTTTTAATGTCTTCAATGTAAACATTTAGATATAATGCACAGAAGTGGACACTCAAGACTTATTCCTGTATAAAGTGAGTCATGCATAAATTTTTCAATGTATTTTTTTTTTTTCGATGTCCACTGTGTAGCTATGTGTGTATAGAGGATAAAATGTGTACACTAAATTAATCTCTCGTGTATACTATCCACTACACAGCATATCAATAAAATATAAAATGGGTACAGCAAATCAAGACGGTTCATTAGGTTTGTACAATAACTTTACTTGCAGAAACTTGCAACTAGAGAGTAAAAAAAATTTTTGCACAATTTCTCTCAAAAATGCCCAAAAGTAAATGAACACTTTACCAGCTAAGCTGTAATATATAGGTTTATAAATTCTTTTTCGAAGAATATTTTGAATTCTTTAATTATGTTAAAATTCATAGCTAACTTTTGTGGAGTTCGCACTATGTATTCAACTATTTCAGCATCGTTATCACTCTCCGCATCAATCGATGAATCAAAGAATACCAAATGCTCTCCAGGAATTTACTGTTGCTTAAATTGCAAGTACTTACTGTCAAACATATTCCAACTTATTAGTTATTAATTTTCTAAAAATAAAGTATTTTAATTTCTAGAAATTACCTCCATCTGCTGCAATATTCTCTAATCGTGATGAACTACATACCTCGTCATATATTTCATATTGTTACGAACATACGGTTGGACATCACAGTGTTTATTACATCGCTAAAATATATAAACAAAAGCTACAAGAACAACTATATATATGTGCTGTTTACAAATAACCAAATCTACAATAACAACTATTAACAGAGACAAAGTAAATAAAAATAACACGGCAACAACAATAATTAAGCAGCAAAGAAAGCAAGTAACGGACAATAAACAAGCAACAACAAATACTAAGAACTGAAAGAGGTAGATGTTTACATACGCATGGCTACAAAAGAACTAAAAAGAAATTAAAAGAAAGAAATGGAATCTACCTGAAATATCGAGAGGTTCGAGAGCTTTCGATGTGTTGTTTACTCAGCCATATAAAAAGCACATCGATGCGAACAGTAATCAGTTTATTTGGTGTAAACTCAGTGAAAGCGTTATTGGTGTGAAGAGAGTTTATAAGGAGTAAACTCGTGAAGTGAATCGTGAAGTAAAAAAACCAGTTTAGTTGGAGCTAACTCAGTAAAGAGAGTTAAGTGTGGATAACCTCTGGTTGAAAAGGTTGTGATCGAACCTAAGTTGTAACTACGATCGGGTTGGAAGATCTTTAAGAAGAGAGATCTGTCGAGTAATTGTTGTTGTTTACAAAATTGTAAACAGACGGAGTAATTAAGAATAGAAAATTGTTATTGCCTGTAAAAAGGTTACAGGCAGTGGTGCACAAAACTGTGTTGAATAAAGGATTTTTAATTAAAACCAAACACAAAATTTATTTTATTTTAACTACAATCTGCGAACTCATAAAACACGTTTTTAAAAAGGAAAAACGTAACAATATCTTTAGACATCTTCTTTTGGTGCTGTTGATCCTAAGTTAGTAGTCACAACATTGTTTTCTATACATTTTATCGCTTTAAAAATGTAATTTTACTTACAATTTTTTAAATTTCGAAACATTTTGTTAATTTGCAGTTTTTTTAGAAAACTTGATTTGTAAACATAAACACAAAACAGCTGAATAATTCTTGCATGTAAAAATTTTACCAGCAAGAATTTGCAAGAATTTTTTGTGTCTCAATTTCTTACTCTCTTCTGACGCTCTCTCGGTGTTAATTTTTTGAGTTAATGAAAACTTTTCCAGTAACAATACGCACAAATTCGTAACAATTTTTAGTTATTGAAAAGACCTATTCACTAAAAAAAGATGCATCCACTAATAAAAACATGGATTTATATAAAAAATCATTTTTCGTTCCTTCGCCTTTTGTACAAATTCAAATATGTACAAATACATACATATATATTTTGTTGTTTGTGTTTTCTAATTTTACAAACGAAGAGCACAATAGTCTTGTGAGAGCGAAAGAGTTTTTACTTCCATTTTTTCCTCTTTCTCCTCTATGTAAAATGCAATATGTTAAACTAAAAAAAATAACACAGTGAATGGTTTATTGTGTAGTGCAGAGGTAGGCACAAAGAGTAATACACTTAAAATGATAAATACACTGAAGTTAAAACGTTGTAAAAAATAGGTATTCATACAAGGTGTAGTAAACAAAGTTTCAGCTCTCTTCAAAATCTCTTTGAAATTAGCAAACACACAAAGACATGCGCAACACCCAGGACTACCAGATTAAATTTCCAAAAAGCTTAATTTTTCCGATAAATTTTAAAAATATCGTCATATCAGTTTCGAAAAATCGTCAAAAAATATGTCAAAAAATCTTACCAAAAACAACCAATTTTTGAATGATTTCAATTTTTACATATTACATTACAGTACATATAATAAATTACATATTTTTAATGCTTGCTTGAAGCTACGTCCAAAGAATGCCTCATTTGCCAAATAGACTAACTCCACATTTGGAAATTTATTAGATAATAATGTGAAATATGTAGCTTAATATGCATTCATTACACAATTTGGTGCTTATATTGTTAAAGAATTCACATATTATTCTTGGATAATTCTCTAAGTTTTTGTTAAGGTTATTCGGCAACCATATAGAAATCTTCAATAGTCTGTTCGTTTTTTTTCTTGCTACACTACTAATTACGTCATCAGCTTGAGCTATTACTAAAACTACATTATTCTCTTCTAAGCCTTACTCTTTATTAACAGTAAGCACAAGTAAAAATCGGAAGAAATAAGCTATTTGCAGAGCTGGCAACCCACTGGATGACGCAATTAAACCCACCCGAGTTTTATTGGGTTTTATATTGGGTTTTAAAAAAGGAGCTTTATGCGCTTTTTCTACTCGTTTTAATTTAGTAAACTGTTTTAATCTCTTTCCTAGCTTTAGCTTTAATCTTGTTCAGTTTTTATTAAAGCTTATAGCAAGGAATGACCGATCATAATCAATACTAACAAAAAATTGCGTGACTAGAAAGAAGAAATAAGTTTAACTTGTATTTAAATATTGAGTTTAAAATATCTGCTAATGTCTGAAAAAATTTTATTTATTGTTTCCGCATTCGCGATTTATGGTACTTTAAAAAACAAAAATAAGGTCGTTCTATCTTGTTGAACCAGAGTGTAGCTTGAGGCGAAAAAAAATTTAAAATAATTTGTAGTATCAGTTTATATATAGTGTGTGACTCCATCGGTTTACATTTAAACCAGCTGTTATTTCGAATCTGGCAATACTTACGTCATTCTATTCTGACACCAAATTCAGTATATTTTTTAAAAATCATCTTTTAGGATAAAGCCCATTTTTATTTTGGTGGGTAGGTTAATAAGTAAAATTGCCATGTTTAGGGCTCAGAAAACCCATTACGAGTGACTGTTAGGTGCAGCTTATGGAGCGGATTGGCATGATTGGCCCATATTTCTTTGTAAATGAGGACGGCGTAACCATTACGGCCAATGTAGATACCTATTGCATCATCATAACCTATTTTTTTTTATGATGCCAAGAAGTTGCGATTTGACACAGCTGGCCTATTTTCAGTAGGCCGTTAAAGACAAGTGTCATGCCAAGAGACCAGAGAAAATTGAGTATTTGAAGGCTAACATTCGTGATGCCATTTCCAAAATAGGATCCCATACGCTCGAAGAAGTTATCTAAAATTGGACCGTTCGAATGGGGTACTGTGAGGCCAGCCGCGGCAGCCATATGAATGTAATAATATTTCATTTCTAACCGGTACAACTAAAAATAAATTTGGAAAAATTTCAAACCGTTTTTGATTTTTTTAATTTTTAAATTTAAACTTTTAAATGGCCCACCCTTTATAATTTATTAACCAGAAATAATTATAATTATTATTCATTTTCAAAATTTGTAGTACAGCATCGAATTTTAACCAAATTGCTATTTATTTTTAATTCTTTTGTTTTTTATATCGGTAATAAACGCAACACTGTGCTACAGAAAACTTTTTTTTAATTTAAATATATAAAAGCATCTTTTTCTTCGTCACTCCTCTAGGAAGCATATTGGCTTTTTATAAAGCATCCACTGAATTGCTTGAGTTTCAGTAACCAAGTTGATTTTCAAGCTAAGTAGATGATTAATCTACTGTAGTTCGCCTACATATGATTGTGTGTAGCGGTGAAATTCCTTGCTAAGTGGTGGTGGTGGTGATCCTTACTTAACATTGTAATTTTTTTCATGTAGGTGAGGTTTTCTTCTTATCATTCGCCAGATATTTGTCATTATTGCCTGAGGTAAGCTGGATGCTCAGTGGGGCTTCCTTAGATGGATTTGTCTGGAGAAAGGTCGAAACCTCTTTATTGAACATTCGAAGCCACAATTAAATTTTTTCGCCATGTTCTCTGCTGGGGTTGGAACCTAGGACTCTTGTGTTGTATGCCTACACACTAATCACTACATCCTCAAATAAACGTATTTCTAGATAGGTTGTCCTATTTTGTCAAAATTTTGCATATACATATGTATATATGGATATATATACATATAGATTAGTTCGGGTCGATTTAAATATCGTCTCAGTGAGAAGGAAAATAGTATTCTATAGATCAAACTAAAAACCTTTGCCCAAGGAACCATACTTCTAAAATTAATTCTGTCGTTCCTTATTTTGACCCAAAGGTCAAATTTTGAAAAATCCCGCTTTGACCCATTTAAAGTGCCTCAATCGAGTCTAAATGTATGACCGAGCACCACTAACTTTAGAGGGCCGACCCATATATGCTAGTGGCACAACCCCTGCAACCTCCCAGGTGAGGTCCCCATACACAAATTTCAAAAAATCACCATTTTTTATATGAAAAAATCAGCGAAATAACTACGTTTGTTTTGTTTTGGAGTTTATTATTGTTTTTTTTTTTAATACAATTTAATAATAGAAAAGAAGGTAAAAAAATTGTTGTTTTCCCTGGTTTGATGTTACACAGATCCAACAAAGCCACGCCGCTAGAAATGTCGTATAAGTGGGCAATGTCGTATAAATTCTTCTAATGTGTGAAAAATTCAATTTTTTCTGGAGCGTATTTTTCAACGCAATTTTCTTAAAGACGTCCACCATAAAATAATTAAAAACGGTTGACAATTATAATAAATGAGTGATAGCAATTAC
The DNA here is from genome assembly GCA_023159175.1 of Wohlfahrtia magnifica. NCBI lineage: Eukaryota > Metazoa > Arthropoda > Insecta > Diptera > Sarcophagidae > Wohlfahrtia > Wohlfahrtia magnifica. The sequence continues at coordinate 4,712,362 of JAKWBJ010000061.1, forward strand.
TTACTGGAAAAATTTCACAAGTTTCGATTTAAATGCTCAGTTTTCCGAATGCCGATCTTGGTCCAGAGCTGGTTGATTTATTCAAAGCTTGAAACAAATGCCGAAACGGAATTTCATTGAAGTGTAGAAGGTAAAGAACCAAGCAATTCAAATCGTCGTATAATCCCACCGTGAGGCCTAGTGTTTGGTGGCTCACACTCAGTGTATATACCAATTATTGCATCCAGTGATATTTTTTTATCGTTGAAAAAATCATTTAATTTGGTTGTTTTGTATTCAGCCGTTTCATGTTCCAGTCTTACCAATCAATTGAGAACTTGGTTCTCTCGAAATAACAAGATGTGGTTCTTTTACTACCCTAGTATGATACTTCTCATCAATTTTATCTCTCGTTACAGTAACATATTTTCTACCATCGATCGAAAACGCTAACAAATTGGTATCGTCTGCGAAATCTTGGAAAAGAGCGGTTCCCAGTGCTGATGCTACTCTATTAGGCACACCAAATCTGTCACATATTAAGACGAAGTTAGAATAATCGTATCTTTTTGTGTATTGTGAACCTTTGTTGAATCATCAGGAAGCATTGTTGTCATTGATGACATAACCGTTGCTCCTTGCTCTTCATTTTTCATTACAAATGCATCACTCTTAGTCTTCTCTGATGATGTTGATCGTGAATAAACTTTTTGAGGCGTTCTGAAACCGTATGTACATACGGATTCCTTTAAATCGCATTTACATTTTCCAATATAAAAATTTTTTTTCAGAGATTTTACAAACTCTGGAAATGGGTATCTTTGCTTGCCTTCGGCTTAATATTTGTTGAGCAATCTATTCAATTTAATAAATACATTATTTTTTGGCATTATTTCCATACTTACATAGGAAAACTTTTTTGTTCTTTTTTAGCACGTTCGCTCAAGTAAAAAAATATCTCAAGATATCCAGCTCGGTTGGTAAATTAAGATCAGTCAAATCAGAACAGGCACCAAAAAGTGTAGCATTATGCTTGGGTATATGACTCATTGGGTTTTCCATAGTTGTCGATGTCATTTCGCTGAAAAAAAACAATATTTATAATTAAAAATAGCTTAAACCAAAGACCATAATTAATAGTTTTAAGAATTTATTTATTTTAAGAAAAATATTCAAATTACAAGCACAGTACAACATAAGATGTCACAAAATGTATTAAATATGTATTTTAAATGCAGTGAAATGAAAAGTAACAGTGGGATTTTTCAGAATAGGGAACATCAGAATTCATTTTAGAGGTATAATTCCTTGGGCAAAATTTTTTATTTTGATCCATAGAATACGATATTCCTTGACACTTGGGCGATTTTTTTGCGTCCCTACAAATCGACCTTCCTAATATAGATATCTCTGTTAAAAAAGTAAAACTTATGTCGTTACAATAGTAGTAATTACTTTTTATACATAAGATTTAAAATATTACATATATAAATAGTTATGTTTGCACAAAATTCCATTTAAATTTGACGATTCCTTCTGTTTTTTGCCAATAAAGTTTGTCTGTTTCCACTAACACCCGCGGTAAGGAGTTCGTTGGCTAGAGGAAAGCCACTGCTATCAGTTGAACTCCAAACAGTACCTTAAATAAGTACTTTCCCTCGTTACTAATAAAAAGTTGAAAGTTAAAACAGAAGAATGTTTAATCTCAGCTGTCTAATCAAAAGTGGATATTGAGACAATATTTTCCATCCCTATAGAGATTATTTTAAGCTTAATATCGGGTGTTTTTTTACAATTACACAAGTTTAAATCATAATAAAGCAAAGAAATAAAAATATATTTTTAATATCAATGAAACGGGCTTTGTTGGATACCTAATTGTTTAAATATGATTTCGGCCATGTGACTGATGTGGATGTAATGTCCAAATGCGACAATTATGCTTATTTACTTACCCATTCAAAGAAAACTGCGCTTTATCGGAGAACAAAATTTGAAATGGAAAATCAATATCAATATTAATTTGTGCATCAGCCCATTCGCCAAATTGGCGAGTCTATCCATAATGAAATGTCAAACCAAACTAAACAAAAAGCAACTATCAGCTGTTAAATCGGTTGTCAAATAAATCAGTGTGACCAAGTTATATACTGTATAGTAGAAACAGAAGAGAGACTGCACCCTCTTCTAGAAAATAATTTTTTATATAAATTGTTGATGTCATTCCCAAATTTTCTTTTTTCATCAATTTCTTTCTGGCTGGTTCTCTGTAATATATTTCAATATACGAAAGCAAATATAATTGTTGGCAAGATGAAAAACACGCAAACAGAAAACATAATGACGATGACGATTGCAATGATTATGACCAAAAAACAAACGAAAATGTCGTGAATTGTACAAAATTACAACAACAACAAAATTAAACCAAAAACTAACGCCAAATCAATTCCGCTTAGCTTAACGACTTAAGGCATATTTAGGTCGTTTTTGACCAGCAAAAAAATCATTGATCACACACACATATATCTTTTTACACTAAAGGGTATTTGCACTCGAAATCCCTTTGTTCATACATTTTATAGAGCGAAAACTTCAAAATTCTTTGCTCATTTATTTTTTTTTTTAGTTTTAGTTGCTGAAACATGACAAGTTATAAAACAGTTTTCAAGACAATTAAATTTAATCATTCGAGTAGTACGAGTATTTTTTAAATGAATTTCTTTTGGCTTTTTATTTTTACACTCCCAGCACCTCCTTGTTTCCAGCCTGTGACATATTTTTTACTTAAATTTTTGTTGTTGTTTTTTTATATAGCCCTGACTGTTCATTTTTTTCTCTATGTGGTGGCGCTCAATATGCGACAGGCAGTTTTTTCCCACATGGACTTTTTTATTTATTTTTTTAAGAGAAAAACGAATAACCAGAGAAATATGTTGGAAAAACTACAAAAAGAATAATTGAAAATATAAAAAAAAATTATTTAATTATTTTTATAAATATTTTGTACACGTTTGCTGGATGGATGATGTGCTTAAAGTCATGTTAATGCAAACGTTTGCGGTTTGTATTCATGGTCGGTTATGTACTCGTAGATTTAAAACGCATGCAATTAGAATGAATGCACATGAATTCAATGTATGTTAATCTACACTATCTTACAAAAGTCTACATACGACTAATAAATCGAAATTTTTTTTTTTTTTTTTTAATATAAAAATCATTTTTACATATGATTATTTATATTATTTTAAATAAAATGATTAAACGTATTCTAAATACTTAAAGAAATTGCATCTTTAATTCATAGCAATTAAGAATAATAAACATAAAAGGCTTAGATAAGTATACGTACCCTGTACAGTAAAACAATTTAGCGCATTTAGTACTGAAACAATTTTTTTTTGCTTTAATCATAAGATTAGCTGGTAATTTCACATAACAATTTTCATATTGTTTTCTAATATGCTCTTCCAAACTTTGAAAATTGATAGCAGCCGTATTGTTGAATCTACATCAATCGAATTACCAGTCATTTCTTCAGTTTGTTTAGCCAAAGCACTAATTGGCGGATATAGCAGCAACACGTGCAAATGATAGAACTATTTGTATATGAGCAGAATACACATGATCACATGGGTATGACCTGAAAACGTTACTGACAGTCAGAACTGCGATTAGTGTGAAATGAAGGGGATTGTTTTCAGATGTCCACAACAAGCGGTCGCTTCTCTTAGTCGCTTCAATTCGTCTGAAAATATCGGCTATTAACAACAAGAATCACGTGATGCAGAAAAGAATAGACTTAAGGATTAAACAGTAGCGCTCGGCTTTAATAATGCAGTAGGTGCCTTTCACGCCAAAGAACTGAGCTCTTCCAATTATGAATAATGTATTCCTTAGAACAGCAGAGAAGCATATTGGCTACCATACATGAAGCCTTATAAATAGAGGTCAAAAGCACAGTCAAAGAGCTGCCAACTAAATTATAATTCTCCTGGCAGAATAGTAAAGAAAAGTGCAACCTTCCGTGGCAACGGAGTGAGGAAACTGCTATAAGAGTACAAGCGGAGACGGATACCCACCAAAGTTGCGACCTTTTTCGCTCAGGGCCTTAGCTAATGAAAAACAAGCTTGCTACAACGAAGCCTATTAAAGATAATAATGGTGATCTGACCACATCAAAAAAGAGGCAGACCAGAATCTGAAAAAATTTTTATAGAAGCTCTCCTCACCACTGTCCCGCATACTGTGGCTATTTCGCGTATGCCGAGATCATGACATAAATATGTAACAACATCGACTCTCACTGCCCTGATATCTACGAGATAGTTCTTGCAATTTATTCTATGAAGTCCAATAAAGCGTCCGGAATTGCTGAAGGTAAATCCCGCTAAGATCGCTGAAATCTTATCCACACTAATAGTCTAGTTTTGGCAGAACGATATACTACCATCCGAGCTAAAGGAGGGCACGATAATATTAATGCCCAAAAAGGGTAATCTTACTGAGTGATGTAATTGGAGAGGGTTTATACTGTTGAGTATGGCAGATATTATAGCCAAACGTCTCTTTCTATTGGTTGCAAACCTATTAAATGAACATTCCGGTTTTCGGACACACCATTCTTACAAAGAGCGGTTCGATCGAATGATGAACACCAATATATCTATGTTTTACCGACATCGAAAAAACCCTTGATAAATTGGATCTTAACGACATCTACATTGCGTTTGAATGCGAAGTGGTCCTGAGATGGTGAGACTGAATAAGAAGCTATACCGTAACGCCACCTGTCGAGCCCATCATGAACGACAGACGTTCGCCATAAGAAACTAAGTTCCCCAAAGCTGTGTTCTCTAACCACTATTGTTTAATATACGTACCAGAATAAGGGAATTACCCTGGGACTTTGGATATATAGTTTGGGTGGAACGAAGTGATTAGGTTAGACATAGTTAGGAACTGACTGGGCTGCGAATAAGCACGGCAAAGGCCAAGGTAATGTGCATAAGCACTAATGGAACGCATACGTTAACCGGCCGTTGGTGCCTCAATCGCAATTATGAATTTACTCTGCTTTCTGGGCAGCATAATACCGACAAGTGGTGCGTCGTCTGAAAACATTTTTGCCCGTATAAGAAAAGATCGCGCTGCGTTCCCAACGCTCGATAAGATGTAGAGATTGTCACATATCACAAGGTAGACCAACCTGAAAATATTTAATGCCAGTGTGAATTCGGTGGTAATGCATGGTTGTGAAACGTGGAACGCGGTAGCAAGGAATTTCGCATTCCTCTGGCTTTTGTCAACCATTGCTTGAGGAAAATACTCTAAGTATTCCGGCCTAATACGATCCAGAACTTTGGAACATAACACAGCAGCAACCAATTTATCTAACAATTCGATGGCGTAAATGGAAATGGATCTGCCAAATATTCAGGAAATCGCTAGACGATATCACCAGAACAGCGCTTGAGTAGATACCGCAAGGAATCCCTCACCGGCAAGCACCTAATGATGGCTTGTAGAAATGGCAGCAGGACGCACATGAGGCGATATAAAATACCTGGCTCTAGATAGATCGAAATTACACATATTTGTTGTGACCCTATGCTCCAACTAATTTTGAGAATATTTATGTATTATCGTTTTGCCGAGAAGACTATTCGCTCGGATGGTGACAAAGCGCAAGGAGAATCTAAGCAGTTAATTTTGAGTAGTTCAAAAGAACTCAGCTTTCGCAGACCAGAACTTGGCGAATGGTACGACGTAGCTTTAGTCAGCACATGTACGAAAGTAACTAAGCTACGAGCTAAATTTTAACAAAAAAATATCTTCCACAATAAGATACATTTCTGAATGAATGGGTACTAGTGTGTCTCTTAAAAATCAAACGTCGGAAATATTGAAACAGCACCTGCTATTTTTCACCATTTGACTTTAATTTAGCTCACAAGCGATTTTAAGCACATTCCATTACGCTTTACTAAGCTGCGGAATCATATTGGATTTTATTATATTTTTGTTTTTAAAGAAACTTTCTCATGGAGATCGTTAAGTATCATAAATTTTACCCTGTTTCCGCATTTGGTATTTCAAATGCATTGTGGTATGAGCGTAAAATTTTATTTGAATTATATTCAAGGACGACGCTAAATGCTACATAGCCTATACTGTATTGGACATTCAGAACGAGTGATTTAACACGTTCGCCACAGCGATTATTTCGATTAAAAAACAAAGCTCAAAAATAATAAAATAAAATAATACAATAAAAATAATACAAATACAATATATTTAGATATTATACAATATTGTTACGAAAAAAAATACAACACTGCATTGTGAGATTTTGGTATATATCAATTTGGCAACACTGCCACATCGACTATCTTTAAGTTACATTTGAATTAGCGGATATGGAAATAGTAGATGGCCGATATTTCCTGAACCTTCTAAATTGCAAGCAATTAGGTATGTAGAAGGCTGTTTTACCTGCATGTCAGTTAGTTATCGTTCAGCTGTCGTAAGATAAAGATGTGTTAAAGCGGAAATAAAAGTGCTGTATAAGCGAATATTAAGTTGTAAACTGTATAAAAGTAATTGTGTAGTAAATAAAAATATAACAGTAAAACAACAAAATAAAACGGTGTTTATTTTATTTTAACGCAATTTAAATGAACGAACGTAACAATATATTTAGATATTATCCGAAAATATAGTATGTATGTGAGATAAGTTGGATTGAATAAAACACATATTCTGGTTTTATTTGAGAACAGTCGCATAAGTGACAGTTCCCTTTTATTACTTAATTCTTACTGCACTTTTCCCATTCCGGGAAATCCCGGGAAAAGAATTTTTTTCCGTTTTCCCGGGAACATTCCATTTCTAAGTCAGTCAGAGTTTTTTTATTGACTCCTTTAAAAGAAGAAACTTTTAAGTCATAGTCACAATAAAATTCTGGAAAGTTATAACGTCTAAACCAAAACTCGTTTACTTTCTTGCTCTAAATTACCATATATTTGTAGCATAGCATTTTTTATTGGGCTTTTTCGATCATTTTTGACAATTTTCCCTGCTACATTTTAAACTTCTTTGGCATTATTGTTTATTAACATTCCCTCTCAAAAATGTCATAAAAATTTTTCCCACAGAATCGAAAAAATTTACTGAAACAGTGTTTTTTTATATAATGCATGATTTAGATAGAAAACACCATTAACTATGTTTTATTTCACAAATTAAATTTAAAATTTTGGTCTTTGCACTCATTTAATCGGTTCCGTAAATGTATAACTACACCCGAACGAAAACGAAAATATTCAACAGAGATCTATATATATAAAAGAGGACTATAATGTGCTTTGCAATTGATGTTCTCTGAAGTGGGCCAACGGACTTTATTTTGTGAGCTTTTGAACGGAAGGCAAAATCAATACAAAATTTATGTATATGCTGTTTTTGTAGATCCATTGGTTCGAGAGTTACGAGTATTGCCGTCAGAGTGAAGTCCTTTGTATTGCATAAGTCTTACTTAAAAACGAAATTTGTTACACCATTTAAACTTTGTGTGAGTTCGAAATAATTTTTAAAACTACGTATATAAAAAGCATATGTAGAAAGCTTTTATTTGGTGCGTGGTTGCACTATTATTCAACTGCTTGGTGCCACGTCCATATAAAATTTGTATTTATGTGTCTATATCTTTAAAACGGTAATAATAAGAGTCTTTAAATTTTGACCAAATAACAAATTATCAATCAAAAGCTGGACCAAATTGGATAAGTGGGAGAGTGTCATACAAAGTAAATATTGATTAGTGGAAAGTTCCGAATTTGGTCTAAATAACTTAGTAGTTAATACACATCATCAGTTGAAATATTGAAAAAGTTTGTTTTGAATGGGTGTAGCATTTCCCATACAAATTAAATATTTATTTTTGTATATCTAGAGAAAGATTAGAATGGAAGGTTCTGAATTTGGTCTAAATGGCTTCTTAGATAGTACAAACCATCAGTTAAAAAGTTGGCGGTATCGGATGTTACCTCCCACACAAATTAAATGATGATTTCTGTATATCTTGAGAATGGTTAGAGTTGAACTTTCCAAATTTGGTTTAAATAACTTTGCAGTCAATACAAGCCACCATTAAAAAAATATATAATTGTTCACGTGTAGAGAACAATAACAGTTAAAGCTTTTTTATCTTAAAGCTTTCCTTGTAAAACGGAAAAAAAGTTATTTTCCCGGGATTTCCCGGAATGGAAAAAGTACGGGAAATAAAAAAACCCTAGTAAGAAAGCATGCAGTAAGAATTAGCGAATAAAAGGGAACCGTCGCTTATGCGACTGTTCTCAATTAAAACCAGAATATGTGTTTTATTTAATCCAACTCATCTCACATATTATATTGTTACGTTTTTACCTTTTAAAAAACGTGTTTTTATGAGTTCGTAGATTGTAGTTAAAATAAAATAAATGTTGTTTTGTTTTAATTTAAAAAAATCTTTTATTTAACACAGTTTTGTGTACCACTGCTTGTAATATTTTTACAAGCAATAACAATTGTTATTCTTAATTAATCTGTCTGTTTACAACTTTGTAAACACAACAATTATTCGACAGATCTTTCTTCCTAAAGATCTTCCAACCCCATCGTAGCTATAACTTAGGTTCGATCACAACCTTTTCAACCAGATGTTAACCGCACTTAACTCTCTCTCCTTTCACTGAGTTAGCTCCAACTAAACTGGTTCTTTACTTCACTACTAGCTTCACGAGTTTACTCCTTATAAACTCTCTTCACACAATCTGCACTCGCTGAGTTTACTTTACTCAAACAGCACTCGCTGAGTTTACGACACATAAACTGATTGCTGTTCGCATCGATGTGCTTTCATATGGCTGAGTAAACAACACATCGAAAGCTCTCGAACCTCTCAACATTTCAGGTAGATTCCATTTCTTTCTTTTAATTTCTTTTTAGTTTTTTTATAGCCATGCGTATGTAAACATCTACCTCTTTCAGCTCTTAGTATTTGTTGTCGCTTGTTTATTGTCTGTTACTTGTTTTCTTTGCTGCTTAATTATTGTTGGTGCCGTGTTATTTTTATTTACTTTGTCTCTGCTCATGGTTGTTGTTGTAGATTTGGTTGTTTGTAAACAGTACGTATAGTTGTTCTCGCACCTTTTGTCTATTTATTTCAGCGATGTAACAAACGCTGTGATGTCCAACCTTATTTTCGTAATAATATGTTCGGATAATATCTAAATATATTGTTACGTTTTTCGTTTAAATTGCGTTAAAATAAAATAAACACCGTTTTATTTTGTTGTTTTACTGTTATATTTTTATTTACTACACAATTACTTTTATACAGTTTACAACTTAATATTCGCTTATACAGCACTTTTATTTCCGCTTTAACACGTCTTTATCTCACGGCAGACGAACGAAAACTAACTGACATGTAGGTAAAACAGCCCTTTATATACCTAATATCCTGCATTTTAGAAGGCTCAGGAAATATCGACCATCTTCTATTTTCATATCAGTTAATTCAAATGTAACGTAAAGATGGTTGATGTGACAGCGCTGCCAAATTGACAGGGTGACACAAAATATACCAAAATCCTACAATACAGTGTTGTATTTTTATTTTTGTAACACTGCCTCCCACTTCAGCCTGTTCGTCCCGAATAGGCTCATTATCTATCCTCTAATAGCTCGCAAGTCGCTCTAGATATACCACTTTCATTTTTCATCGCGAGATATTTTTCTTCTGTATTCTGTATACTACATCGTTTAACCTTTTGACTACCTTGTAAGGTCCATACCAGTTAGTTTGAAGCTTGGGAGATAATGCTTTCTTTCACTATTGGTTGTAGAGTAGAACCAGTTGTCCCTCAAGAAAGCCTTCTATGTTTGCAGCACGATCAGACCTGGCTTTCAACCTATCATGGTCCACTTCTAGTCGTGTAGTTATCGTTTTATGAGGTTCTTTGGGACTGGTGCTCTGAATTTGTAATGCTGCAGATTTGTTCTGACTGCATTTTTATCTGCAATACATTCAGTGCAGTTCGCTATACATCCGACGGCAGCTTGCTGTTATCCAACCCAGTAATAACGTAGTTTTAATTTTTCTACTGTCTCTGCCAAGCTAAGATGCTCTCCGCTAAATTCCTTATGAAACTAATTTAAAATGTCATTAATTTTGGAAAAAGGAACCACTATTAAATTGGAAGTTATATTGCCATCTGCACTTTCCTAGCTTCGGTATAAACACCCATCAATCAATTTTAAACTATCCTATTGAGCACAATAAGCCTTTAGTATAGGGCTATCTGCTGATATCTCTTTACACTTTCTTTTGATGTAATGGTTTTTCAAGGACTACTTTTGGATTTTTTGTGCTCCATATGCGACAATATGCGTGAGGATAAAGATCTTTATGCAAAATGTTGCGCGAAGTTCCTCTGATGATGCCCAATTGTTGCGAACGTCGGCGAGTTGATGTTCCAAGCTGATGCTTTTACCTTAATAAGTGTCAAAGGTTGACAGCCACATTCTTGTTATTTAATCATTTTACATCCAATTTACTTCCTAACCTCAAATTTGCCCACCCCAATATGTGTACTATGTTAATAAGCTGAGACAGCATAATACGTGCCGTCCGCCTTTTATCTGCAGGACAAATATTTTAAGAATGTACAAATATTAAGTTACATATAGAAGGCATGCAACTTGACTAGTCAAACACACTACAAATGTGACGCTGGGTGGCGAAATGTGTTAAGAGCATGGTCATTTCACGTAGAGGTAATATGAACTGGCCATCGAGACTAATATGTACTGTTTATTGTTACAAAAATAAAAATGCCTAAAAAAGATAAAATACACAAACATTAGTACATGTCGAGCTATAAACTTTACTATGGAATTTTGTTCTTTTGGTTAATGTCAAGGCTGACAATGTGTCACCCTGTGCTACAAATTCAATTTTGGGATGTTACATTTGAATTTATGGATCTGAATAGAAGCTTTCGTATTTTATTCCCCATGCACAGAAAAAAATCATTGTAAAATCAATTAAAACAAGGTTGATTCAACATTTTTTTATAATGATTTTGTCTCATTATCGTTTCATATCAAAACAACAAGAAATTATGTTAAATTAATATAGTAGTTCTAGTTAAATCAAAGTGATAATCATGTTGAAATATTGTGAAATTATTATTAAATCAACATTGCGAAAAGTTAAAATACCATGAGTTTTATGTTGAATCAATACAAAATTAATGTTTAATTAACTATGAAATCGCTTAAAACTAATGTGATAATCACATTAAAATAACATGAAATTTCATGTTAATTTGAAACGATTTCTACATTCCCACATTAATGCAGCCGCTACTAAGCTTGTTATATATGGATCATATACATATGTATGTATGTATACATCAAAAATTTTAAGGTATATCCACATTTGCATATATGAAGCACATTCATATATACATACACACATATTGTACATATGTATGTAAATATATTCAATATATGAATATTTACGTTCCATATAAACCTGCACGTCATTTTTCGGGTATGGATTTTATGGTTCATATATAACTTTTATAGCTAAAATGTCGTTTCTTTTAAATCAAATGTTTCTTTTTTATTTTTTATTTATTTATTTATACAAATGAAACAAGAAACATTCACACATGTAAAACTATCTATAAAAACAAAGATTTAACAAAGATTTTTTAACAAAGGTTTTGAAAAGAATAACAAAAGTACATATGTAGATACATACATATATAAATACAATATATACAAAAAATTTAAGCCATACTTCGATGAAATAATGTAAAACAAAAAATTATTATTTTGTTGTTAAAAGTTAAAATTAATTGCCCATTATCATAGACCCATACTAAGGTCAACAATGACGAGCAGGGGTCTTCTGTCCCATTTGTATACCTGATTGCTAATATTTTTTTGATCAATGATTATTCTGAAATGGCAATTCGTTGTTTTTATTAAAATTGTATTAAATTGTATATAAAAGTATAACTATTTCTTTAAAGTGTTTCAAAAGCAAATAAATATCACAACTGCCTAAAAAACAGATAAGGCAGTCTAACTTCCATCAGTTACTTTTCTGCATTTTTTTTCGCGACCAATATTGTCAAATTGATAACAAAACGTCATATGTGACAGCTGTATTTGTAAGCGTATACATATCATATCTTATAGTTCAGATGTTTGACCAAAATATCCTTGGCATTGGCATTTATTATTGTTAGGTTCCAGGACTTGCATCCATACAGGAGAACAGATTTTACAGAGTAGTTGAATATGTTTTTTAGTCCATTTCGAGATAGCAGTCAGTTCATCAAATATCATCATCAAATACCGAAAGATTGGCTGACTCTGGACATCCAAAACATTATATCATCGCTACAGCCACCTGTCCTTGTTAGAATATAGAAAAAGAGGAAGGTAGTTGAAATAACTAAACTTTTCCAGCTTGATGTTACGTATCCTGAATTTGGTGGTGTGATATATATTTCAGCTCAGTATTTTACATATTTTAATGTTGAGTCTTAGTACCGTCTTAACAACTTCTTCCCTCAGAAATTTAAGTTTATCAAACATGTAACGATGACTGTATGTTAAAAGGCAAGTATCAACGCAAACGATAACATCAAAAGCTATATTCTATAGAAGCAAGGATAATATGCATCTCTGTTGATGTGACATTTCTATGATAGAAAAGAAAACAATAGTCTGTACTTAACGCGAAAAAAAAATCATCACCATTTACGTCAGAGGGATTAAAATTTCTTTTATATATTTTAGAGTTCCTTACATCGAAATCGATTTCACAATAATCAATAATAGGAAAATCTCTTTTAATCGAAATATTTTTCAAAAATTTTCATTTCAATTCTATTTTTTTAATTATTTAAAAACAGTTCAGCTGGTTTTATATTTAGAGTCAACTCTAATGCCAAAAGTATACTTAAAGTTGTCTACGAATAAGTTAGTGTCGACTTTTTTCTAAAAGTTGACTTTTATTTAATAAAAGTATACTTTATGTTTGACTATAAATATAGGCCATTGTGTAGTAAAAATTTATTTTATGTTGCTGTATAAGACAAATTTTTGGCGCAACATTTCAAGATCTTCTATTGGAAGAGGCTTAGCGAGAGCGCTGTCAATTTCTATAACTCAGATTTGATATTCTCAATGTTAACATCTTCACTTGCTACTTCCTCATCGTGACAAACATAGTAGTTCGTTAAATTTTCAAATTCATATAAACGTTTAAGTAAATGTCTAGAATAATTAAATAAATCGGTATGAGGTTTCTATTTTGTCTTTTATCTGTTATTGTCTTAATAGCTGATAAGATCTTTTTAGCAATATCTAGTTTTTGTTTTGATTAAAATTTTTATACAAAAATAACAGCGACCCTTCAGCTTCTATAATAATTGCATCTGAGCTGCAAACAGATTCAACTGGCAATAGAACATTACAAAGTTGAGATAAAATTTAAAAATATGGAAGATAATTCTTAAAAACTATACTTTATTATTATTGTTTCAAAATTAGTGTGTGTTATAGACTAACTTAACCCATCCGACATTGCTCGGAAATCTATATGTATTGTTACGACACGGCACCGACAATGAAATATTGAGAGGTTCGAGAACTTTCGATGTATTGTTTACGCAGCCACATAAAAAGCACATCGAAAAACCAGTTTAGTCGGAGCTAACTCAGTAAAGAGAGTTAAGTGTGGATAACCTCTGGTTGAACCTAAGTTATAGCTACGATCGGGTTGAAAGATCTTTAGGAAGAAAGATCTCTCGAGTAATTGTTGTTGCTTACAAAGTTGTAAACAGACAGAGTAATTAAGAGTAACAATTGTTATTGCTTGTAAAAATATTACAAGCAGTGGTACACAAAACTGTTTTGAATAGAAGATTTTTTTTAATTAAAACCAAACACAACATTTATTTTATTTTAACTACAATCTACGAACTCGTAGAAACACGTTTTTAAAAAGTTAAGAACGCAACAGTATGTAATACAATATCCTCATATCCAAGCTCTGCCGGTTTTTAGCTGATGCTTTAACTTGTAACATTTTCTACACATGCAAAATTTCATATTAGGTATGAGTATAAGCTGCCACGCTTACTTATTTAATCTGGTATAGTTATTGGCGAATGTGTGTCATATACGAGAGATAACTTAAACCAAATTTATAAACTTATTTTTATCGTTCTCAAGATATACAAAAATCAGTACTTACTTTGTCCAAACTCATTCGTACTTGCTGCAGAACTTAGAATATGTGCACTGCATCGACGTACCAAATTTTAATCAAATGCCTTTAACATAGACGTATCAATTACGAACAATTTCGTAGAAAGAAATTTCCAATTTGGTTTTAAACATCTGAACAAATCATAATACAGTTTCATATATGTATGTATATAGATTTGAAACATATTTTTGCATCTAAAAGAAGTATTATTATTTCTGTTTTATGAGTCTATACGCTGGTCTGCTGTAAAATTACATTCCGTACTGAAGAAAATTTAACCGCTTTTTGTACAACTTCTAAGCAGTTGTCTATATTTTGATGTACACTTAGTTTGCTGGTTGTTTACAGAAGCAGTGTGCGATTAAACCTAATTGCACGATTAACAATGCGATTATGATAATGATTATGTGGTGCGATTAATAGCGACTATGATTACGATTATAATCGATTTGCACTCTCTAGGCGTGTGTATATTTTTGTATGACAGTGTATGTTTTATTCTCAGTTTAGTATTTGTTTTTATCCAATGGTGCGTATGAATGTTATTTAATTAAAACACAAAATTAAAATTGCTCATACGCCATACTCATCATCATCATCGTCATGACAATTGTCAGTAGTGTTATATCTCATGCCTAAAAATTTTACTGTCCCTCAAATGTGGCAACAATTTCATATAAAATATTACAAATTATTATTATTTTTATTTTATTTTTCTGCTTATTTTATTTATTTTGTTTTGTTTTTTTGCTTTTAGATTTACTCTGGTTAATTATAAAATAAATTTATATCAAGTTGTGTGTGTTATAATAAATTTCTAAAATATCTAAATTAAAAAGTGTTTTTTTTTTTCTTTTATCAATATATTTTGGTGCATCACATGAATATAAAAACTTATTTTAATATTAATAAACACAATGGAAATTTTAAATTGAAAACAAGCTGTTCGGAAAAATATAAAATTTTATATTTTATGAAAAAAAAAATAAATAAAATAAAAAAAATCTATTTTTTGGCAAATTATTATTAAATTGAATGAAAAACAATTTTTTATTACAAAATTTATGTTTAAGAAAAATCATATTTAAAAGAAATCATTTTTATAATCCAATTCATAAAAGAGCTTTTCTAATAATGTTTGCTAGAAAACATGTGCAAAGACGTTAATGCAATAAGTCCTGTGAGGCATCACTACTACTACTATATGCCTACTTTCAATTGTTAAAATAATAAGTTTCTTTTGCAGACCTAATTTTCCATCTTAAAAATCTGTATCATAATTTACAGAAATCAAATTTTACTTCTACAAGCTCTAACTGCTACTCCAAATACGAGCATATATAAATTTGAACAGAGTTTTTGGTAAATTTGTATTTGTATGTCAGTTAGGGTTAACTATGAAGTACTACACCTCAACTTTGCCATGGTAATAATAAGCTACGAAATTCTCATTGGCAACAATTTGTATCTTAAGTATTAATTTAATTTAATTAATTTAATGGTTTTTTTTTTGTTTTTTGCCATAATCTCTGAATTTAGCCTACATTTTTTGGAATAAATCACAATTTTCGTTATTGGAATGTAAATATTGCGAACTTAGAAAAATGTAAAATTACGCCGGCTTATGAAACAGTACAGTAGCACATTTGTAGGAATTCGATAATATTTCTTCATACAAAACCTACCCTACACAATTTTAGTCGGCATTTCAAGTTTATATTAAAGGCAAATCAAAAGCTGATTGGATAGGATCAATTTGATTTTGTTTTGGTCTCATGCGAGGAAGTAGGTAATGGCCATGTTATTGTTACGATTTTTCTTTTTAAAAATGAAAATAAATTTATATTTAGTTTTTATTATAATTCTTTATTTAAGACAGTTTTGTGTTTTACTGCTCGTAATATTTTTACAAGCAATAACAATTACTCTTATTTATTACACAGATATTTCTACATAAAGATGTTTACATCAGTTTTGTTGCCATAACTAAGGTTCAATCTCAAGGTTCACGATCTCATCAACTCTTTTTATAACTGAGTACACTCACGACTCTTCACGCTTTGCTTACACCAATAAACTGACTGCTGAGTAAACGAAATTTCGAAAGCTTTCAACCTTCTCGTTGTTTCTGGTATGATCTGATCTAAATTTTTTTCTATTTAGTTCTTATAAATAAATTGTTTGATCTCCGCTATCTTCTGACCATCGTAATGTAGTCTACCTAGATTCTTGTGCGGAGATCAGAAGAAACCCATATTACCCTAAGTACATCATCGTTGGGTGATATAGTGCCGCCGGCAGTAAGTAAGACCGTTAAATGCACAAATTTTATTGAGGAGTCTTTTATTCCCATTCATCCGTCCCAGTCCATGAGATTCCATACCACTTTCCTTATTCCTATTATCTGGGCCAATATGTATCCTAAAGTCGCCAGTAAAAATAATAAATAATAATAAGAGATAAGCGAATTTATCTATTTCCATCAAAAAGTATAAAATTGTGATATTATCGGCTGTCGTTGTGGAGCCATTATCGGGCCAATTAGTCCCGCATTAGATTAAGAAAGAAAACTTTTGATACATCTGGGCTTATTCTAAAGGTTCCAGCAGCGTTCCGAATCATTTCCCTAAATCAAAGCCAAAAGTCGTCATTCTGGTCTCCATTTGTCATGTTTTCATTAATCAGTGTAGCTTAGAACGGAAATATGATTAATCGATTGAAGCCGGTTCTAGTACCGGGATTGTTAATTGCAGTATTCAGTCAAACGCTTATAATGACCCAATGTCACAGAATTAGTTATTGAGTAGTTCCAATCGTCCGTCACGTCATTACAAGAATCATTGCCAAATTATATATTGCGTGGTATCCCCCCGGGTCCATAGAAATTGCTGAATTGTCCGCAACTGCTGATGCCTCGGATAGTACTAGGCCGCACACAAAACTGTGAGTATACCGCCTCACGCACTTTCTTTCTCTAATCGTTGAACATCAATTAACGTATTTTCTCAGCTATTTCTGGATAGCGAGTGACCAAAACTTCAAAATTCCATATTTAGTTATCCAGTTATTAACTGATCATGTGTATTGTGCACAACGTTGTTTGAGCCAAATTTAGAAACTTTATTACCGTGATCAAAATATACAAAAATTAATGTTTTCTATATATGGATGATGCCCCGCACACATATCCAATTCCGTCCATTTTTGCTCTGACAATTTGTATTGACTACAAAGTCATTTAGACCAAATTCGAAAATTTTTACTTTTACCGTTCTTTAGATATACAAAAAATAATTTTTACTATTGTATGTATGTGTGATGTCATGCTCACTTATCCAATTCCGCCTGTGTTTTATCTGATGAAAATTCAAAAACTTTAGCTTTAACCGACCTTAAGATATACCAAATTCCATATTGTAATGCGCAGCCTTTTATAGAAAATTAACAATAGTTTCGACTATTCTAGTATATACTACAACCTTCTATTCAGCTAATTTAATTCAAATATAAAGTTTTAATATCCAAAATTGAATTGTTAGCACTGTTCAAATAAATACAGCCTTGACAGGGTGATCGTAGCCTTGATACACACCAATAGAATAATGTCCACAATAAAGTTTATAGCTTTAAGTGTTGGTATGTACATCTTTTTAGATATTTTTCTTTGCGTAAGAATATTTCATTAGTATGAAAAGTGCCATGTCCACTTATAAAATTCCGCCCATTTTATTGACTATGAAGTTATTTGATCAAATTTAGATCATCTTACTCTTAACATTTTTAAGATATAGGCAAATAAATATTTACTCCATGTCAGTGTAGCACAGTCCAGTTGGAATTTTTATAATGTATGTGTATAGACTATAGTTTCTTCCAAACATACAGACAAAAATTCAGGAAAATCATTTCGGTCGTTTAGATGTCTATAAAGTCTAAACATACACACATACATAAATACATACATACAAACACATATTCATTTTTATATATAAAACTTATTGTTTAAATTAATCCGTTCATTTCCTTCTGCTTCTATTTAATAGAATAATTTAATGTCTGGCTTAATTTCGTCTCCTACAACACATATGGAGTGTAATATTAGGCTTAAGGGCAAATTACCACCTGTGTTTGAGAAACAATTCAATTCAAGCAGAAAAAAGCAAAGAAAAATAGAAATTCCCATTCAGCAAAAACCAAAGAAAATTTCTAAAAAAAAAAAATAGCAGAGAACATCTTACAAATTACATTCCCAATAAAATCAATAGAAATTGAGAGAAAAATTTGATGAGAACACTTCAATTTAAATGCTATTGTGTGAAAGGCTTTTAAGGATTTTTATGCTATTCTTTCTTTCTTTTTATTGCATATCAGGCTTATTGGTAAGTTTAACAACAATTTAAGTTTCTTGTCAATTCAGCTCTTTATTTATTCAAATTCTCTTTCTTTCTAATCTTTGTGTACGAAATGAATTTGAAATCCCACACTAAACAACGGAAATTTTAAAAGCAAACAATGGCATCATATGAGTAACAGACAACACATACATATATACATACTCATACTTGTACCCCATACCCATACCCATAGCCAACAGTTAAATGTACAAATAGAAAGTTCGGGACAGTAGGTAAAGGAGGTCATTGTTGGCAAATCTTTAACAAAAACTCACACATACACACACATACACACACACACACAGCAAATCCGAAATTTGGAAATCAAATATTTATGAATTCAAGTGCTCATATGTAAATCCCTGCTATAGACATAGGGACAGACAGACACACTATTTAAACTATTAAATATTTAAAGGCATTAAAATATTATTATTTTTGCATTTTAAAGTTTCCCAAAAAAGAAAGAGAAACACACGCATACACACACACACACACACAAAGTGAAATTATTTTCATATAGAATTGTGAATTGTGAAATTTAATTATTTGATTTGAATTAAATTTAATATGTTCATCCGTCCATCTGTCCATCTCTAATGCCTTAAATACCATGTAAAACAACATGTAAATACCATTGGGAGCACACGAGTATTTTAATTGATTTAAATGGATTATATTTTACGTTTCATTGGCAGAAAATGATCTGAAAATAACTACCAATTCAAATGAGTTTAAAAACTTAAGACAAAGCTGAAAACAAATAAATACGAGGGCACGTTGATAATTCCAGTAATGTTTGTGTTTATAGCGTAATAACTTTAAATTCAACATTGCTCACGTTATTTGGAATCTATCTATTGATACGGTTACTAGATTGTGTTGATACCCATATATCTGGCAACACTAAACGGATTGTGTTAAACAAACACGAGTTTAAAGGGCGGCATTTCAGATTAAACTTTTTTCCTTCGTGAATAAAGTATTACTGATTTGAAAATGAGTGAAATACGCTGTGAAGTTGTTTAACTCTGCCGAAAAATATATCAAAAACTTCGTCAAGTGTTACTTCGTTAAATGTGCATGTCGCTTTGGTTTCATAGTCAGAAAAAAATGAATAAAATATTGCAACTGATGAACAAGGCTAGCACTAGGGATTGCAAATCGATTATAATTGTAAACGTTATCGCGATTAGTCGTAATCGCACTGTTAATCGTGTGTTTAAATTTAGAATATTCCGCCGGCCTATTTCTGTATAAAGGCATTTCATTTAAACAAAGTTTAATGCAATTTTTAAAATAATAAAGATTCATACCAAAGAGCTAAAAAAGGGTTCACCATCTAACGTTTTTTTTTCAACTAGTGCTTATTTCATGAATGGTAACACTTAGCTCATGTCTGATTTGACAGATAATTAGTTTTATCCTTCCGTTGAACGAATATGGTTGTGTATACGCTTTTTTCGCTTCGCTAAGTGGGCCTGCGATCGACTTACAGAAGATTCCGATTTTGCGAAAAAAAATCATCTTTTCAGATGAAGCTCATTTTGATCTTGGCGGGTATGTAATCAAGCAAAATTGTCGCATTTGGGGCACAGAAAACCCGCACGCATACATTGTAAAGCCGATACACCCAAGACGAGTCACTGTTTGGTGCGGATTTTGGTCCAGAGGCATAATTCGAAAATGAGCAAGGAGTGGCCGTTACAGTCAATGGCGATCGTTATCGGGCCATGTTGAACGAATATTTGTTCACAAAAACTGAAGAGGAGTTTATTAGCAACACTTAGTAGATCGCATTATCAGCCGCAGAGCTGATGTCGTTTGGCCATCTCGGAGCTGCGATTTGACACCGTCGAACTATTATTTGTGGGGTGCCGTCAAAGATAAGTGTTTCGCCAACAAGCCAGAGACAAATGACGCTTTGAAGGACAATATTCGTCAAGCCATTGGTGAAATACAGCTGCACACAATCGATAATATGCTTAAAAATTGGACCGATCGTGTAGGACTGCATGGCCAGCCGAGGCAGCCATGTGAACGAAATATTTTCCATTATTAACCGGAAGGATTGTACTTTTAAATAAAAAAAGAAATTTGAGAAAATATTCAGTAGTTTTTTTATAGTATTTTCAAAAAAAAATTTATTTGTCGGACCCTTTACTTCTTTTAAATGCCAAACCGTGTTGGAACTCTATAATATTGTTACGTTTTAAACTTTTTAAAACGTTTGAGTTCTTTTAAGTTGCGTCAGTATAAAATAAACACCACTTTGTTGCTGTTTTAAAGTTTTTATTTTCTCACTTTATCTCTATACAGATTATCTTAATACAGCAAATTAATATTTCTTTATACAACACTTTTATTTACGCCTAAAAACGACCTTACTTTATGACAGCCAAACGATAACTACTTGACGTAGGTAAAGAAACCTCCTTATATACCTAATTGCCTACTGTTTGGAAAGTTCCGGAAATGTCTCAAACGATTTCATATCCTCAATCCATTAATTTTAAACATGTAAGATTGTGTTA
Source organism: Wohlfahrtia magnifica (assembly GCA_023159175.1). Taxonomy (NCBI): domain Eukaryota; kingdom Metazoa; phylum Arthropoda; class Insecta; order Diptera; family Sarcophagidae; genus Wohlfahrtia; species Wohlfahrtia magnifica. The sequence goes on from JAKWBJ010000061.1 coordinate 4,733,613, forward strand.
CCCGTGCTGCCAGATACACAAATAAGTACGGCATTGGCAGGGTGACACATTAATACCAAATATACCAAAACCTTACCGTGCAGTGTATTTTCTATTTTAGGCATTTTTATTTTCGTAACAATATCAATGTTAAAGAGAATAATCCGTCTGAAAAACTGCATAGAGGATACTTCAGAAAAATTATCATTCATAAGTTTATTTGAAATTTTCAATTTTAAATTTCTATCTCAACTCTCTAATGACCTATTACCAGTTAAAGCTTTTTGCAGAACAAATGCAAGCATTATACAGACTGAACGGGTGCTGCCAATTTTGTATAAAAAAGTTGAAAATGAAAAAAAACAGATATTGCTCAAAAGAATGCAGACAAGCCAACAATACATTTGAATAAAATTTGATCAATTATTCTAGACCTTTCTTTAAATGCTCTTATGGATTTGAAAATTCAAAGGATGATGACAAGGTAATATCCCCTTCAAATTATAACGTTGACAATGTGGAATCTAAGTTAGAGGCAGAAACTAAAAAAGCTCTTGCTGAGTCTCTTTCAATAGAAGATTTTGATATATTGCGCCAAGAATTTTTTTTATAGCAAAACAAAGAATATACTTACCTTTACTACACAAGGCTATTCAAACGGTAAAGCCATTCTCAACAGAATACGAAAGAGCATTTTTAGTAGCACCAATCAGTAAATGCTTTCAATAATTTCCTTAAAGTGTTACTGTTTAAACAATAGCGGAAATCACTCTTTGTTGCAAACAGGCCTTGCAAGTCTCGCAGATGTATCATACCTAGCATATCTGCTTCATTTACATGAAAGTGGCATTTGCTAAACTTATGCATATTTGTTACACAAAAGAGCATTGTAAGTTTGCTATACTTGAACAGCCATGTTTTTATTTTGTTTATATACCCAAAACATAAAATAAATAAAATATTGAAAAATATTGTTTTTTTTTGACAAAATTTTCAACAAATTTCAATAAAAGAAACTCACTGCTTGTTGCTGCAAGTCAGAGCATATGTAAGCAGTAATTGCAAATTTACAACATAGAGTGATTTCCGCTAATGTTAATTAATTAAATAACGTTTGTATATTTTTGGACTAGTTTTTATGAAACGGGGATTACTATTGATTTTTAATTAGAGCAGTTTTAATTTTGCTTTAAATTAACTGTGATTAATCGATAATCACGATTATAAAAAACTGCGATTAAATGGAAACCCTAGCTGGCACTTAAGCTATCAAAAGACAACGGAAACACTTACCGTCAACAAAACGATAGTTTTAAACTGTTGATAAGAAGCTTGGCTGTAAGGGAGATAGAGGATTCGCGTTTTTTCAAAAACCGGCTTACAAGTAGTTCAAAAGTTACAATTTAAAAAAATAATCGGCTTTCGTTTTAAATTTAACGAAATAACTTTTATATACATATGGTTGATGCTAGAACAACTTTCGTCTTTTTTATGAACTAAAGTTCACCAAGTGATTCATTTTTGATAGCGTATTTTGTAAGAACGTTATTTACTGGCATCTTAGACTTGCTTTCTTGCTGCACAATTACGTCAGTGTTAAGGACACATTTAAGGACATTAATAAATCCTAATATTTAGTAGTTTAAAACACTTAATACATCTAACCTTATGCTTTCCATCGCATTCTTTATATTTCCACACTTCAGAAAACATCCGTAGAAAAATATATGTACACGTATGTATGTATGTATTTAATATTTTAAATATTTTCACACCAATTACTTTTTATTTGTGCTTTTAATTCAACACTTTCTTGTAGCAATTGCAATTGTAATTTTAACAATTTTCCAATTTTTTTTTTAATAATAAGTTTTTATAGCTGCATTTCCTATATCTGTCAAGATATACAATAAAAAGTAGTTGCTGTTGAAGTGGGCATACCTTATTAATTCAACCATAGTTTTGACATTCTCTGTGAGGCTTCAAGGTTGCCATATACTCGTATATACATATATAAAACTAAGATGTTAAAAATGTTAAAAATGTAAATTAAGAATTCTTAAAATATCCGGATTCGTGTTAGAATAACCGGTGATTCGATATACAAAAAAAGCGTTTTAAGAAAGCCGGCTTCATGTCAAATAATAATCGTGATTAATTATTAATTATCAATGTCCCTATTAGTTACTCGAAGAAGCTCAATGTTTGGACGCCACATGAATAAAAGCAAATAAATTTAATAAGTTTGAACCATTTTGATACAGGTTATTGCGGGGGACTAGAAGTTGTTTAATATGGGGGAATTTTTAAAGAAATTAAGCATGTTTTTATAACTCTACAAACGAATTCAAAGCGGTTGAGTGTTGGTGAGCTTCTATGAAAACTATTATAAGATTTGCAACCTGGTGAAACAATTAATTCCGAACAAATCAAAACATCGAGCATAATTGGCCAAAAAAACGTGTTCTGTTCCATCATTAACTGCACTTAGTTGGGAAGTTTTACTACAGCCACTGTATAGCACTAATCTTACATTATCTGCCTACCATTTGTTACGACGTCTGTAAAACTTTCCTAAACAATTGGCCAACGCTGTTATGTCGCTGATAAATTGCAAGGGCAAGTACGCACCGAAAATTTTGTGATACAATATTAACAGACTACTATCGCATTTTGAGAAAAATTCTTCCTTTAATTTGTTTGGCTGTTAACAGTGATGAAATCGAAAAACTTTCTTAATTGGAAAGAAAATGGAGAAAAAGTAAATATCATATACTGATTAAACATTAGTGTGCTGATATTTGTTGGGCAATTGAAAATGTTTTGGGTGTAAGGCGATTTCATAGGTCGATATTCATTTGATATCTTACAACCGTTGTATAGATAGTGTCTCTGTGAATGTCGTTCAAGGCTACCATGAATATGAGGCGATCCAACAGATCCTGTACGCAATAGGAACTACTAAATCAATATGATAGTTCCTAGGCAGCACTTTGGCAGTTTTGAGTGTTCCTTCAGTGGATACCACAAGTGCAGCCGGAAACGCTTTGGTACGAACAGAGGTAGTAAATACACTGTTAAAGATGGCCTCCAAAATTTCTTGGGTGGTGCACAGTAGCAAATTGACTACGAAGCCAACAGTCAAATTTCCTTCCTTCATCCAGCGGTGAAGAGTCTTGCAGAGGACTTCGCTGGTTACAGCTGCAGATTTCACACAGTGAAGAACTAATGTATTTTGTTCAGATAATTATTTACCACATCGCAAAATTCATCAATATTGTGATAGTACAGTTGTCCGCATAGGAGATTATATAGACTTCAGAAGATGTAGGGAATTTGAAGAGGTAGAAGTAAACAAAAGCGATGACATTACTCCGCCATGGGATACACCTCATTTAAGTCTACGTCGAGCGTTTATCTGTGAACAACTCCACGAATGACTGACGCCAACTCAGATAATTGGCAATCCATCTTTAAGTGTTGGTGGGCAGTGTGGATTGCAGGATATCTTCGAAAATTATGACATGGATGACTGTATCGAAGGCTATCGACAGCTTCAGCACCAATAGAATCCTTTCCCCTTTCCTCTGCTGGCTTAAGCTCTGTGTTATATCATTGGCGATGGCGGTTCATGCTGTGGACAGCACCACGTCCATTTTCCGAAAACCATGATGACGAGATGTTCTTAACTGGCAGGACAATTGGTGGAAGAGAAGCATCCCAAGTGTCATCGCAACATCATCAAAGATATAATATCGTCCTTGGCGTTATTGTACGTTGGTGTGTGCTGACAACTTATCCTTAAGTAATCATACAAGTTGAGCAACAAGTATAGTGTTTTCTCCAGAAGAAAGTTTATGCAATTAGACGAATAATGTAAGCAATCGAGAATATGGTTGGAAGCATTGAGGAACAGATGACTTTCTTTTTCTTTCTCTTCTTTTCTTCCCTCTCTTATGATTTTCATCTATTTATTCTGATGGTTTATTATATTTTTAACCCAATCTAAACTAAACTTGGAGTCGTTGATGACACATAACTTTAGGATATGGTATACAGTTATCAGTTGCTATGACTATGCTTTTATTTAGAGACAAAATGCATACAGAGATTGACAACAGTGAGTGTTACAACCTTACTTATCAAAACCATTTCTTTGTCTCATTTAACTGTTTGTTCTTGCATTGAGTAATGTTTCAAAAATAGTGTTGTGAAACAAGATCGATCACACATTTTATCAATAACACTCTATAGTTTTGTTCAAAGGATTATTCCTTTGAAAACGTACTAAAATTAATCCAATTAGAAATATTCATTATCAGTGGCAACTTCCTTTTTAAGGAATAATTCAATATTTATTTATTTATTTTATTTATTTATCTAATTTAGAACATAATTACAAATTCCATTATTACCAACAGTTAACTAAGACCATATGTTACCAGATTCCCTGGTGTTAATTGAACGTAGGACCCGCGAGCTGGCAGACAACCACACTACGTACTATCCTATCGGGACATCGAAATAATTCAATAATTTTTCATTTTATAATATAAAAAATATAATAAATATTAAATATAACAAATATTACATTAAAAATATAATTTTCTCGTTCAATCTAATCAATTGATTTTGACCTGTAATTTGACTTGCTTTACGATATACTATACGTATGGTTTTAAATAAAAACGCAATATACATACATACATATCTATACAAATCACTACAAATCACTTTTAAGGTAAGGCATGCTAGGTCTAATCCCTTCTACAAAATATTTGGATTTCATCTGTGGGCTCTATATTAATAATTCAAATTCCCTACAGTCTTACGTTGTCAATGTGGCGCAGACACAAAAGCTTACGAAACGTTATTTGTTTCGAGTATAAAAGATTTCTGTAACTTCCCAAACTATTATGTAAGTATGTGACTTTAGGAGCAAAATACTAAAAACAAGAAATAAATCTAAAAAAAAGAAGAAATCCAATATAAACAAATAAAGTTCAATATCCTGTGTTGTTTAAACAAGTGTCCAGGATGTTTAAATTACACTGTCCTAAAGTCAAATTGTACCAGTATACGAGTACATAAGAGTATTTATGTGTATGTATACATACAGTATGAATGACAATGACAGCAGCAATAGAGAACAAATCATCTGAGAAACACATACTCACCACCACTAGTGTTAAAAGTGATGCCAACTGTTTAGATATTTTTTTTTCAGCTAATAAACCAAACGTATCTGCGAATAAGAAGTCGTTTATGAAAAAAGAAGAAAAGGTTGCCTTAAGGTTGCCTATATCGTGCCGCATATGTCTGTCAACTTGCGTTTTGGAATTTCAAATACAAATTTGATCCCCTTCATCTATCACCTTAAGTAAGCCTTCTCAAAAATATAGTCAATTTGGCAGATATTTTTATTTGATTGTAAATAGGTTTATGGCTAATATATGAGCCAATGAGTCTATTGCGATATCCAGTATTAGTCCCCAAGCACAGATATTATTAACAGACTTAGAGTCCTATTTCAAAAAGAAGTTATATATGTATAAACTTGTTTCTGCGTCAACTTGGCTCTAGTCAGTCGCATAAAAGTTTCTGTACCAAACTTTCCTCTTCATTATGTACTCCCTGTCACATAAATAGGACTCCCCTTTCTATGTTATACAACTGCGATTCTTTCCGATATTTGCAAACAATTATCGGTGGTTTGTTTAGTGTTTTAAAGGTGTTTGTATCAAGTTTTTGCTGTGGAAAAGTTGTGTTATAATTTTTTCACATATTTTTTCTGATTAACCAAAATCGTGTATATTTTTTGAGTCACTTTATTAGGATCCCCCCGTATTAACATTAGTTTTCTTAAGCAAGTGAACAAGTGCAATTGAAAAAAAATTATTTCAATGCAAATGGAGTTATTTTATTGTTTTTTTTTTTTTTGTTTTTTCTTGAAATGGGTCTAGGGAAAACCTTAACAGAAGCTGGTAAAATAAAAATTAACCCTTTATTGCCGAAGACAATTTATCATGTCTTTATAGAGTTTTTGCTTTTGACATAATTTAGGCTCAAAAAAAAGTTTTATATTTTTACCACGTTGGGATGAATATAAAATAGTCGTAGTACTCAGAATTATCAAAACAATATTTCAATTTAAGCAAAAACCCACAATCCAAAAGCACCTCTGAGCACTAAAACTGTTGAAAGATAACTGATCTTATGAGCAACAGGAGTAAAAAAAGTAAAAAGGTTTTATTGTTATTGGATGAAAATACGGTACTTTATATAGGATGGGCCATTTAAAAGTTTTAATGTAAAAATGCAATGACACAAAAACGACTTGAAATTTTACAAAATTTATTTTTTTTATTCTTTATTTAATTATTATTTTTTTTTTTTTTTTTTTTTTGTACAGAACAATTGTTCCAGTTGTAACTGAAATATTATTTCATTCATATGGCTGCAACGGCTTGCCTCACAGTACCCCATTCAATCGGGCCAATTTTCGAAAACTTTTTCGAGTGTATGGGGTCGTATCTCAGCAGTGGCATCACAAATGTTGACCTTCAAATGATCAATTATTTCTGGATTGTCGACATAACACTTGTCTTTAAATCAAATCGCACAAAAGTTGTGAACGAATCAGAAGTTGAACTCTAGTATCTAGTATTTTACAAAATGAGTCACTATATAAAAGGCCGTACTAAAAGTGTACTTTCGGCAACCGATAGGCATGCTATGCTCACACCAGTATCAAATTCTTTCGACTCGTTTACAAATACTCAAGCTAAAACTATTGTTTCGGCAAGCGTAAGAACAGTACAGTGTGAAATTTCGAACGCTAAGCATCTGAAGCAATTAAAACTTAAGAAAAAGCACCCCTTAACGATACTCGAACAGACATGCACTTATGTTTTAGTTGAACTTACGAGTGGCACCGTGCCGTTTTTCAAGATGTAAAAAAAAATAATTCAAATGGTCCTGATGGCTTCAATTATTATTTTCATTATCTCTAAAAAGAGGAGCATCAATTGGATCGTTTTGGTGGTATTTTGGTGCAGGGAGCCATATCCTATTATGGTACTTGCGAGCTGAAACTTTTATACAGCACCATGAACGCGAATTGCTGTATTGGAGAAGCTTTTCGTCACTTCAGAACATTACAGTGGACATTCCAGAATAAGAATGCACCAATTCATACTGTCTGGGTGGTAAAGTAATAGCTACTCGTTAAAAATGTTATTGTGCTTCATTGGTCACCTTAGTCGCCGGACCTTAACATTATTGAAAATTTTGAAAAGCAGTATACTACCAAAGAGGAACTTATTGAAGGCATAAAAGTGCCTTGGTCGACCATTTTGCTTGATTACATAAAAATCATTATATGATTCTATTTCCTCGAATTTACGAAACAATCTGTAAAAATGGAGGCTCTACGCATTTTTGAAAAGGCTTTAAAATGTACGAATTTTGTTAAAATTAAAAAAAAAATTAAAAATATTTATTGCAAATTTTTTTGTCGGATCCTATTCATGTGGCGCAAATTTGTAAGGAATTTTTTCTACTTGGTTTCAAAAATTTTTATTAAAGCAATACCAGCCAATATAGTGTTTAATAACCTCTAAATTTCCTTAAAAAAAATAAAAATTAAGTTCGTGACGTTTTTTTTTTTGTGTCATAGGATCCTGTTCATGTGGCATGGAGTGTACATACAACTTCCAATTTTTTCAGACATTTAATAGATCCTACAGCACGCGAATAGAGCACAAGTTATACTCTTGTATTCTGGCCACAAGAATCCAACTATCTGTCTTGAAAGACACTGATAGGAATGCTGATATCCCTTTCGCTTTTCACCTTTTCAAGCTATCCAAAGTTAATCCATCTTTCAATAAGTCATGTTGTGCGCGACTTTTCGCTCTAGTGACAATGATCTGTAATGGCACTTAGTTAAGGCACGCCACTTCCAGACACCCAATATCCGTCCTTCTTTGGGACGTTCATCACTAATCTCATGTTTTCAGATAGTAAACATGTTATTTTATAGCCCCCAGCACTCATCAACCACAGCCGAAAATCCACCTCCAATGAAGCGAATATTTTAAACTTTACCGCGTGAAAAGCGATTTTCTGAATATAATCTTGTATGAAAGATACCAAAAATATAAACCCGTACGAACAGGTTTGGTAACTCTTTTTACAGCGGGCAATATATGCAAGTGTGTTTGTAATTTCGAATTCCTTTTAATCGTTTTATATAAATGCTTGCTAAAAATATATCTCTCTTCTCTTACATATCGTCATATGAAATCAAAAAAGCCCTAAGTTACATTTCAAAGGTTTTACAGGTAAACCAATTAACTTTTTAAAGTGTAATACTAAACAATTCAGGTTTGCCTTAGAATATTATTAATAAAAACGTTGTCCTTAATTTTTAAAATATAAAAATTCATGGGAACATTTATTTCGGATGGAACATAATAATCAATCAAAAAATCGATTTTGTAACATAGAGCCTTTTGGATTTCATGTGTACATATAGGTATGTACTCTACTATTAATAAGCACACAGTCACACACAAGAGTATTACCTTTAAACACTATAAACACATACTCATGCATACTAGAATATTTATTAAGCACCATATACATATGTATGTGTGTATGTATGTATGTATGTGTCTAGTGTAAATAACTATTACACATTCATCCGTATTTATCTTGATTTTTTATTTCATACTCTTCTATTCATTTTGTTTACACAAGGCAATAACAACAACCTCAATAACTTTTACAAAAACAAAAACAACGTCAACAACAAGCACAACTAAAGCATATCACACAACCAGAAAAGAGTGTAAAGTGGTGTGGAGTGACATGGAAGAAGAATTTAAAAGAAAATCAAAACTTAAAAAAAAATTAAAATAAATAAGTGTTGAAGGAGGGAAAAAAGAGGTGGAGAGAGAAAATAACAGATTTAAAGAAAAAACTAAAAGAGAAGACTTACAATATTTACTTAAATACGTTGAATACACTGAATGCATGTCATTCATTCAATAGAGCTGAACAAGAGCAAAGAAAAAAGAATAAAGTCAATAAATGGTAAATAGGAAAATGTATAAAATGAAGATAAAAATAAAATAAGCAAAGCAAAAGATGAAGAACATTTACAAACAAGCAATAGAATCATAAAGCTAAAGATTTTTCATCTCTATTTATAAGCTTAACTCATATCCTGTCCTGGTCACCACCATTATAGCCTCTCTATGTCAGGCGTTCACGATGTACATACACACATATGTACATATGTGTTGCAGCATTATCAGAAATAAGAAAAATATATAAAAGTTTAAACAAAAAGAAAGGACAGACTCTCAAATAAAAACAAGTAAAGCTATAATGGAACAATTTCGATTACAGCGCCGTACACCAAGCGTCTATGATACACGTAGAATATGTCCAATAAATGGTACAAGATTCTCAACGAGAAGTAGTTTTCTAATCTTAATTTCGCAGCGCGAGATCTGTAATTTTTCTTTCCATCTATCCACTATAGTTCGGTGATAATAATGACTAGCCAAAACGAATGTTATGTAATCTTCTGGCAGTTCATTGAACACCCTTAGCCTTTTTTCTGGGACGATCCTTATTTGGATATCGGATCACTGTGACTTCTATGAGAATGAGCGACATCAAGTGAACCAAGGCCGGTCTCGGTGGCATGGACCATTGTTCGCAAAAAGACTATTCTTGATTTCTACCTGTTGTGGGAGGACTGCATGTAAAAGAACTGAGGATCACGAAACTGATTTAGCTTAAATATAACGTGAGGCACATTCGATCGATCTTTGTTACGTTGCAACGATCACTGCACCTATATGAACCGTTGCCGTATTGCATTCGCCGAGTTGTTCCTACACGATATTCTTCATTGGATCAGGTGACCTCCTTATATATCGAGTGGTTGTTCTCAAAACGATGTCCGAAGACACTACTTGACACTCGTAGTATCTATGGGTGACGACTACCAAACAACCCTCTGCTGTGTCTTTTGCTCTTTCATTTACATCTTCTGGCAAAATATGAGACGAAAGAGCAATGTTTTCTGTTATAATTTCACCCAATTCGTAGTGCCAGCCATATTGCTCTCATGAAACTGTTACACTCTATCAAAATCATTTAAAAGACATTGTTCTTTCAGTATCATAGTATCGGTCTTATCGTCAAAATTGTCTACTTATAACGTAAAAGCCTAAAGTTATGGCCGGCCGACATTATTTTTGGAAGCCACCAAAAACAAAAGGCTATTAGATTATTACCTAAGACATTTCATAAGTTCTTGGATACCAGTATTGTGAACACATTGTACTCAATGTTTATTTTGCGTTTGAGGTCTTAAGACTTTTCCTTGCAGCTACTGTAGCAACCTTCAAAGCTTCAGTTGTGCCATTACAATAATAATTCCCTTAACATTCCAAAGTAGAATAAAGAAACTTCTCTCAGTCAATGAGCTGCACCTGATTTTATTTTTAGATTCATTGAGAATGACCTACAGTTTAGCGACAGATCCGAACAGCAAATGTATTATAAAAATTTTCCATAGTAATACTCATAACCAGTCACTAGCTAATGTTAAGGTGATACCGCTGTTATGAATTTGTTTCTTTTTCAGCTGGTCTAGCTGGGGATTAAGCCAACGACCTCTTAGGTATATCGTAGACAGACGGCAGCGTTAATGCGCATTAAAAACTCACCAATACAAATTAAAATTTTACCCTGACAGACGACAGTTTTTACATTAAATAAACAGCTGTTTGTTTGGCAACTATTTTTTGGCGTTTATACCTGGATCAAAGATATAGAAGACAGAAAGTATAATTAAAAGCTATGCTGTTGGTGAAATATCACCATTTATTTTAAGAAAAAGCTGAAATGACTTTTGCAGAAATTGCTTCATAATCCATTTGAATCCATTTTAATTTTTCAATTAAACATTCATTCCCAGTAATGAACAATAGCTGGATTACCTACAGCATTACTATATTGAAAAAGCTAAATGCAGTTTAAATGCAGTTTGGTTTTGTGCGCTTACATCACACTTAATGTACATTAAGATATGGAAAATGCACAAGTTAATTTGCATTAAGGCTGTTAATGCAGACTAACGCTGTCGTCTGTCTACGCTATTACCTACCATACCGTAGCTACACAAGTTGAAATATTAACTTTTTTAAATTTTAATTTTAACAACTTGCTAGCTTTGTCGGATGTCTGGAATTCCAAATATGGGTTGTCTACTTGTAGTTTCGTTTAATCCTTCAATTTGAAAATGATATATTTCCTTGGAGTTTCACATGGCACAAACATATTTTAATATATTTTTTCAAGCACTTCTTAGTCGAAATCCATAAAGAAGGCAGCCGCTTGTCCTGTAATTTGCAATAATCGATTGTTCGCTATAGCGAAGATTTTCAAAACAAAAATATTTGTATTTGCCGAACAAAAATGCTTCACAGAGCATAGAACAATGCTAATCATTGCATAAGACTTTTGTTCCTTCTCAAATCACATATATTCTTATGCCATTACTTTTAGTCGTTCACTGAAACAGCTACGAATGAAAGCGTATCGGGTGTATGCTGATATTCTTCTATTTTTGTTTTTGTTTTTGTTTTTTTGTTTCTTTAAAGAAACAAGTAAACTTCTCTCGTTTTTAGCACTGAGCGGTGAAAAAAAAATGCAAAAACGAAAGTAACGGCAAAAACAGAAGAGAGAAAAATCAGAAACAGAAGTGAGCAAAGGAAAGTTATTCGCTTTATATAAAGGTTCGCTAAAGGTTTGCTATTGATATTGCAGGCAATCGTTTGAGATAGAAAGATTTGGTACCATAAACTGAGTGACGGGTTAACTCTATGAGTTCTTTTTCATTTCGCTTCCAATAGTCGTTTTTGAATGTTATATCAAAGAAATGTTTGCCAAACGTTCAAAGCCGATGTTAAAATCGAATGTCGTGATCAAGGGGACAGACAATTTATAAATACATGTGCTGATAAGTTTCTAGTCTGTTGTTTAGCATTTTCCTTTTTTAAGACCCCACGCCAGAAACGATTAACAAAATGCACATAATGGTACAGATGATCGTCGGCAAAATATAAGTGAGTTAACTGAAATGATAGTCATTTCGCTGCGTTTGTTCGCAACAAAACATAAACAGTGTTTATTGATGTTTCACCGCAATTATCGAAGCTATTGAATATCTCTAGAAAAAATGTATCGAACTAAAAGGAGAAATAAAAAATATCACAAACATTTTGTGTTTTCTTTGTTATGTCGACTAATTTTGGGACTACTCTCGTATGTTGCTTTCAGAGCAATAACACACAATAACTTATGTATGTGTAAGTTCGAAAAAATTTTTTACTAAATATTTTAATAATTAAATAAAAACAAAATTTAAAAAAAACATTAATAAATAATTTATGAAATAAATAAGCGATTATAAACTATTTATTTCTGATTTCATCAAGTCAATTAAAATATAAAATAGGCTTTTTTTTAAATACATATATACTTGAATTGAATTCACTTCTTTTTTTATTTGATTTCAATTTCATTTCCTTTTTTAATTTCAATTTCAATGGGAGTTTAATGCAAATTTTTGTTAATTTTATGAGTTCAGCAACTAAACTAAGAGTATAATTAGTTTCTCAATTTTTTTTTTCAATTTGTATGCAAATTTAAATGTTTTTTTCTTAATAAATTTACTAACAATGAATGTGTAATTTAATATGATAATGAGCATTTCAAATTAATAAAATATGTATAATGAATATTATTAAATTTATAACATATTTATAATCATAGTAATTATATTATAAGTTTTTTTTTAAATTTGTTGCTATAGTTTCCATTAAAAATAAAATAAAATGCTTAGCTTGACTATAATGTTTAGCCATTTTAGTACAATTTTACAACAATAAAAAATGTTTTAAAAATATTATATTATATTACAAAAAAGAAAAATATGTGCCGTGTTTCGTTTTCTTCACACGCTTGCAAATAACACTCGAATAAAGCTCATCAATTGGCTTTTTTCGGTTCACTTCGCTTATCAAAGGTCTCTTCCGTGCAGTTCCTGAATTTAAGGCTAAAGTTTTAAACATCGCCCAACCAAGTGATCAACTACTTTTACTCCTTTTAACTCTTGCAGCTATTTGGCCAATTTTGCAACACAAATTTTTGAATTTTGTGCCGCCTTTTGCACAACCTTCGTCAAGTTTACATGGCCGACCACTTCTTGGCTTACCCAGTGATTTTGTAATTTTTGATTATTTTCTGCACCGAAAACTAACACAAACCTAATGCTTCAGCCACTGAAGCCAAATTTTCCTCTTATTACATTAAATGCAACACTGTTACTAAGGTTTAAAAGAAAAACCTTTGAAATTTTTTTTTGAAATTCTTTACTGAATTTTAAATAATTGCACAAATTGTACGCTGAACACAATAAGCACTTTTCTCTTAATAATTACTCATCAGGATATGGTTTTTTAAATTGAAAAAGTTTTATTAAGAAATGTATGTTTTAAAAATATTTCGCTATTATGGCCTGTGAGACCAAATTTTATTGGCTTAGTAAATCGTAACAGGTACCTAAGATCATGATTTCCAAACAAAAAAATGTATTAATATTGTTACGTTTTAACGTTTTAAAAAGCTTTAGTTTTCTTAAATTGCGTTAAATAAAATAAACAAAGCGAATTTTTTGCTTTATACCGTCTTCGTTTCCAAATTATCTATATACACAATGACCAACTTATTTAACTTCCACTTAATTCACAAATATATTCAACACTTCTTAAACTCTTCGTACGACTTTAGTCTATGACTGTAAAATTATAACTGACTGACTGACTATAATAAAATGCGCGGTTTTTATAATTAATTAACATTGGTTTCGAATATTCTAGTACATTCTACAACCTACTATTCAGTTGCCATTAAGATTTGAATTACACATTTGACTCATAATAGTATTGTAGCACTGTTCAAATAAATACAGACTTCACAAGGTGATATTAGCCTTGACATCAACCAATAGAATAACTTCTATAATAAATCTTATAGCTTTAAACGTTGGTGTATATTTTTAGGTGTTTTCATTTTCATAACACTATTTATGAGACAGATGTTATAAACAAAGTCTTACCATGTTGAAATTGTAAGCCGTTTAGGTACTTGTTGCCATCCAGTTGTCCCCAGCTTGAAGGTTGTGTAACATGAGGAAATTGTGTTAATTTGATTACGAAGGCTACATTTGGATAAATGACTACATGTACTGGCACTTTTATGTCCTTATACTTACAAGAAAAAAATGATGGTTCGATCATTCTTGATGGTATAATATTGCAAACCAAAATTGGTTCTCAGACATTAAAAAAAACTGGCTACGAATTTGGTACAGGTGTAGTTGCTTCAATTATGAGTAGGAAAACAGCCTTTAATTTTTCCAGGCTGATTTTTATTGTGTCGTCGTTTGTGTGTGTTAGGGAGTGAATAAGAAGAATGATCAAAAAGTACTAACAGGACTATTTACCGGTCATTGTGGTCCTAGATATCATCTACAAAATTTAGGAAATGTTGAATCCGTCAAAAGTACGATGAAACAACTGAACACGTACTTTGTGAGTGCTCTGTTAAATTTCCTAGGAAAAGTTGCAATAATTCCAAAAAAGCATGTAGCTCTCTCACCTAACAGAATAACATCCTTTATAAGAAGCTCCGTATTGATATGGAGAACATATATGTAAGTCGCAATCAAGCAATCTAAAGTGGAACGACAGATAGCTTTATTCATAGTCTAAATGCGATCAAAGCACTTAGGTGTTTTACAAAGGCATAAACAAGATCTATGTGTAATTGTGTGTTTGAAATCACTGAAGAGATTTGTGAAAAACAATGTAACATATTTGTGTACACCGAGAGATTCATTTAAGATACTTAAAGAGATGGACGAAAAATATAATAAAACAACAAAATTAATTAATGACTTTCTTTTTCTCACTTCTAATCCTATCTACTCTTTTGCAGATGACAGCAACATTTGTCATTCATATTCTTTTGATCGTAGGCCGAGCCTTTTGAAGATTGGCGCGAAAAGGCTCTGAGTGGGGTCGAGCGAACAGGATCGAGTTTAATGCGCGCAAGACCCAATGTTGCAGACGTGGTGGTGTGTTGTCATTTGTATCTATGGGTAAAATAGATATTGACGAATCAAATGCTCTTCATGTTCTGGGCATGAGAATTCCTTGTGACGTTAGTTGGAACGAGCACATATTTCAAGTGTCGAAAGAAGCATTCAAGTGTCTTGGCTTCTTAAGACGGTGTAAGAATTACTTCACTCCATCTGATCTCCTTAATATTTACAAGACCTATATTCGACCCAAATTGGAATACAACTCTCATTTATGGGCCGGTGCTTCAAAGTCTATTTTGGAACTTCTCGACCGCGTACAGGAGAGGCGAAGGTTCTTATTAATGACGGTAGGGTAGCCAATTCTATCGATTTATTAGAGTATCGTCGCAATGTGGCCTGTGTTTCATTGTTCTGTCGGTACTATAACGAAATGTGCTCTGACGAAATTAAGGAACTGGTTCCTAGTAATCATATATTTTTACGTAGTATTCGTATTTGTCGTAGAGCTCATCCCTTTATAGTTGATTGTCCAGTAAATCTCACAACGCATTATAGGGAGAATTCGTTCTTTGGTCGCGCTATTCTTTTGTGGAACAATCTTCTTGCGAATGTTTTCCTGCTACTTACGACATGAGCAAATTTAAATCGATCGTCCACCGACACTACTCTATCTATTCTCCTTCCCACAACCTATTTTCCTAGTACCAGCACAATGCACTGCATGAGTAGGGGTTATCCCCTGAGTGCTGGTGTTATTAAAAAAAAAGCTGTGGAAATATTTCTATGTATAACACTCTCTAAGGAAAGAAATGTCTGTAAAGAAAATTTTAATGTTATTTGTTTAATATCGAACCGAATTTAGCCAAGATTGGTTCATCTAAGGGCTTACCTTTAATTCATATTACTAGAACTGAACTTTGTCGATATAGATCTATTTGCAACTATTTTCTTATTGCAAAAGCTATGATGTTAGAGTTCTTTATTCAGCATAAGTAATATATGTATGTATATATATAACTTATATAAGTATTTAAAGTTTTTTAAAATTTGATTCCAAAACCAATACAATAAATAGGAAAATTTAGTCATAATTACTTAAAAGTTTCTTAAATTCCATTTTATAACTATCTTTTATTATTTTTTTGATAATTAGTTTTGATTGCAAATATTTCATGAATTTTAAACGATTGTAGTTTTCTTATATGCTCAGATTGTTTGAGAGTAATAAAAGCAGCTCATATGAAGAAAAGATATACATTTAGTCCTTTAATTCCATTTCGAACATAGCGTCGTCGCAAATGGATTCCACTTTCCTCTATCGATTGCAAGATTTTTCATTTTACTCCGAGTTATTCTACTTTGCCTTAATTCCGATTATACTTGATGTCTACAGGTGTTAGTCGGTCTTTCTCATGGTGTAACCAAGCCATTGAATATCCTCTGTTAAATTTATTCCACAATACAGAGTTTGTTATAGTAACTTGACAGAATGCCACGTACTTGGCGCAGTCATCTATTCACAACGCACCCTTACAGTAGAACAGATTTCACATTATAGTTAAACTCTGAGCTTAGTTTGTTTGGCTATAATTCTATCCCTTGGATTAGATGTTTTCCTCCATTTATTGTAACAAGTAGTTGAATGTTAATATTGATCTGCATACTAGCCCTAGCCGTTCTTTCGGCAAGATTCTGGATTTTCGGAACAGTATCGATGTAACACAAGGCAAATGTCATTTGCGTAATCAAGGTAGTCCAGCTCCCCTTGGAAGCCCAATGTTATTCCACTTTGGCCAAACATAGCGCTACTCATAACTACGTGGCGATAGAGCGTAACTCTGTCGTATTCTTACGTTGATCTTTATTGCTTCGCTAACTAATCCTTAATGTAAAATTCGACAATGTGTATCGTTGTATACATATTTTCTTAATGAGGTTAATTAATTTTACGGATGCACCTCTGCACTTCAACACATTCCATAAAACATTGTCTTGCAACGTGTCGACCGCACGTTTGAAGTCCAAAAAAAAAAAAATATATAAAGATGAGCACCATTCAACAGATTGTTCAATGACCACTCCAATGCTGTTTATATGGTCCACACAGGGCGTGTTTGATCTGTATCCCGCCTGCTCTCATCTTTAATAAGGGTTAAGTCTGCAGCATATGCGCTAAAATTTTATTAAACATATTTAGCAGCGTTATACCCCTCCATTTAGTGCATTCCTGCAGATCGCCCTTTTTGGTTAGCTTGAGTTTGTTTGTTGTATGTCAGCTGCAAGCAAATAGTGGTCACTTACAGGGTTACACTTCTTTTGTTTCTTACATCCAGTAGGGAAAAGTTGTCACGTTGGTTCTCAGCAACAAGGTCGGGCGAAGCTTAAGTTACTTTATGAATATTTTTATGTTGAAAAAGTGTATCGCCTAGCACCAGATTGAAGTTGTCACACAATTTAAGAAGCAGTTTCCATTTTCGTATAGATGACCTAACCCATATTCACCATAACGCTTTTATGGTTATGATTATCATTAACAACCTGTGCATTAACGCTTCGACAAATTATCTACAGATATGGGTTTTGTGGTTAATGACCGAACTATTTTTTAAAAATTAATGCCACCTAACAAATTATTTGGCAACATTTATTTAATTCTGATAATCTAATGAAAAAGGAAATTAGAAAATTTTGAACACAATAAAACGATAAAACATTAAGTGATAAAAAAACTCTCTTTTTGTGCTGGTGAGACGTTTAGAAGACATGGAGAGAGTTTTACAAATATTAGATTAGTTTGGAAGGAGGATACACAAAAAACATACAGTTTTATGAATGCAGATATATGCCTAAGCCAGAGTTCGGCCTATTGCGCGTCCGCTCTTCAATTCTGTAAAGAGTTCCTAATGAACTTCGTATTATGGACCTAATCTAAAGTCTAAGCTGACAAACTCTGAAATCGTGTCGTTCTCATGGAGCCGTGACTTATTTTTAGTAAAGCCCAGACAGTGACATCGGAAGTGTTTGAGAGTTTTACCAACCTCACCAAAACCTCTACAAATACTACACTTATATAGATAGATTGTCATCCAAACTAAAACAGAAGGCAAATTACATCATTCGATATCGAATGAACTTTTTTACACAACTTTAAAACAATGCCGAATGCCGACTGCCGAACGAATACCTCAATTTTTACTTGGAAAGTAAGCCTTTAGGTAAACTTACCTTTTTAAACAAATTTTATTCTATTTCGGATAGAATATATGGGTTAAATAGCTTTGAAGTGATCAGATATATAGCAAAAATGCTTGTTAAGTTTTCATTGGTACAAGCAATTAAGCGAAGACAGACTCTCTGCTTGTAAACAATATATTTTAATTTTAACTTAAGCTCTTGATGTTTCGTTAAACTAAAATTTTTAAAATTCAATTTATTATTGACGCTTCTCTTAACCAAATACGCAAAGTAGATATTTTTCTCATTTGCAGAAAAAAAAGAGACGATTAATCGAAAGAAACAATAAAGGCCAACAATTAATCATAATTTCCAAAAAAAAAAAAAGCTTTAACGAAATGTTACAAAAGTCAATAGCAACCTTGCAACAAATTCCAAATGTGGCAAAAGATATCAAAATATGAAAATGAACAACAGCAACAAAATCAACAGCAAAGAATATGAATATGCTCGCAGTGCTCTCTTACAGTAGTTTAGCAAATGGAAGGAACACCAGTTGTTAGCAGAACTACGTTTAAAGCCGTTGCTAGAGTAACAAAAACGTTGATGTGTGTAAAGGTATCCTTTGCCAGAGCATTGGTATGTGTGAATGGAGGTAAAAGAAGATTATTTTATGATTTTTTTTTCTCTCGTTTTGCTTGTTTTTGCTACATTCCTCTCATTCATTCTGTGAATGGAAAAAAAATGAAAAAAGAAATCATGAAAAATCATAAAAAAATCATCATCATCGCTATTGCTATTTCTATTGCTATCGTTGGGAAAAGATACTTGATACCGTTAAGAAGGCTATTTAAGATTGTGTAACTAATCACAGTGTGAACAGTTGAAGCGAAACTTTTGAAACGGAAACTCAAGTGGTATGAAAGTAAAAATAGAAAGAAAAAAATTAAAATCTAACTGAATATTTTAATAAATATGTTGTTCTTATAAATAAATGCAGTTAGTTAGTTAAATATATAGTTTTATTCTACTAAAACACATATACAAAAATAAATACTTACGTATACTTATAGTAAATAGTTTTACTAAATCCTATCTTATCTAAAAATATGCGCTATCCTGTCGGCGGAAATAAGTGATTTATTAAAGAGAAAAAAAGAGAAAAGCAAACGAAAAATACTAAACATGAAAGCAGTTTAAAAAAAATCCGCCATTGACTGTCAGCCAGATAAAACGAAAACAAAATTCCGCCAAATTATAGAAATCATTTCTTAGTAATTTTTCATTTTTTAACAGCCTGTAATAGAAAAAGCATTTGGTTGTTGTTTTAAATTTTTGTATTATTTTTCTAAGAGTTGGCTTATTTTTGTTTATCTTAAGAGAATTGAAGGAAACTTTAAGAAAGTATACTCGCGCTATAGAGTCGAGTGTTTTTTAAGAAGTAAAATGGCGAAAAATGTCTGTTAATGTGATAAAATAAATACTAAAAAAATATAGGAAAGTTATAAGCGACAATGATCGACCATTTGATACCTTTTCGGAGTAACAAGTAATTAGTTTATTCATATAATTTGTGAGTTCGCTAATCATAGCATATTGGTTAAGTAATGGAATTGTCATCTAAGACCAGAGGCTGGTTGGTCAAATTAGCGAATACACTTATTGCAAGCAGACATCCACTTATAACTCACCAAATAAAAGAACAATCGTTGTTATTTTGGGGTAACAGACTGAAAGGTAGCGGTACCCAGTCTTCTTATCGATCTATATTTGTGGAGAATCTTGTATTCGCAGCTATTCTATTTATCTATAACCATTAAAGCAGTATCCGCAATCTGTGACCCATCCGCTTTCCTACAGCTCTTAATTGTTAGGTATGCTGTGAGTTTTCTAATCAACAGCCTCTAAACATAAAAATGTAAAAGCTCAAATAGCGATGAAACAATGAAATTCACGGGTGAACCGAAGAAAAAGTCGTCTAGCTTATACATGAAGACTCTAAGAGTAAATACTATAAATAAAAGGCGAAACAAAGTGAAATCGATTATATAAAATGATCAATAAATTTATTGAGGCTGTTCTTTGCTATTTAGTTTTTCAATGTTATGCAATGAATTTGACCAAGAATGTAGACTAACCAGAGAGCAAAGTTTGCAAATCAATTAGTTTTATTATCAAAATTCGTGCTATACTAGAAAGGTGTTTCGTAAATTACATCATAATCAACCGACCGAATAGGCTATTCAAGCTATTATGACCAATTTTTTCACCAATTTAATTCTATTGGACATTAATATACCAACCCGTATGCGAAGATAGTATATCGAGAAAAATATTGCTGCTGTATCGGCCAGTGTCAGTGAAAATCGCACTATGTTACCGTTGTCAACAATTGTTCCTGGAAGATTTTACGTAAAGAAATCGATTTGAAACAATACAAAATACAGCTACTGCGAGATCTCAAGCGACGTACCATAAAATTGGATAAAAATCCATTTTTCTTTTGAAAAATTATTTTCAGTAACGAAGCTCATTTTTGGCTCAATGCGTAACATCAACAAGCAAAATGGCCGAGTCTGGTTTGAAAAGCTGCCAATACTTCCAGATGTACTATTTGATGTGATTTGTAGGCTACCCGCATCACTGAACTGTGAAAGGACGATGAAAATCGCTACATTACAATCAATGGAGCACAGTACCATGATACTTTTTTTGACTAAAATGGAAGAATTGAATTTGGTGTCACATGTCACTTGGCACGCTATATCATGAACCTATTCAGAGGCGAGTTTGGTGAGCAATTAGTCTCATTTTTTGTAGTATTTCTTTCGCTGCCAAGATTATGCAATTTGATATCACTGGACAGCTTTTTTTGGAATTATTTGATCTAAATTGTATCTTATTAATTTGATTTGAATTGACCGGTTTTACGAAAGAATTACTGAACTTTATTTTTACAATTAACGTAAAATCTTTTTGACACAAGTTATTCTCTTAACCTAACTGTCAAAAAAAAAAACTTGTAGTCCGTTAACGTACGTATGTTTGTTTAGCTATACAGACGTTTGAAAAATGCCGTATGTCAACAAAGAATGAAAACAAAAACAAAACAAACCGAAATATGAAGTCAGCTGTTCAGAACAGTGATGAGGATTGTTAAGTTAATGAAAAATTAAAAAGTACCAAATAGAGCTTTAATAAGATAAACTTATATTTTGCTTCATACTTTTTATTTTGTTATAAAGATTTATTCTTATAATATTATTGAATATTACATTTTTGGTTTAAAATTAGTCATTATTTAATGAAATTATAAATTCACTGTCGAATACTATTCTACTCGGGATGACTACTTTTTATTTTTGGAAAGTTTCAAATAAAAAACTTAATATACAGAGAGTCCCCATGTTCCTTGATGGAATTTTATGGGAACTAAATAAAAAAAAATTAAAATTATTTACATATAAACATGTTTCACTCAACATACTCGTATACTTCATTTTGTTTCAATGTTTTTATGTACTTTACAATCACAATATGCATTTAAAGGCTTTAAAAACTAAACAGTCTTTATATGCTAGGGAGATCGATTATTCTCCTTTTTTCAAAAACCGGTTTTAGAATAATTTGAAAAGTAGCACTTTTTAAAAAACCAGTTTTGGGTTAATAATAATTCATAATTTGGTTAACTGGCTGAATTACGTTGTTTTAAAATTAAGCAGAAGCTGACGCAGATCTTAAAATTAAAGTGGCAATCAATACTAAAAATAATTCTAACAAATCTCATAAAAACTATGCAAAAACGGTGTGCGGAGGCCATACAAAACGAAGTTTATTACACAAAGTACTGAAAAATGCTTAAGTTTCGAACAGCTACTCAAGAAGTTAATTTCGTTTTTCTTGTATTACTTGGTAGCGAATATAATTAAAGGTTTGTTATAATAGTTAGGTGCCTAAGATAACAAAAATTCAATGTTTTACTTTGAATAAATCTATTAGTAATATACGAGTCCTTAATTGCCTCGATAAGAAAATTTGCTTAGATTTCGAGCAGCACAATTATGTACCACGTATTTAATAGTATGTGTGTCACTATGGTATGTTGGGAAAGAACTCACCTTCCAAACAAGAAGTTGTCGGTCCATCCCAGGCCACAACATCTGACAATTTTCAACAGCAATATCACCTCACAACATTACTAGAGACTGGTTATGTGTATTTACTCTGTGAAAAAATTCACTCACTAATATATCTGCCGTTTGGAACCGGCGTTTGTGGGTTTGTTGGCTTTCAATGACTCTAGTTGATCATTATCCATATATAAAAATCAATATCTATTTACATAAGATAAGAAAAGGTTATTGTTGCTCAAGAGTGCATTTATTTTTCGATTTATCCTGGTTTTTACGTTCTTTGTGAGACGTTCAAGGTTGTCATATATACAAAAATAATTACATTTTTACAAATAGTTAAACGATGAGTAATAAAAAAATATATATACAAACGTGTAAAAATTATACTTATTTAAATTAACCGGTTATTCGTGTTAAATTATTCCGTATTTGAAAAATGAAGATTTTGAAGAAACCGTATTCGACAAAACCAAAAAAATCGGTTAAAACTATTCGAATAATAACCGTTCGATCTCCCTATTATATACACACTAGCGTATCCACTCGATTAATCATTGTTCGATTAATCGAAGATTTTTTTGGTCATTACTTGATCGAATAATTAAAATAGCCAATTTCGAGTAACAAATAACTCGAACAGTGTGTGTCAATTAATCGAGCTACTTTTGTATGTAAAATTTGGGGGGTAAAATGGCAAATATTTATGATTATTTACTTTTATGTTTATATTACATATCTGTTTCACTTTTTTTGTTTTCATTACACACTTTTCGAACGTAATTTTGCTTACTCTCAGATCAGCTGTTACTGGTTTGTTAGACATTATAAGTAAAGTTTTTAAAATCAACCTAAATTCCGAAAGGTTCTCCAGTAAAATATTTTTCAAAAACCAGATCAAAGAAGTTTGCAATTAAATCGTGCAATCGGTTGTTTAATATTGCAACTGATCAAAATGTGCCAGACGATGATCTTTAAGTAGAGGAAGATGTGGATCTAAACGAAAACAATCTTCTAGATGATTTCAACAACACAATACAAAGCATTGCGAATTAAAAAAGAATATATATACAAAAAGTATCAGTATAATAGACGATTTCATTTATTTAAACAAGGTAAAGGGAAGATTACAAAACTTTGTAATGCCATTTTATCGCTATCACCAGCATCGCACCGCAGTATTTGTCATTCATATTCTTTTGATCGTTCGCCGAGCCTCTTAGATATTGAAGCGAAAATGTGAATATGAAAGAAAGACACACTCACAAGCGACCTGGCGAAAATTTTCGAATGGGGTCGTGCGAACAGTCTCGATTTTAATGCAAGCAAGACATAATGTTGGTTTTTAACCCACACATGGTGGTGTGTTTTCATTTGTCTCCATGAGTAATATAGATATTGGGAAATCAGATTTCCCTAATGTTGCGGGCATGAGAATTCATCGTGGCGTTCGTTGGAACAATCACATATTGCATGCATTGAAAGAAGAATTCAAGCATTAAGACAAGTGCAAGTGCAAGCAATATTTCACTCCATCCGATCTCCGTAATATTTACAAGACCTATAAGCGACCCAAAATGGTACACAATTCTCATGTATCGGCCGCTGCTTCAAAGGCTATTTTGGAGCTTCTCTACCGCGTACAGGAGAGGAAGATGGTACTTATTAATGACGGTAGAGTAGTCAACTCTATCGATTCCTTAGAGCATCGTCGCAATGTGGCGTGTGTCTCATTCTATTCCTAATAATCACATATTTTAACGTAGTACTACATAGTTTTTCTCGTAGAGCATATCCCTTTGTAGTTGATTGTCCAATGAATAGCACAACGCATTATAGAGAGAATTCGTTTTTTTGCCGCACCGTTAGTCTGTGTAATGATCTTTCCTCGTCAGTTTACCCATCCACTTACGACATAAATAAATTTAATTCAAACATCCATACTTTTCCTATGCCTATGACTATATCTTTTAATGTTACAAACGCTAGTATAGAGACAGCGTTTAGTAATGTAGAGTATTAAAAAGGAAAACGTCAACTTAAACGTTTTTTGCAGAATATAAAGTGAAAATAATTTTGACAAAGATTTATATTTCAGTTTGATATCATTGATTTAAAAAGATTTCTAATAAAAAACCGTAGCTATCAATCAATCATTCAATATTGAGAACACAATGTTAAAATAAAAAAACACACAATAACAGATTTTTGTTTTTTTTTTTTTTTTTTTTTTGATACAAATACATAAAAAACTTTAATTTTCAAACAAATCTGCTTCGATACATAAAATGGTTTCAGCTAATTTCTTAATTATATTAATTAATGTTCACGCGGGTCGCCCTATTTTTAAGTATTAATCTGTTTAGTTTTTACGTGAGATTATTTTTAAGTGAAACCTTGATTTATACGAGTATACCTAAAAAGAATAAGAAAATAGAAGATTTATTGTATTATCAACCCGCAACTCGAAGGTATGTTTTGTTCACTATCTACCCCAATAAATGTAGAAAAAACTAATAATTATATTTGTTTTATTTTCTACTCAATCTCGTAGTAAATATTTAATTTTTTACTTTACCCATTCACCCCTGCAATTAATTTATTTATTCATTTGGTTTTTTGAATCAATTTAATTTTATTTTTAAATAATTAACGAAAAATGTGTATAAAGTGTTAGTTTTTCCTTAACGGTTTAATGAATTTATTTATTTTTCATTAAAATTGTAATATTTTTTATTTTTATTATATATTTTCATATATATTTATTATATATTTTTATTATATATAATATTTTTTATTTTTTTATAGAATAATTATTATTTTTTACACCTATTTTCATAAAATTTTAAAGGGGTTTTAAATGTATTTTACGAATAAAACGCAGTTTATTTTATTTATATTCTAATTGAGATCGAATAGATTTTTATTTCATATCAATTCAATAAATGTGTTGCTTATACAAAGAGCTAAGAACAGAGAGAGAGCTTTTAAAAAGAAATTAAAATGACAAAAAGCTAACGACAAAGATATAAAAAGGACGATTGAATTAATTGACACTTTAAATAAAATGTTGCCAGATTATTATATTTTTTAAATGTAATTCCTACATTATAAATATTGAGAGCGTTATTCCCAACAATCCCTCTCGCTCTCATATATTATTTATAAATTGTTAATATGTAATTACATTTTCAATAAATTTAATAATGATTGAAATTTTTCTTTAGACAAAGCCTTCGTCAGTATATCTGCTGGTTGATTAACGCTTTCCAATATTGTACATCGATATCGCCTTTCACCTGAATGTCACAAGTATAAAAGTATTGAGTATCAACATGTTTTGTTTTTTTCGAAGATTCTGGACCTTTTACGAGAGTTATTGCTCTTTGATTGTTGCAGTTGACCGGTGTTGCATCAGGCATTATTATTCCAATAATCATCATTAATTTTCGAAGCCAGACTACTGTTTTTGTTACTGAACATAAGGCTACAAATTCGGGTTCTACGGTAGAAGTAGCTGTTATTGTTTACTTCTTTGAACTCCATGCTATCGGACCATCATTGATAGTAGCGATACAATCTGCGGTGCTTCGCCTTGAATCCAAATCTCCCACCCAGTCTGCGTCAAGTTCATTTTCAACGTGTTGCAGTTCGATCCAATACTATATTAAATTCCCCGGTCACTTCTTCCTTTCAAGTATTTAAAAATGCATTTTACATCATTACAATGAATTCGAGATGGATTTTCAACATA
Source organism: Wohlfahrtia magnifica (assembly GCA_023159175.1). Lineage (NCBI taxonomy): Eukaryota > Metazoa > Arthropoda > Insecta > Diptera > Sarcophagidae > Wohlfahrtia > Wohlfahrtia magnifica. Next base: position 4,759,843 of record JAKWBJ010000061.1, read on the forward strand.
TCTACTCAGTACACCAACACTAAAAGCGATGTCAGGTCGTGTTGATACCATCAAATACATTAGAGATCCAATGGTTTCTCGATTAAGAAACTTTTCTTCAGATTTCGTATCCAGTTTTGAAAATTTAATACCTGGTTCTGCCGGGGTTGACACAGCTGCACAATTTTCGTGGTTAAAACGTTTTAGTATTCTGTTAACGTAAGCCTGCTGACAAAAATTTTCTATTTCATTGTTTTTCTGCTAATTTCGACTTTTTTTTATATATATAAGACCAACAACCAGAGGATGACCCCTACTCATGCAGTGCATTGTGCTGGTACTAGGAAAATAGGTTATTGGAAGGAGGACAGAGGGAGTAGTGTTTATGGACGTTAGATTTAAATTTACTCATGTCGTAAGTGGCAGGAAATACTTTCGCTGGAAAATTATTCCACAACCGAACAGTGCGACCAAAGAACGAATTCTCCCTATAATGCGTTGTGCGATTTACTGGACAATCAACTACAATCTACGAGAAGTACGAGTACTACGTAAAAATATATGATTTTTGGGAATTAATTCCTTAATTTCGTTAGAACACATTCCGTTATAGTACCGATAGAACAATGAAACACACGCCAGATTGCGACGGTGATCCAATGAATCAATAGAGTTGGCTACCCTACCGTCATTGATGAGCGTCTTCGCCCTCTCCTGTACGCGGTCGAGAAGCTCCAAAATAGACTTTGAAGCACCGGCCCATACATGAGAGTTGTATTCCATTTTGGGACGGATATAGGTCTTGTAAATATTAAGGAGATCAGATGGGGTGAAGTATTTCTTGCACCGTTTCAAAAAACCAAGGCACTTGAATGCTTCTTTCGACAATTGAAATATGTGATCGTTCCAACGAACGTCACGGTGAATTCTTATGCCCAGAACATCAAGAGCATCTGATTCCTCAATATCTACATTACCCATTGACACAGATGACAGCACACCACCACGCCTGTGTGTTAAAAAACAACATTGAGTCTTACGTGCATTAAAATCGACCCTGTTCGCATGACCCCACTCGGAGACCTTCACCAGGTCACTTGTGAGTGTGACGTTCATATTCATCCTTCTTACCCCAACCTCCAAACGGCTCGGTCTACTATCAAAGGAATATGAGTGACAAATGTTGCTGTCATCTGCAAAAGAGTAGATAGGATTAGAAGTGAGAAGTAGAAAGTCGTTAAGAAATATTAGAAGAAGAGTAGGAGAAAGAACAGAGCCTTGCGGTACCACTGAGTTTACCCTGAACTCGTCGGATGAGACCCCATCTATAACCACTCTTATAGAGCGATCTCTGAGAAAGCTCGATATAAATCCAGAGAAGTGACTACCGACACCAAAAGCATTAAGTTTCGAAATGAGAGCCTCGTGCCAAACTCTATCAAACGCCTTTGAGATATCCAGAGCCACAACCTTACTCTCGCCAAAACCATGAATTGACTTGTTCCACTTCTCCGAGAGCAACGCCAGCAGGTCACCAGTAGAACGGCCCTTTCGGAAACCGTACTGATTAGCGTACAATCGCTAAGTAAATCGTTGGACTCCAGATAACCCACAAGGTGATTAATCATACTCTCCATAACCTTGGAGAGTGTGGAACAAACTGCTATTGGACGGTAGTTCTCAGGGTTACTAGCCTCGCCCTTTTTGGGGATTGGCGTTACATTAGCAACCTTCCAGCAAGATGGAAAAATACCGGCGCGATATGACGCACTAAAAAGGTGAGCTAATGGACGCGCAAGCGTCGAAGAGCACTGCTTCAGGACCAGGCTGGTATGCCATCCGGCCCAGAAGACTTGTTAACGTTGAGATTTGCAAGAACCCTTTTTACAGCACGAGCTCGAAAGAATATACTAGGCATAGTTACTGATACTCTTTCAAGTTCGGGCAGTGGTTGAACGCTCTCCGGCAAGTGAGAATTACTTGCAAACATTTCGGCCAAAAGGTTTGCCTTTTCAACCGGGTTCGTGAATGAGTGGTCATTCTTTATAAGAGCAGGAACCGAACTAGCGTTGTTCCTCAGCCTTTTAACGAATGACCAAAAGTTTTTACTTCCCCGCGGAAAAGTAAGAACTTTAGCATGAAGGCGCTGTTCGTATAAAGCCTTTTCGCGTCTAAGTACTGCGGCACATGAAGATCTCGCCTGTTTGCGAAGCAAATCAGTGTGGACACATTTGTTATTGCGCCAATTCCTGAATACTTCCTCTCTGGATCTGACTGCCAATTTACATGTCAGATTAAGACAGGATTTGTTTCTGGGCTTAATCGAAAGCTTTTTGGATGGGATGAAAATATCCATCCCTAGCCTTATTATATTCACCACTATTTCTGCCATGGCATCGACGTTTGAGTCAAGGAAACAAAGTTTCCAATTAAAATGCCCAAAAAAATCGTTCAGCTCAGCCCAACGAGCATCCTCGTAGTTAAAAATAGAGCGTTTCGTAGCCATGGGTGGAACCTCGCGAAGAGCGGTGGACGAGAATGAGGCAGAAACTGTGCAATGATCCGAATTTCCGAGAGGTGCAATAACCTCAACTACATACTTTTCAGGGTGTGTAGTGAGGAAAAGGTCGAGGGTATTGTTCTGGTGCCCATCTACACACGATATATGTTTAGGTTCATTCACTAATTGCGCAAGGTGATTGTGCGCGGCAAATAACTCAACGCATTGGCCTTCCGGAGTTGTATGGCCTGAATGGCGTAACCAAGACGAATTATGAACATTGAAATCACCAGCAACAACAATTTCACTGTTCGAAGCCAGATATGGTAACGTCTCTTCCCGCGTTTGGGCTTCTATACAAAAACCCGAAGTGCAAAAGATGTGCCCTGATTCTGAACTTAACCCATAGACAGTTAAATTCCGCATCATACATGCCAAGAGGTTGCTGGCATTGGTACATAACTTCATTGCGAATGTACGTACATAGCAACTTGAATGCCAACAAACGATTCAGCAAGTCCATAAGTTATGTTAAATTCACAATTTAAGGCTTTAAGAAGATCTACAATACATTATTTCCACAAAATAAACCATCATTTACATAAAGTGCTAAATAAGTTGTTATATCTGCTGAATTATAATAAGATACACATAAATCTGCCGTTGACTATATAAGAACAAAATTAGAAAGAAAATTTAAGGTTCGTTTATTCCATAGCCGGGAAGCTTGTTTAAGACCATAGAGACACTTTTGTAGTTTGCAAACCCGTTCATCCTGTTTATATTAAACGCAGCAGCTTTCGACAAAAGCACAGACTCATATCTAACAACCAGTGAATATATTTCATCATAGTCCACTCCTAGCTTCTGTGAGCAACCTCTCACCACCAAACGAGCTTTATATTTGTCTATCTTGCCATCTGATTTGTATAATTTCTTAAAAATCCATCGGTTTGAAATTACGTGCATGTTTGGTGTACGTGGTACAAGAATCCATGTATTGTTTTCATATAAAGAGTTCAGTTCATCTTCTATTGCTGAGTTCCACTTTTCAGATTTTTCTTCTCTTAATGCTGTTGGTTTTATTCCCAATCTTCTTTTTGCTACTTCGAATGTTATATGGGCTTCTAAAATTTTGTTCACTGACATATGTAAGTATTTTTCATACTTGTTATTATAATCAGCTGGGACCTTTAACGATTGTTGTTTTGGTTCTTCTTCATTTTATTTTATTATTTCATCATTTATGTTTTCATTGTCATTTTAGTTTTGTGCTTTCATTTCAATTATTTCATTTATGTATTCTCCATATTTTTCATTTGTAATTACGTCTCTTCTGATAAAAACTTTTTTACTTTTTGGGTCGTAAACACGGTAAGCTTTACTTGAATCATTGTATCCAACTAGTATACACTTTATTGAATTCTTTTGAAATTTTGTTCGTTGTTCTTTTGGGATGTATACAATGCCTCATAACCAAAAATACGCAGATGACTGACCACCGGCTTTTTGCCATACCATTTTTCACAAGGTGTGTATCCTTCTAAGACGTCAGAAGCAATTCTGTTTTTTTAATACACAGCTGTATTTGTTGCTTCAGTCCATAGATATGTTGGTAAATTTCTAGCATGTAGCATTGACTTGGCACACTCAACTATAGTTCGATTTTGGCGTTCTATAAAACTATTTTGCTCAGGAGCTTGAGGGGTAGATAGCTCATGCTTAATTCCATTTTGTAAAAGAAATTTGCGTACTGAGAAGTTTTCCAATATCATGGCCATCAGCTTTTACATCTGCTTAAATTGACATTAAGTTGGTTAATACATCTGTTTTTCTTTTAAGAAAATATATGAAACAAAATCTATAATAGTCGTCTTTTAATAACATGAAATAATTTGCACCGTTTATTGAAGGAGTACTCATTTTCCCACACAAATCAACATAAAACACTTTTCCTGGCATAGTAGCACTTTTAGCGTGATCTTTTCGGAAACTGTTTCTTCGCTATTTACCATATGCACCTTCGCAAAATGATCAATTTTTATCAGTATTTATATTTTTTATGTTTATGCTATTAACCGTTTTGTGGTTAACCATTTCCCTAAGTGTTTTATAACCGACATGTCCAAGTCTCTCATGCCGAATTTCTATTGAGTCTGCAACTACTACATTCAAAGCAGCTGATAAAGGTTCAAATTCATTTTGTATAAACCTGCTTCACGAGTTCCATAAATAATTATGTTATTAAATTTCATGAAACACACACTACTACCACCTTCTTTGAAAATGTCGTCCATACCTTTTTACGTGGCTCTCGAAACAGATAAAAAAAATTTTGTCTAAGTCTGGAACTAATAATACATCTTTAATTGTGTGTATGGGACCGCTTATTTCACTTCTGACTTGAATGTCACCAATGCCTTCGACAATCAGCTTCCGACCATTTCCAACTTTAACAAAATAGTCACCAGTTTTAAGATTATATCCTTAAATAACTCCCTTTGAAAAGATATGTGATCAGTAGCTCCAGAATCAAATATTTTTGCACTTTTGTTGTTGCTTCATTGTTTGTAAGACAAACAAGTGTGAATTGTTATTTTGATGTTCAACAGGCTCTCGTTCAACTATTAGTGAGTGCATACGATTGTTTGAATTTTGTTTGTTACGCCGGTCAGCTGACTTTTTAAAACATTCTCTTGCCCAATGACCCTTCTTATAACAATAATTACAGCTTCCATTACGTTTCGCATTTTGATTATATTTCTTGTTGTTGTTGTTATCAACTTTATTATTTTTGTGCGTACTTACTGTACTTGTATCAGCTGTGCGTAAATTAAATAATGATTCTTCGTTTACCAAATGATCAGTCAATCTTTCTAAACTTTGTTCATTTCTTGGAATAGCATACCAGTCGGTTCTTACGTGTTGCCAGATTATTATATTTTTTAAATTTAATTCCTACATTGTAAATATTGAGAGCGTTATTCCCAACATAGTTTTGAGATACATATTATTTAAATTTTAATTTATATTTATTTTTAATTTATTATTATTAAATTTTTTAAATTTATATTTTCTCAAACAGGATAGAACCACATTATTTTATTTTTTAAAGGAATAGCAGATACTTTAAATGATAAATTTAAGCCAAAAACTCAAGCTCATTTTATTGGTACTATTTTTTTCATTTTTCTAGTCAAGCACACAGTTTTTAGTTAATTTTTTGGTTCAACAGGATAGAACCAGATCGGTCTTCCGTTGCAATAATCTTTTATAAAAACTGAATAAAACTAAAGCTAAAGTTAGTGACTACAGTTTACTAAATTAATACGAGTAGGAAAAAGGACATAAAGTTCCTCGAAAATAGAGAAATTGATGTGTTTACCTATTTGAAGGATATATTTATCGGAAAATCGCTAAAAAAAAATTCAGATAGAGCTTAACATGATAATGAATAATCTAAAAAATCTTAAAACCTATAAAAAAAATAATTCAAAAGATCTACAGAGTGTTAAACGCACGGGACAAATAAAAATTTAGGTCAACACCTTCAAATTCAACTTACTTTATTTCTAAAATGAAGCATTTAGCTGGAGCAAATGAAAGTAAATCAGCATTTCAAAGTTCTATTTTAATCAGTGAAAAGCTAAAATAAGAAAACTAAAAGAAAATTATATTTACTCTCATGCTTTAAATACATAGACGACAGCAAGCAGCATGAAAGCAAGCAGAATTTGCTGCTATGCTATCGACTTCATAAATATTTTGAAAGCAGCAGCAGCAGCAGCAATAAAATTAGGCTTCATTGTCCTCTGATTTATTAGTCATAAAAATATTTTTTATAGAAAAATTTTTATAGAAAAATATTTTTCAGTGGCAACACTCAAGCTTTTCAAATCCACCAAAATAAAATCGCATTTGTAAAATGTTACATAAAAATATAAAAATTAATGAAATTATGTGTTTATTTTATAAAATCGAATAACCATTTAATATATTACATCACTACGAACTGTATTACATAGTTGATAATATAAGTAGTTTTTCTAGTGATTATAAAAGCAAGTTTAATAAATTTTTTCTATTCTTCTGTAACCTCAATACTGTACACACGCGTTTTACTCTGCTAAAATAACAGCTTAAAATTTTTTAATTATTAACATAAATGCTGTTTAATACGATGTTGTTTTAATTTTATACTGTTGTTTTCTGATAAATAAAAAAAACTATTTTTACGTTTTGTTTTGATTTAAAATTTCATATTGTATTGTTATCACTAACTTTTGTTTTGCTGCCTAAAAAATATAAATTATTTTATGTTTATTAGCAGCAGCAGCAAAAGTTTTTGTCTATGCATTTGCTGTGCTGCCTTTGAAATAATTGTTTTCATATAAACGTATGTATTCTAGTTTTAACATTTTGCTGTCTGCTGCTTGCTGTCGGTTATGAGTTTAATGCTTCAGACTCTTGTATATCAAAATCAGTACTTTCGCGCACTTTAAGCATATCTGGCGTTAAATTTCGTTTCTTTATTTGGGGAGTTTTTTTTTTTGTACTGAAAATACAACGATCAGAAAATAATAATAGCCTTCGCATTAAATTTATATTATTATCTGTCCGTAAAAATTTCGCGTGAACTGTAATCTCTACCGTCTGCTGTTTTTTTTTCTCGATTCTTAAGCTTCTTCAGACAATTTCGATACAGTTCAATAAGTTCTAAGCCTATACATGTTATTGACGAAGATAGCTTAGCATTTCTAAAAAATTGACTGGCTTCATTCTCATTGTTTTTATATTCTGACGTCTGTTTAGACATGTCTATTGATTTGTCTTTGATTTAAACTCATCAGAATAAAAATTTTTCTCTGTAGGACCTTTGCTTTGATATTTTTACTTTCATGTATAGTCGCAGGCACTGTTTAACACATAAAAAAAAAAAAACAGAAAAATATCAGACGACTATTTTGAAAAATATTTCAGCAAAGGCAGTTTATGGCAAAAAATATTTTATGTTCTTTCGGAGAAGGATCCAAAGGATACAAAATGTTCAAAGGTTGGACCCCATCTGATAACAGAAAAAGTAATCGTCTAGCATATCTAATATATTCTCCAATATCTCAAATTTGGTTCATTTAAGAATACACAAAATACATGGTGGTGTGCTAAGGAAGAACTATATTCACCAAAAAAAAATGTATCACAGAAATTTTAAAATGAATGTTCAAAGTTTGCTTTCATTTTGAAAAAAATAAGAAGTTTTTCTTTTGTATATTTTACATATCTTTCATGTTACCGTTATAAGCATTCAATATTAACTTCAAACTAAAGTGATTAAAAAAATAACTTAATTGGAATGTTCTCTTAAATATATAAATTCCATTTTAGCTCTTTTTAAAGTTCATTTTTCGGATATTGCCCTCTAAATTTAAATAAAAATCGAATACTGTGCACCGCGATAGGATGTTTCAAATCTCAAACAACCAAAAATTTGAAAAAGTTAAAAATGTATTCAATTACTTTTTTAATTAGACAATTTATTAGTCTATGAAGTCGGTAGTCTAAGATGCACTCAGTTAGGATATCGAAGCAAAATTTTGGTCATGGTTTTAAAAAATTATGGGAATTATGTACTTCTATAGCTAACCTTTACCACCCTACACAGCTACTTTTTAAGCATAAACATTTGAAACGTCAGTCAATGTACTTCAGTATTAAATTCTTTGTATTTGATATTCTGTTATGGTCTTACGGTTATAATTCAGAACTAGATACTAGTTAATAATTTATGAACTAATCATATGTACACACCAGAGAATGACAATAAGTACTCACAAACAAAGTATACATAAGTACTTATCTATATTTTTGGGTGTTGTGTATACCAATACATTAACAACATACAGATAGGATTCCACTTCATACTTCTAACAAACATGTCTATACACAACCAACTTAAACAACATGTTTGTATCAATGTTATGTGCTATAGCTATAAAAATATTTGTGGGCGTGCATACTCGTGCATTCAAATATTTTGAAAGTATATTAAGTACTCGTGCGTATAATCAATACTCATATGACATGCGTGTATGGATGCAAACCTTTATTTTTTTTTCTTTTGAAAACCCATTGAAGAACACTACCTGCTATAGAAGTCATTAAAAATCTTGAGCGAAACATTAAAAAAAAATCATTTATTCCCATTTCATGGAAAAACATTATCTTACATAAAATATATGTTCAAAGGCACATATACAAACACACTTATATAGTTACATGGATGATCAAAAGCAAACAATTTTCTAGAAAAATATTGGCCAACAAAAATGTAGGAAATCCCCAAAATTAGACAGTAAACAATAAGCCAATCGAAGTTTTCACGTTTTCATTAGCATTTAAACTTTTGAGGTGTGTACGTTACAAGTTCTGATAATGGAAAACTGTGACGAAATTTTAAAGAAAATAAATGAAGGACTACGAAAAACAAAGTGGTACGAAAAAATGGAAAAAGTGTTATATGGACTTGTTTTCTTCGAATTGAAAAGGAGGATGGATCTATTTTACAAGACAGAAAATAGTGCCAAAAGTGACGAAAAAATTTGAAATTGGTAAAGAATCAAACATCAAATAAAATTAAGCATACGTGTGTTCATAAACAGCCTCATGACAGTACACCAATTCAAATATATACCGAAGAGAGAAATGCTTGGTTTGAAGCTTTCATGGATTTTACTATAAAAGACTGTCGTCCTTTCAGCAGCGTTGAAGGTTCCGCTTTTCGTAAATTATTTCATAAGTGTCTACAAAGTGGTGGAAAGTATTGTTAAAATGTTGATTTAGACAGCTTTATTCCCAGCGCAAGGACATTGTCACGAAAAACCCAATCGATGGCCGCAGAGAAAAAAGAAATGAAATCATGTGGATATGTTGAGCGATGATTTCATTCAGAGAAATTTCTTGTGTGTCACTTTACACTTCCAAGTGAATTTCAAATTTGTGGGTATCATCTTAGGAATAAAATCTGTGGTATTCGCGAAAGTGTGTACCTTTTTAAAATCGTGTATTTAAAAGTTCGTAGATTGAAGTTAAAATAAAATAAATCTTGTTTGGTTTTTAATTAAAATCCTTTATTCAACACAGTTTTGTGCACCACTGCTTGTAACCTTTTTACAGGCAATAACAATTTTCTATTCTTAATTACTCCGTCTGTTTACAATCTTGTAACCAACAATAATTACAGAACTTTCTACCTACAGATCTTCCAACCCGATCGTAGTTATAACTTAGGTTCGATCACAACCTTTTCAACGAGAGGTTAGCCACACTTAACTCTCCTTACTGAGTTAGGTCCAACTACTCTGCTTTTTTTACTTCTCGATTCACTTCACGAGTTTACTCCTTATAAACTCTCTTCACACAGAGTTTAACCAACAAACTCTCTTTACACCAATAACACGTTCGCTGAGTTTATTTTACTTAAACTGATTGTTGTTCGCATCGATGTGCTTTTTATATGGCTGAGTAAACAATACATCGAAAGTTCTCGAACTTCTCGTTATTTCAGGTAGATTCCATTTCTTTCTTTTAATTTCTTTTTAGTTCTTTTGTAGCCATGCGTGTGTAAACATCTGCCTCTTTCAGCTCTTAGTATTTGTTGTTGCTTGTTTATTGTCTGTTACTTGTTTTCTTTGCTGTAATTTTTTGTTGTTGCCGTGTTATTTTTATTTATTTTATTTTTGCTAATGTTTGTTGTCGATTCTGGTTATTTATAAACATCATATATAGTTGTTCTTGCAGCTTTTGTCTATTTATTTTAGCGAAGTAATAACCGCAGAGGTTCCCAATTTTTTTTTTCGTAACAATATTTTAAAAGTACACAAAACCATACATTCGTCATTCTGTGGTAACATAAAACTTCATTGAGATTAATAATAAAGTAGCTAAAACTCGACTTGCTTCGCCACCTCTATGTTATTTTATTCTTATTATCTTACTTATCCAGTGCAATCACTTCATATGACCTGTAGTTTCATTCAGGAAAACTCTGTACAAATTTTAAGATAATCTATTCAGCCTTTCAACTGTACATAGACTACATACAAATATATGTATATGTACGCACATACAAATAGATTTTTCCTTGTATGCTTACCAAATATCTCCCGTTTTTTGGCTGATATGGATAAATACCAAAGTTTTGTGTGTGCTTTGGTATGCATGTGCAAAATTTCATATTTAGTATGAATTTAAGATGCCACGCCCACTCATTCAGTCTCGCTTAGTTATGGACTGATTATGGGTATTGCGCACGACTATAAAGTCATTCACACCAAATTCAAGAACATTTACTCTAACCGCTCTCAAGATGTACAAAAATCAATACTTGCTTTGTATGGAAAGTACCATTCTCTCTTAACCAATGATGTCACAAAAGTAAAACAACAACAAAAAATCATGGCTACTTAAGTCAATTTCAATTTTTCTTATGTTTTTGATCCATACAAATAATGGTGTACGCTGTATATGGGTATTTTAATCTTCCAGTGAATATATGAATGATCTCATCCATAAAACTTAATAGTAAGATAGATGGATAAAAGTGTCTGTCCCCAAGGAAATACCATATAGTAACTCTATGTGTTTACAAAGAATTCAAATAATGCATTGGAATGCTCAAGGCATTACAACCGAGTCAACAGCTGCTCAATTAGAATTTAATGTTCATAGAATGAACGAGACCTTTTTTGAACAAATCAAAACAATTATTGCTGAGAGTATATTAATCCAAATGATGAATCATATTATATACTTATTTATATTTACATCGGCATATAATCCAGTGAACTCCGCCAACTTTAAGGCAGATTTGGGTAAACTAACATCCTTCCATAAGGACTTCTTCATATTTGGTCATTTAAATACGCAGCACACAAATTGGAACTGTTTATTGAACAACTCCTCCGGTAAGCTATTGTCTCCAATCCAGCTACTACATATATTATACGTTAGAGTATACGCGTTTTGATCAAAACATCAGTCCAGTTCAGACCTCTACGGTAAACGCTCTTTTGTCTTCAGACACTTCCAAATGTTTTGCAGTCAGACCATGTACCGATAACTTGTGTTATTTCTGGTTCAGTTCCCTTGTATCATCGAACTAGCTGGCCAGCAATCAGACTCTGGGTGGAAAATCAGATCAGGCATGGGATCGTAAACCAACTTTCTACTAATTCTGATGGTCTTGATTTTTATTTTGGTAAGTTGATGTCTATATTTCAATAAGCTTTTAAGAAAATATCTACCGGTCGCACAAATCCCTGGCAATGAAAATTTCAGAGATGTGGGGATATTGAAATTTAAATAATTATTCGCTAATGGACTCAACTGTCTCAGAGTATACTCTAGATTTAGATGACAGAGTTTTAGACAGATCTAATATAATACTCACCGATTTAGCTGAAGTTAAAGCATGATGTTACTGAAAAACAATAAAGCCCAGGGTTTAGATGGCATTAATAGGATTCTTCTTAAGAATATGTGCGATTATTTTTTTGAGTAATCGTAAAGTAAATTTTTTGATTCTTGCTTATTGGTAAGTTATTTATCTACAGTTTTCACGAAGGCTAAAGTAATCCCAGTTTCTAGGTCGGGGAAAGATCATAAATTACCTTCTAGCTATAGGCCTATTGATCAAGGTATCCGAAAAGATTATCATCAAAAGAATTGTGAAGTTTTCTAATCAGAATAATACTATTAACGTGCAAAAATTCGGATTTCGTAAGGAACACTCTACTGTGCATAAATTAAAATGAGTCGTTAATTATCTCTAAAGTAACAAACGGAATCGTAAAAGTACTGGCATTATATTTCATTTGGCATAACGGACTCATCTTTATCTGCAGAAAACTTTAAAAAGGTTTTTGTATCAACGCTCTTTCGTTGTAACTATTAGAGAATCCAATTTTTCGACTTTTACTCTTGTTCGAGTAAGAAATTAGTTGAACTTAAACTTACTTACTCACTTGCTCGATTAATCGAGTATGGTTTCCAAATTGCTCAAATAACGCGAGCAATTAAACAATTATCAAAAAAATTTTATCTAATGGAAAAAACAAACATGTGCATTTGGTTGTTTGCCTTTTTAATTAAAAACAAGGTCGATGGTTTTTCTTTAGAGGCCAGCACTCAGGAGATGGCCCCTACTCATGTAGTGCGCTGTACTGGTGCTAGGAAAATGGACTACGTGAAGGAGGATGGAATCCAGTATGGATGCTTGAATTAAATTTATTTATGTCGTAAGTGGCAGGATAAACTGTCGAGGGAAGATCGTTACACAGACAAACGGTGCGGCAAAAAAACGAGATACGCTTTACGAGAAAAAGCAGTACTATGTGAAAATATGTGATTATTTGGAAGGAATTAATTCCCTTATTTCGTCATTCTGTTATGATATCGGTAGAACGCTGAAGCATACACCACATTGAGACGATGCTCTAACAAGTCGATAGAGTTGACTACTCTACCGTCATTAATAAGTATCTTCGCCCTCTCCTGTACGCTGTAGAGAAGCCTTAAAATAGACTTTGAAGCACCGGCTCATATATGAGAGTTGCATACTATTTTGGGTCGGTTATAGGTCTTGTAAATATTAAGGAAACCAGATAGAGTGAAGCATTTCTTGTACTGTCTTAATGAAATATGTAGTCGTTCCAACTAACGCCACCGTGAATTCTCAGTACCCATAGACACAGATGACAACACACCACCAACATTGCGTCCTGCTTGCATGAAAATCAAGACTGTTCGCACGCACTCACTCGGAGATTTTCGCCAGATCGCTTTTAAGTGTGTAGTTCATATTCATCATTTTCGCTCCAATCTCTAAGAGACCTACGATCAAAAGAATATGAATGACAAATGTTGCTGTCATCTGCGAAATAGAAGATGGGATTGGAAGTAAGAAGAAGGAACTCATTAAGAAATATTAGAAATAGCATAGGTGAAAAAACAAAACCTTGCTATGGGATGTTGGTGATAGCGATAAAATTGCATTAAAAAGTTTTGCTGACCTTCTCTTTGTTTTGTCTAAATACATGAAATCGTCTATTATACTGATACCTTTTGTATTAAATTTTTTAAATTTGCAATACTTTGTATTGTTTTCTTGAGCTCGTCTTGAAGATTGTTTTCGTTTAGATCCACATATTCTTCTTAAAGATCATTGTCTAGTAAATTTTGGTCAGATTCAATATTAAACCATCGAATGCACGATTTGGTTGCAAACTCTTTTGATTGATTTTTTAAATATATTTTAAAAAGTTATCGCTATGGCGGAATCTTTCGGAATTTAGGTTGATTTTAAAAACCTTAACACAAATGTTTAACAAACCAGCAATGGCTGATTTGCTATTTTACACCCCAAATTATACATACAAAAGTTGCTCGATTAATTGACACACATTGTTCGAGTTATTTCTTACTCGAAATTGGATACTTTAATTATTCGATCTAATAATGACCAATCGATCAACGATTAATCAAGTGGATACTCTAGTAGCTATTGAGAACATGCTATCTAGTGATCGACAAATAAAAGCCACAAGTGTCCCAGGAAACATGAAATGTCCTTTTATTTTGAAAAGTGACGAATGCAATAGTCAAACGGATGGAGGATAGTTTAAAGCTAACCAATAAATACATTGACAAGTGGAAGATAAATGCTAATGATAGTAAGACTCAGGTAATAATATTTCCGTATAATAGATCACAGAGACGTATTCCTAACATATATATATATTTATTCTAGGTGAGCACTGAAGAATGATGTAAGATATCTAGGAGTAATTTCAGATAAAAAATTATCATTTAAACAGCACTTGGAATATATTTGTTAGGAGGCAGTAAGGTGCGGTCGTGCCCTTTTTTTTACTCACCAGAAGGTCTAAATTTAATTCACTGTAAGCACTATATTATTAAAAACTTACGTCCCTTGTGACCACAAAGTATTGAAAATAAATTTATTAATACTTACCCATATTTAAAAATTTTATGAAATGTAAACTTGAAATATCTGGAAATAAAAAATGGATTTGTTCCAGTATTTTTGAAAAATATCTACGCATACTAAAAAAATCCGATTTTTTCCCTACACGTTCAAAAGATTTCCCCTACAAAAATCCCATTTTTCAGTATTTCAACTATTAAACATTCCATAAAATCGTAAAAAAATTATTTTTATTACTTTTTGTTTTAACCGCAGATTCAAGTTCGAGTTCCCGTTAATCTGTAAATTTAGAATTGACTTTTTCTAATTTCGTCTTTGTTTTCTTTTTTTGGCAGTCAATATGTTAAAATTGTGTTGAAATCTTTTTTATTCTTATGAAAACGGCTGTGGAGCTTTAATAACAAAAATAAGGAATAAAACTGAAAATAATTACACTTTTAATTTAGTTCGATTAAAACAACAACAAATGCAAGAAAATTCTAAAAGTAGACTTGTAGTGCACATTAGTAACCACACACTTTAAGCTTAACAAACACTTGTTAAAAAAAAACATATGCAAAAACTCCACATTAGATAATGATTGCTTTACTTAATGTTAAGTTTTCATGCCGGCAATACCATGATTTTTTTGTGTCAGCGATACAAAGAAACGAATGCCACACGTACGAGTAGTCGAACCAAAAAAAATTCTTTTTATAAATTTTATATAAAACTAAATACTTTTTTAATAAATATGTTTCAGTTTTCATTACCTTATTAACATAACACAAATGTTACTTTAAAGTACCCTTAAAATAGGTAGCTTCCTACTTTAAAATTCTTAAATAATCGTTTTTGGATACACATTAAGAAATTTTGCTTAACAAAGGTTTAACAAGCTTTGTTAAGTTTTTTTGCATATGGCCGGTTTTCTTTTACAATTAGGACTTACAGTACTTTTGAACTAATTTTTTATATAATAATTTTAATTAAATTCAGGTACAAAAACCATAACCTAATTTAAAAGCATAACCTAAATTTAAAATTAGTTAACAAGTTTTTTTTTGAACTAAATTAGTGTCGTCAAATTTATGAACCACAACTTCTCTGTTTTCTTTTGCTAATATATTTATATTTAAGCGATTTTTTGAAAACGCTATATTTTAAGCGTTTAATTAATTTGTTTTCATTTATTTCATAAATAATGCAAAATTAGAAAGAATCCATATATTTGGCAAATATCAAAAATCTGACCGATATCTCTTAGCTTCTATTTTAGTAGCGAAAAACCTACATGTAGAGATTTTCCCCTACTTCTGGCAATACCGATTTGTTTAACTTTCAAAATAAACTGCTCATATAATTATAATTTTATTTTTAAATCTGTATTTTGTAACCAACACTCTTCAATATCAATTTCCAATCTGAGTATCAACAATTATTTCGAGAATTAAAGCGCTCAAAAAAATAATAGGAAAAGGGTCAACGTTTTTATGACTCCTAATGGATTATGATTCGTCAGTTAAATATTATTTGACGGTGAATTCATGTGTTAAAAATTGCCTGACACGTGTAACCATAAATAAACAGACATGACAACCAGACAGACATGCAAACAGGCAAGTAGACAAATAAAAAATTCTCACATCATAGAATAAACACTGTTTATAGACGTGTGAAATTGAATAAATGTGAATACAATTTTTTTACCTTTTTTCTTTCTTACGGTTTGAGATATGAGTGGAAAGGCCTAAAACTAATAAAAAAAATAAGAAAATTTTTGATTTAATATAGAAGAACGTAAATATGAAAAATATGTTGTGAATATACATATTAAAAGATTAAAATGGTTATCACTTAAGCAAAGTAGAAACATAAATTATTTGTATATCTTGACAGTTTGAATTTTCTTTGAAGCAACACTACTTGTTCAATTTTCATAATGGCATAATGATTTCAGCAATGTGCGCGGGCTACGGCCGAACTTTTTCTCCGTGTATGCGCACATTTGTCTCTATAGGCCGAATGTTTTCGCCTTTTGTGAGACCCAGGATTCGGAAAATGCTGATCCACAGGATTTTCATATCCCTCGGTATCACCTTCTATCCCTTTTTAATTTGCATAAGGGTCTTGCAATGTACATTTGCGATGAAGTTGTGTACCAGTGCCAGCAACCACTTGGCATGTATGATGCAGAATTGAACTGTCTTTGGGCATATCTTTTGCATTTCGGGTTCCTGTATAGAAGCCCAAACGCGGGAAGAGAGGCTTTGACTCTCTTTCCGATTCCGTATCGAGTGTGCTTGCGAATTACCCGAACAGTGAAATTGTTGTTGCTGTTGATTTCAATGTTCATAATTCGTTACTTCTACGCCATTCAGGCCGCACAACTCCAGAAGGCCAATACGTAGAGCTATTTGCCGCGCACGACCGCCTTACGCAATTAGTGAATGAACCCTCTCACATATCGTGTGTAGATGGGCACCAAAATAACACCCTTGACCTTTTCCTCACTACACACTCTTGTATGCAGTCGAGGTTCTTGCATCTCTCGGAAATTCGGATCACTGTACCATTTCTGCCTCTTTCCCGTTCTCCACCCTTCACAACGCTCCACATACAGCTACGAAGCGCTTGGTCTTTAATTACGGGAAAGCTCGTTGGGCTGAGCTTAACGATATCTATGGGTAAAGTTTCAATTGGAAACTTTATTTCCTTGATTCAAACTTGAATGCCATGGCCGAAATGGCTGTCAATATAATAAAGCTAGGGATGGATAATTGCATCCCATTCAGAGTTTCCGATCAAATCAAAAAATAAATCTTGGTTTAATCAGACGTGCAAGCTTACAGTCAGATCCATAGAGGAAGCATTCCGAAATTGACGTAATAACAAATGCGATCATACTAATTCGCTACACAAAGAGGCGAGATTTTCGTGTTCCACGGTACTTAAGCGCGAAAAGACTCTATACGAACAGCATCTACGTGCTAAAGTTCTTACTTTTCCGCGGGGAAGTAAGAGCTTTTGATCATTCATTAAAAGGCTTTAGAATAGAGCTAGTTCGGTTCCAGTCCTTATAAAGGATGACTAAACATTTACTAGCTCGGTTGATAAGGCAAACCTTCTGGCTGAAATGTTTGCAGGTAATTCACTGCCCAAACTTGAAAGAGTATCAGGGACTATGCTTAGTGTATTCTTTCGAGCCCGTGCAGTAAAAAGGTTCTTGCAAATCTCGACGTTAATAAGTCTTCTGGGCCGCATGGCATTCCAGCGCTGGTCCTGAAGCAGTGCTCTTCGACGCTTGCGCATCCATTGAAAAGGATCTGCTGAAAGGTTGCGAATGTAACGCCAATCTCTAAAAAGGGTGAGGCTAATAACCCTGAAAGGTGAGTCTAATAACCCGTCCAATAGCAGTTTGTTCGGCACTTTCCAAAGTTATGGAGAGTTTGATTAATCATGACCTTGTGAAGTATTTAGAGTCCAACAATTTGCTGAGCGATCATCAATATGGTTTCCGTAAGGGTCGCTCTACTGGTGATCTGCTGGCGCTACTCTCTAAAAGGTGGATTTAGTGACAGTAAAGTTGTGGCCCTGGATATTTCCAAGGCGTTTGGCAGAGTCTGGCACGAGACTCTCATATCCAAACTTATTGCTTTTGGTGTCGGTAGTCACTTCTCTCGATTCATATCGAGCTTTCTCAGAAGTCGCACTATAAGAGTGGTTATAGATGGGATTTCATCCGACGAGGCCAGGATAAATTCAGGGGTACTATTTCTAATATTTCTTAACGACTCTATTTTTCTTACTTCTAATCCTTTCTACTCTTTTGCAGATGACAACAACATTTGTCATTCATATTCTTTTGATCATAGGCCGAGCCTTTTGGAGATTGGAACATATGAACAACATGCTTACAAGCGACCTGGCGAAAAACTCTGAGTTGGGTCGCGCAAACAGGGTTGACTTTAATGCGCGCAAGACCCAATGTTGTTTTCTGACACACAGACGTGGTGGTGTGTTATCATCTGTATCTATGGGTAATGTAGGTATCCAGGAATCAGATGCTCTTGATGTTCTGGGCATGAGAATTAACTGTGCCGTTCGTTGGAATGAGTATATATTTCGAGTGCCGAAAAAAGCAATCAAGTGCCTTGGCTTTTTAAGACGGTGTAAGAATTACTTCACTCCATCCGAAATCCTTAATATTTACAAGATCTATATCCGACCCAAATTAGAATACAACTCTCATGTCTGGGCCGGTGCTTCAAAGTCTATTTTGGAACTTCTCGACCGCGTACAGGAGAGCGCGATGATTCTTGTTAAAGACGGTAGGGTAGCCAACTCTATCAATCCATTAGAGCATCGTCGCAATGTGGCGTGTGTTTCATTGTTCTATCGCTACTATAACGGAATGTGTTCTGACGAAATTAAGGAACTAATTCCTAGTAATCAAATATTCTTACGTAGTACTCGTATTTCTCTTAGAGCGCATCCCTTTGTAGTTGATTGTCCAGTGAATCGCACAACGCATTATAGGTAGAATTCGTTCTTTGGTCGCACTATTCGGTTGTGGAATAATCTTCCTGCGAATGTCTTCCCTGCCACTTACGACATAAGCAAATTCAAATCGAACGTCCATAAACACTACTCTATCCATCTTCCTTCCCACAATCTATTTTCCTAGTACCAGCACAATGCACTGCATGAGTAGGGATTATCCCCTGAGTGCTGGTCTCAAACAAAAACAAACAAACAAACAAAAAATGTTATTTGTGGTACTATTGTCACCGAGCGTATGAGCAATAAGTAATTTCTTTTTACAGAATTCATTCATCATACGCCCCTGACTATATTGGATAAAACTAAAACCAAATTTATATTCGGTCAAATCGGTTGCTCACCAATGGATATCCTGAATGTCTTGCCTCACTTTAGAACAGGGTAAATGACATAAGATGGATACGTTTCTCGCCTCAAAATATAAGGAGTTTTTTAACTAGAAATCCACACGCTGCACATTGGGATATTTGATACCGAAAGTGGGAATTAATTTTAAAAAAATTTCAGAAACTCAGATTTTTTTACTCTTTAAATTAAATTTATTTCTATAGTTTCTTTAAAGACAATGTAAAAAGTAGTAATGAAACCATTAACTTCAGGCTTGTGAGATTATTTTTGGGTTTTTTTTAACACATTTTATGTTGTTTAAAATGGACGCTAAAAAGCAGCCATTTTTGGGATATGTGTGGACTTAAAGTAGTGAGTTAAGCAAAATTAAGCAAATTTTTGTGGCCTATAATATTATTTTAAGTCAGTAAAGGCCTAGCGTTTTACAAATTTGTTTTAAACCGTTCTCGCATAATAACCTCGAATATTTATACGCAGTGCTTTAACAATATCTTTTTATTTTGAACCGGCATTTTTAACGGCAGCCAAAGTGAATTTAAGCGTCAAGCGGCTTTGGTTATTGATCAGCCAAAACCCGGACTTGGAAATTCTAATGACGGTAACACTGCAAGGCGTTTCTTTCAAAATACAGATATTTCGGAACAAATAACAGATAATAATGGTAACAGTTTCAAGCGATTTTCAAATAAATATTGACACTTTACGGAAGCTTGCACTTGATACCGCTAAATATTTTGTGAAAACGTACCTTTGGTATAATATGTCTCCAACTGTTCACAAATAACTAATTCATGGACTAGAAATAATAAATCATGCCTTATTACCGATAGGGCAGTTGCCAAAAGAGGCTGAAGAAGCTCGAAACAGAGAACACTTTAGAGAGAATTTTTTGCGAAAATGTTCAAAAGAAGACTTCTAGTGACTTCCGATCCTATTATTTCCAATATGAGAAAGTTAAAAAAAGGTAATAATTTTCCACAAGAAGTGCTGAGCTTATTAATATTTGAACAAAATCTAGAAAGTCTTCAATATAGTGATGATGATGACAACGATAATTCGATGTTGACGACGATAATGATGATGTTGCCGATGATGTTGATGGCAATGATAGTCATTAGTCCGATGAAACTAAATAGTCTTCTTCATATATTAAGAGAAAACTAAAAGTATTGAGAAAACAAAAATGAAAAAAGAAGAAAACTAAAAATTTCCACTAAAGTATGCATAAAAACTATTTATACATTTCTAATATTTATAATCAAAATAAATCGAAATCCATTGAATTTAGTTCTCGAGAAGGGCTCCCCGAATTGATACCCACTTTAAGTATCAAATACTCCACTGTGCGTTGTCCGAATGATGATAAAAAATATTACTAACGATGGCCAAAACTACTTACGTATTGTGGAAGTACCTTAAATCAAAATAACGAATCCAAAAATTAGTTCACGACACTCTATTTATTAAAAATGCATACAATTCTTTAAATTTTTTGAAAGCAAAGTTAAGAAAATTTAATCTTTACGCACTTGTCAAAGCATATATCATAATAAACAATAAAATCGATCCACACCTTTAGTTTTGGCCGAACACCACTGTAGTTGGTTGTGATATTTTGGCTTAATATTCAACTTTGTAATGCTTATAATGCCTACAATAATTTGTTATGGTAGTATTTGTTTATTATCAAAATCATCTTGTGAGATGCATATGTCACAAAGATTTTACAAAAGAGAAAATTGCAAAAAGATATATATGATGTGTACACCATATGTGTACATATACATATATATATGGACAGTACCGAGCATAAAAAATGCAACGCTATGACAAGTAGTATATAATTTCTTTTTTTTTTTTGATATTCTGTATTCAAGTATGCTTCTTCTTATTATAAAGAATAAGGAATTCAAAAGTGCATTTTAATTTATTACCGGTATTCGTGATGGAATGCAATTTCAAATTATGAAATGCAATTTTACATTTTTAATGCTCCCTACTTCAAGTATTTCTACAAGGAACATAGGGCAGTAACAAAGTTATTCCAATCATCCATATCATTTGCAATACGTCACCCGCTCTAACTATGGCCTAAAGTTCTTATTTCAAGTTTAAGCTGCCTTTTTCATATACGAACAGATCTGCCATTCTGCTGATGTTGCGCTTCGATTGTAAGTTGTTGGGTGATATGCCTGGGATCATCGTTTCTTACCCTTTCAGACCAGAAAACATACAGGACAAAAGCAACTGTTTATGAACACTTGAATAATGCTGGTGTCCTTTGGTGCAGCATTTCAGGATTGTATGGTAACGAAAGTAAAGTCTTCACATCGAAATAATAGTCCAGTGTTGGTCGAAAATTGGGGAGACGTCACAAATACCAAATTGGCCGAATTGACCCTCAGTCCCACTCCAACTAACATTCCTACCATCTCAATTTCATACTGCATGTCAGATGCAAACCCTGAAGATGCTCCTTATGACTTGTGTAACATCCATCATCATGATGCTAAGTAAAAAAATAAAATGAAGAGGTGATAATACGCAGCCCTGTCCAACTCCCTTCCAACTGCAATACTCCCACCACATTCACTTTCATGCAGCACCCGGCGAAAATCATCGTTGTAATGACACGCAATTAGTTATATTATCTTTTTCAGAACTCTTTTTCACGGCAACGAAGACCATACTGCTCCATGTGAAAGGTTGTCAAAGGCACTTATAGAGTCAACGCAGACAGTATTTTCCAGCGCGGAATAGTGTCTGTTCCTAACATAGCACACCGCACACAAATGTGAAAAGCCCAGTGCCAAATATGTCCGCTATAATTTCTCACAGCTTGTCCAACAAAGTCATTCCTCTCCAGTCCTGGTACCCAGTAATATTCCCCTTTAACCGATTAGGCCCAATCGTCAACGGACCAGTGTTCTGAGTTCCAGAATTTCCGTATTATAGGAAAAATAACTACGAGCCGGTGTTAGATAATAACCTAAGTACTTAGATAGGCTAACGTTGATTCGGATGAAATAAGAAAACTATTTCGTATGGCTTGCCTAAAACAACAACCATCTAATTAAAAAAACGCTATTTTAGCACTTTACTGTTCCGAACATGGGTGGCTCAAAGTTAAATCCAACTGTGTTTTAAATTATAGTTCAAAATACAGTGCCATACAGTCTATTCTACCCATTAAAGAATTCAAAAAATTAAAGTTTTACACTTTTTACTATTGTTCTCTTCAATTATCATTTAAAATAGTCATTATTTTTACCACAACACTGTAGATTGGGTGGGAAATTTGGAAAATCCATATTTATCACATCATTGCTAGCGATTGTGCTCTTTGAAAGACCTTAAGGCTGTGGCATAAAACCCTTATCGATAGTAAATATTTTTAATTTTAAAAGCCGCCTTACATTTTTAACATACAGTGGTGTTCATTAATATAGAGCCACCATTATGTGAAGTTTTTAAATAAGAAAAAGTGGTACAAATAAAATAAAATAGTTTGTATTTTCTTTCCTGAAAGTTTTAATACTAACAAAATATAAAATTAAAAAAACTAGTTATTCAATGCTTAAAATTAAAAATTTTATACAAAAGAAAATTGTTCCTCTGCTTTGGGGTGTGAATTAACATACATACATACACTATAGAACCACCTAGTTTTGTTATCTGAAATGTAATAATTGCATGTAAATATTTACTACAATATTGCATGTATTTAATATTATTATTTAATCATAGTATTTGGTAGAAAAGCCATTATTTTTTATTACAACTAAGCAAGGTCTTGTCATTTAGTCCACAATTTTTTGACAAGTCTCAACTGGAATGTTGTTCCATGCTTGTTTAATATTGTTACGACAATAAGGTTGCGCACCACAGCGTTTGTTACAGCGCTAAAATAAATAAACAAAAGCTGCAAGAACAACTATACGTGCTGTTTACAAATAAAGAAATCTGCAACAACAACTCTTAGCAGAGCCAAAGTAAATAAAAATAACACGGCAACAACAATAATTAAGCAGTAAAGAAAACAAGTAACAGACAATAAACAAGCAACAACAAATACTAAGAGCTGAAAGATGTAGATGTTTACATACGCATGGCTACAAAAGAACTAAAAAGAAATTAAAAGAAAGAAATGGAATCTACCTGAAATGTTGAGAGGTTCGAGAGCTTTCGATGTGTTGTTTACTCAGCCATATAAAAAGCACATCGATGCGAACAGCAATCAGTTTATTTGGTGTAAACTCAGTGAACAAGTTTATGTGTCGTTAACTCAGCGAGTGCAGTTTAAGTAAAGTAAACTCAGCGAGTGCAGTTTGTGTGAACAGAGCTTATAAGGAGTAAACTTGTGAAGCTAGTAGTGAAGTAAAAAATCAGTTTAGTTGGAGCTAACTCAGTAAAGAGAGTTAAGTGTGGATAACCTCTGGTTGAAAAGTTTGTGATCGAACCTAAGTTATAACTACGATCAGGTTGGAAGATCTTTAAGTAGAAAAATCTGTCGAGTAATTGTTGTTGTTTACAAGATTATAAGCAGACAGAGTAATTAAGAATAAAAATTGTTATTGCCTGTAAAAATATTACAAGCAGTGGTACACAAAACTGTGTTAAATAAAAAATTTTTTTTAATTAAAACCAAACAACATTTATTTTATTTTAACTACAATCTTCGAACTCATAAAAACACGTTTTTAAAAAGGTAAAAACGTAACAATATATATCCACAGTTCACCCTTGTTAGATGGATTGTTTTCCCTAAAGACTTAATTTGACTATTTGCCATAAATTCTCAATAGGATTTAATTCTGGCGGTTGAAAAGGCCAGCTTAAAACCTCGACATTATTGTCTTTAAGCCCTTAGTTGTTGGCTCCAATGTTTGCCTCTGTCCGTTTTGTACTCTTAATACTAATTATTTACTAATATTACTTAGAAATTGTAACACTACGATGTTGTACAGCACACAACTT
The DNA here is from genome assembly GCA_023159175.1 of Wohlfahrtia magnifica. Taxonomy (NCBI): domain Eukaryota; kingdom Metazoa; phylum Arthropoda; class Insecta; order Diptera; family Sarcophagidae; genus Wohlfahrtia; species Wohlfahrtia magnifica. The sequence continues at coordinate 4,784,193 of JAKWBJ010000061.1, forward strand.
CTTAAATTTTGTTGTTTATTTTAAATGTCTTTATCTGTCGCTATTTTATGAAACACCTCTTTTCTCTCTTTAAACTAAAAAAAGTACTAATCTTGAGATCAATAATACAACATTTTTAAAAAATAGCGACCCTGCTTAATTGAAAATCGTGTAATTGCTATTAAATATTCTTCATTATTATTATTTATTTTAGATTCAATTTATGCACATTGAAAGTATTTCAGGGTGATTGAAAAGCAAATCTACACAATAAGCTTTCAAAATTAAAACAATTTCATTTAAACTATTAATCTTAAGCCAAAAACAATTATTAATCCTTTTGAAAATGCATTTCAATTCAAATCAACATGAATTGAAAATGAATTTTCAATTTGAATATCAACTGCCATTATTGCCCCCCTTCCCTAAGCTCAATCATAAGTTACTGTCATCACTTTGACACTAAAGCCGTAAGACTTAAGCTTTAAGCTGATTTAATAGGATTATTGGGGCGTAATATTGGAAAACAAAAACTAAAAATAAAATGAAATATTGTAGAAATCTTTCCACCAAAGTAGATTAACGGAATTGACAATGTAACAATTGTATTAAAACTATTTAGCTTTTTTTACATATTCCTTTGCTTGCCTTTTTCATTAAATTTTAAATTTTTACTCTTTTTTTGCAGATATTAAGCAATTCCTTAGAAAAAAACCTACTGTGTGACCTAAAAACAAAAAAATAAAAAACCGAAACAGCAACAAAACAAAACAGCAAATAAAAAACAATAACAACAAAATACTATTGAAAAAAGTTCTACCTCCATCAACAACTATAAACAAAACATAACAAGTCAGCAACAACAAAAATTAAAAGAAAAAAAGAAAAACATATTCCAAAAAAAGTAACGTAAAACAATAATAAAAACAACAACTAAAATTACAACCAGGGAGAAAACAGAAGGGAAAGCCGAACTTTAAAACAAAAAATTCTCAACAACAACAGCGACAGAAACTAGAGAAACAAAACAAGAACAGTGCATTACCAATTGTATAATATTTGCCATCAATACACTAAGACAACAAAATGTTCATCAGAACAACAACAATGAGAAGATTAAAAACGCAAACGACAGCAGTGAAAATGAAAAGAATAAAATGGAAACGACAACAAAAACAAAGGCAACCATTACTACAGCCAATACAAACAACATCATCACTACCGCCACTACTACCACCCCCATTACCACTACTACTACTCACTTTATATCCTCTAATAAAACAAACATTTTTACAAAAGCAACTAAAACAACAACAGCAACAACAACATCAGCCAAAACATGCAAAACTCGAAGAAGAAGAACAGCAACAGCAGCAAAAATTACCACTACATGTACGACGTACTCGTACACACAAAAAATTTACTCTTTTAAACAGAGAACAAGAGCAAGAGATATTAGGAGTACGAATAAGAATAAAAAACATAAAAGATCAAAATGCAAACAACAAAACAATAAAGAGAAGGAAATCAAATTTTCAAAATGTAAACAAAGAAATAACCTAAAAATTCTTTTACTAATAATAAATTTATTTATAAAATTAATATTATGTATTAAAAAACAACTAAATAAAACGATATTAAATAATAATAATAACAACAACAACTACAATAATAATATTATATATAAAAAAATAAGAAAAACTGAACTTTACCGAGGTTATGAAATAGTTAAGAATTATAATGATAATAAAGAAATAAAACAAAAACAAAAAACAGCAGCAGCAGCAGCAGCAGCAGCTCTATGTAACAAAACGTTTTCATTTTTAATAATAATAATACCAAATATAAAAATAAATAACTTTATTATTTGTAAACAACTGCAAACAATAAGAAATATAAAAATTAAAACAAATATTCCCACACTTTTGTTAAGAAAATTTAAATTTAATTTAAAAGGAATTTGCATTAAAAGACTGATAACATTTAAAAGATTACCACAACAAATTCCTGAGGAACATGCCACAACAACAGCAACAAAAATATCAACAGTTAAAAACAACAACAACAACAATAATAATAATAATAATAATAATAATAATAATAATAATAATAATAATAATAATAATAACACAACACATTATTGTAAGCAAAGCGAAAAACATACAAAAATATATAATAGTTTAACGCTAAAAAATTGCCAACCACACTTAAATGAAAATAATGATCAGATGCCTTGCCAATACCAGCCAGAATTAGGAAAGCGCACAAATACCAAAGAAATCCATTTACACCGTCTAGTCAATGAAAAGTGTGGTCAACCTAAACAAAATGAAATAGAGAGAGAGCAGAAAAATTGTTTAAAAATGTATAAAATTATAAATACTCCTCGTAACAGCAAGAAAAACTTTAATTTTCATTTTCGATTATATCCATGCAAATCCTATCAAATTGCTAGACATTGTCATATGCAAAATAAACGGCAGGAATTTTTAAAAGCATGCCAACATTTTCTATTCACTCTTAAGCTTAAATGTTGGTATTGGTATATCTATTGTTGTTGGCAACGCATTCGCTATTGGCATATTTACGGATATCCGTTAATGTTGGTAAAAACTCTGAAATATTTTAAGGATTTAACGGGGCATGTGTTAACACAACGACTTAAAAAAGTAACAACAACAACAACAACAACTAAAACAAGGAGTAGCAATGCATTTAAAGTAAATGTTGTTGCAGAAAAAGCAGACGACACAACTACTTCTGTTTTGTCTTCTTCTTGTTCTTCTTCGCATAACTACCACTTCCACTACCACTACCGCTACCACTCCATAAACACAACAGCATATTGGCATTATCAAAAGCAACAGCAACTTCATTATTATCATCAGACAAAAACATTAAGAACTGCAAAGCGCCAACATAATCATCATCAATGTAATTCCATATTGCCGTCGCCATCTCTACCGTCATCATTATCATCATCATCGTCGTCGTCATTAGCGTTTTCACGCACAATGATTATACTGATATTACTGTCATCACTGTGGCACACATCCGAAGGTTTCCATGGTAGTGGTGTAAAATTGAGTTCGAATACGGTTAAAACGAAATACGGTCTGGTGCGTGGCATTGTTGTACGTTCAACGCCATCATTAGTTGAAGCCTATCTGGGTATACCGTATGCATCACCACCTGTCGGAAGTTTAAGGTAATTATTTTTAGATTTTTATACCATTTTCTTCTTCCTCTTTCTTTTTCTTTTTCTTTTCTTTCTTTCTTCCGCAGTCCTTTCATAGCATACCATTCCCTTACTTCCTCTGTATATTATCTGTGGCGATGCTGTGTTTTATGGGATACCTTTTAGTTGGTATTTTTATTTTCTTATTTTATTTTATTTTATTTTATTTTATTTTTTATTTTTATTTTTTTAGTAAATGTTGCATTTGAAAATCAAATATTTTCAACAGAATTTCTTACAATTCTTAAAGCCCATGATGTCAATATTTGTATGAAATTGAATTAATTTAAGTTTCATTTCAATATGGTCATTGGCAAAATCCGTAGGTGCAATTGGAGCCCAAATGGCGGAGTGACCATATTTGCAAACGACAGCAATGGCGGGGCTACGTGATGGATATACGCACAAAACGTGATGTAGGGAGGAATTTTCGGGAAACAGGAGGTCGGCGACAAGAAAAGCGACTCACATTAACAAGTTCGGAAACGGGAGCGACCAGATGATGAAGTAGATGCTAGTATTAGTGAAAGATTACCGAGGAATAATAATCGGCCAAATGAGAAGGTATTCGCCGAACTTATAGATATCGCAAAGGGAAAAATCGGCTAAGGGGGGATTTATTCAGGGGAGAGTGTTGCTAATGGACCTCACGATATCTGGTACGATTGCGCATCTTTATACGACGCTGACATAGAGGCGATTACCTACAGAACAAGTATTAATTGATGAGGTATAAAAAGAAGGTTTTCGATCACACCGCAGCAGTTGTGCAGATTAACCAAACACCCTACGAATTATAATTGAGCAATCAGTCGAATAGAGCTCCCCACTATATCTCTGTTCTTTTGATTTTAAAAAGGCCTTCGATACTATTAAACACCATGTAATGGGGATTTACAGTGCCTCGTTAATAACCGACATAGGAGTGAAACAAGGCTGTCCTTTCTGACCGCTACTGTTTGCAGTCACCAGATATAGTTAAATCAAGTCTTGCACATAGAGGATCTTGACTTTGCAGATGATATGTGCCTCATATTTCACAGATATACAAATATGCAGAATAAGATCAACAACTTCGTTACACTTGTACAACGCAAAGGTTTGCGGATTATTATCCGAAGAACGAAATTAATGCGCATAACTTAAACCACCAAAACATCAACAAATATGTGGACAATAATGAAATTAAAATTGAAAAGGTTTCCACCTTTTGTAAATTTGGATGCGTTATGTATGTGAACGGGAGAATGAAGGAAGATGACAGCTATAAACTAGATAGAGCTCGAGCAACTTTTGGCAGTCTAAAAAAGTTTAGAGAATGTCTGCAAATTTCATTTCATACGAAGTTAAGAATACTTACCGCACTTGTAAGGACTACATAGCCACGTAGTAGTGTAAGCTAAACATGCTTAATAACCAAAACTACGACTTAAGCTATCCCAAAACAAATTGATAAGTTTTGCTCATTTGTCACATTTTCTAACCGAACATGCCTGAAAACTAACGGAAGCCAATTGACAGGCAAGTTATGCGAGGAAAATGGAGATTAATATGCCATAATCTCGGGAGATCACCTGCAAGCATAACAAGATACGCCCTTGAAAGCGGTAGAAGCCGTGGTCGCTCGGAAAATTTCTGGAGCCAAGGCTAATATTCCTTTTACACATCCACATTTTATTGATGAATACAAGTTCGTCTCATTTAACATTACCATTACATGTATGTATTTTTGGACCATTTAATTACATATCTTACCATTACATGTATGTATGCCTTTAAGCGCTAAAAACATCTCCTTACGAACTCCATTGTCTTGGTATATGTTTTTTTAGCCATCTTTTAGACACTGGCAAAGTGCTGATAAATTATATGCAAGATTGGCAACCCATTTGGTAACCCAATTAAAACCATCCGGGCGGGCTTTTTATTTTCGTTGTATATTCATAAAAAAAATTAATTTCAAGGTTTTCATGGTATATTGACAAAAAAATAAGTTTAATTTATGCGTTAATTAATTCGGTCAATATTTTCTTAGCTCGAAAATTCATTTTTTTTTTTTTTTTTGTATTTGAATTAACAAGTAAATCAAAATATTGTCCATCACAGGTAACAACCTTTCCCCACCTTTCTGGTAATTTTCAAATCTTGTCTCGAAAAAATTTTTCGTCCTATTAGGTGATCTAGTTTTGAAAAAAATTCCCGATTTCTTCGAAAAGAGTGACGCAATGCTCCATCTGACTAAAGAAAAAAATAATAAAATCAGGTGGGCTTTTTAAAGAATCTGGTTTCTGGCCAATCCTGATTATATTAGAGCTACGATCTTGCTGTCATTATAAAAAACAATTATTTAATGATCGGAGATAATAATTAGGAGATAATTTTTTTCAAACTGTGCTGAAGAATCTCATGTTATTTTCTAAAATTGAGATTGATTTCGAAAAGTTTTAGATATACGAGTAACATTAGTTAACTGTACAAATATTTAACGATATCCCAACTTTATCTACTGCTATTCTTAACTTGTTTCAGCTTATTTACTTTCAAAGCACTGGCCTTGAAACAAAATAGTATCAAATTTCTTAATTAATTGG